>CM060950.1:54562453-54569953 GCA_030765055.1 Mantis religiosa | reverse complement strand
AATTACGCAGTATTTAACACTTTATTTCTGAGCTTTTGCAATATTCGTCCAACAACACGAAGCCTGATCTATAGTGCCAACGTAGTACAATTTACGTCCGCCAGACTTGAAAATATAACCTAAAAAGTATCATCTTCCAAGCACAGACAGATCAAAGGTCTACTTTGCAACTGGTACTTGATTAAACACCTGTCAATTAAAATATTATGTGCTAAGTTTCTAGGGTGTGTTACTCTTGTCCAAATGTTCTTATTCTGCCTATTGTTTATTTCACTAAAACGTTTCTTAAACCAAATTAACTTGTAGAAACTAGCCAATAATTTTGTTTTCTATTTGTTCTAATCTTTCATTACTTATATTTTTTATTTCCTTCAAACATCACAATGTCTTGGCATGACAAAGAACGCAGAATCTCACAGATATCACTCAGCGATCAGTTTTTAAAGGATTTATGTATTGCATAAAGCCAATTTTATTCTCTAATTTCCGAGCACTTACAAGAAAATTACGTATAAGAACTATTTCTACAAACATTTATCTCATCAACGGAAGTAGATAGAGGGATATATTTCCGTAAGAACATCTTGAACTAAAGTAAAGAACACCCGAAAGCAACACATCATAATTTATTTTTCATAAGTTTCCAACCAATTTGTATTCCCTCGCTTTTGTTTAATTTATGTGCATGTTAAATGACGATCAAGCTCCATAACAACCAGAAATCAATATCAAAATTTTCAGTTCGACAAGGGAACAAGACTTCTAAATTAAAGTATTATAATATTCAAATAACGAAATGGGAGAACCGAAATCTGGCGTAACCTTCCCTCGCGGAAAAGGAGAAAGTACACACAGGAAGGAAGAGAAGACTTTGATAAATGCCAAAGTAAAATTAGGGCAAATTCTTATCATGAAAAACGCCAAGTATCCGTCACGCGGAAAAGGAGAAGGTACACACAGCAAGGAAGAAAAGCCTTTATTAGACGTCCAAGAAAATTTCCCGCAAGCTTCTACCACGAAAAACGACGAAGATATTTTGATAAAGTTAACTGATGCAGACCGAGTGAAACTCATCAAAGCTTTCAAAGAAGAGGGTCCCTTGAAAACTGTCAATGCTGCTTGTCGGAGAAGAAGATCACGACGCAGAAGCTGCTCAAGGAGGAGGAGGAGAAGTTGTTCAAGACGCAGAAGAAGAAGAAGTTGTTCAAGGCGGAGAAGACGAAGTTGTTCAAGACGGAGAAGGAGAAGGAGCAGGAGCTGCTCAAGAAGGAGGAGAAGAAGTTGTTCGAGAAGGAGGAGAAGACGGAGTTGTTCAAGACGGAGAAGAACGTAGAGGAGCTGTTCAAGAAGACGGCGTCGCAATCTAACTACCGAAGGCGAGGATTGATAGTGTAACGAAACTCTCACGTTCGAAACCAAATCCCATATCACTAGTCATGAATTGAATTAATTACAATCATTAAAATGGTACATAGTCCCAGTTCTAAATTATACACACTGTACTAGTCATCATGTAAAACAGGAACACTACAAGAAGTAAAAACGGTTCAATACATTTCAACCAAGTATGTGCATTATTTTCACAATGTCATTACCAGATCAACTCCACACATTGTACAACAGACCTGGGAAACATTGCTCCAAAGTAGTGAACAAAGTTGTTCCTCACCTCCGTTACTGCAGTGAACCGGTTTTCTCTTAAGTTTTCCGCTTTAATAGTAATGAAGGGAATAAATTGAAATTGAGTTTTTATTTATGGACGCAGTTTAACTACTGTGGTTCTGAGCGTCGCATTCCTTATTGGGTGTGAAATCCATTTAATTTTGCTCAGAGGCCTCTTTATTAGGCTTGAGTTTATTTTATGTTACCAAAATCTATCACTCGGCATCCCGCCTTTATGCGATGTTGATGATTTTTATGTCCACTAAAAATCCATCACCCTTCGCCACGTATGAAGCTGACACTTGGTGAGTACTCTTTCCCAAATCTGTTGTACAATGTCTGACTGATATTTACTGAAGCAAATTGTTTTATGAGGTTCAATCACAAAACAATCTGGACTAGTTTTAATTACATAAACTCCACAAAACGAAGTTTTATTACAGTACACAATGTCTTTGTATTGATATCTTCTGGACTCTTCACAGAATTGTCTGCTACATGCGGTTGTCTGTGAGTAAACTCTGGCTTAGGAAAAGAGATGGTAAGTTTCTGGAATGTTTAGCCATGTGTATGTTTATAGTCACAGCAGGTGCTAGCTGTAGTGGAAACTATAACCTCATCAGAGAAAGCCATGTTCTCAGCAGAATTAATTTTATTTTTGACATGAATACAATTAATAACCTCTAAAAGAAGAAAACTGTTGGAGTGGATAACATTAATAATAAATGAATTAATTAGGCCTCCACTCCATTGAAATACCGACAATTAGATTTAATAAGTTTGAAGTTCTGTCATATTCCAGAAAAATGGAGAATAGCAAAAATATATCCAATTTATAAGAAAGGTGATCGTCATGAATATAAAAATTATAGAGGCATAAGCATTTTGAATACATGCTATAAAATTTATGCATCTATTCTGAACTGTCGTTTAAATATAATAATGGAAAATGTAATTATTGAAGTGCAAAATGGATTCAGAAATGGAAGATCTTGCTCTGACTGTATATTTACTGTTAATCAGATAATTGAAAAACATAGGAAGTTCAATATATAGACTTACACAAAATATATAGATTTCGAGAAGGCCTTTGATGAGGTAAATAGATATAAATAGATAACGCAATGACTGTGAACTTACTAAAACAAAATACCAAGTGTTCACACTTTGCCACACAAAACCGCTTATCAAAATAACACTAAATGGTGAGCAACTAACAGAAACAGAAAATTATAAATATCTGGGTATAACACTCGATTCTAAATTATCTTGGAAAACCCACATTAATGAAACCATAGAAAAGACCACTCAGAGAATAACAACACTCAAAAGACTAGCTGGCAGCAAATGGGGGTCCTCTGTCAATACACTCAACACCACCTATTAAAGTTACATCAAACCAGCACTCCTCTATGGAAGCGAGGTGATACTTACAGCAAGTCAAAGGGAGCAGTCAAATCAACACCAATAACTGTAATGCAAATTGCTACAAATAACTTGCCAATTAAATATGAAATGGAAAAACAGAATCTCCTCCTAAATGAGAAACTACAAAGGCTCCCCTTTAATACTCACTGGAAGAAATACTAAAGCAGAGAAAGGACCTTAAAAACACAAGAAGGATTTATGCAGAAAGCCTATAACCTACAGAGAAAATACAACCTTGAAGACACAAACAAAATTGAACATCTCCCACTTCCAATCTGCCCTCTATCACAACCTAAAATAAATAGCAGAGTAAACCTTCTACAAAATATAGAGTCAAAAAGGGATGTAAGTGCAGAAACACTTAAAATGCTAGCTCTAGAAACAATTGAAACTTATTATCCACAAGACTCATGGCTACACAATTACAAAGACGGCTCCCTATTTGACAAAAAAGTAATGCTGGAGCAAGAATACATAGTAACATATACAATTTTTACATCTGTTTGGGCACACTAGCAACCCACTATGATGGAGAATTAGAAGCAATCAATACCTCGCTGAAACAACTCTTCAACCATGTGAACTCTTTCTCTAAAGCAGTGATTCTAAGCGATTCTAAATCAGCACTTCAAGCCCTATCCTCACTGTACCCTAACAATAATAGAATACTTGAAATGTACAGTTCATTATGAATACTACAAGGTCTAAATAAAGAAATACACTTCCAGTGGATTCCATCCCACTGTGGAATTACAGGCAATGAAATAGCAGATTCCTTGGCAAAAAAGGGAACACAAATAGAACAAAGCTGCCAACAAAAATCCTCATTCCACACATCAAAACTACATATAAACAATAGAATCAACTTATTCTGGAAAGAAGAATGCAAAGAAAAAAGTACCAACAAGCAATAGAAAATTCTGCAAGGAAGTGAAAATCCCATCCCAGACTACCCAAGAAGCAGTATTGTTTGCCATCTTCCGACTGATTACTGGCCACAAGTTTTTGGCTGCTCATTTACACAGGATTGATATTTTTAAATCCCCGACCTGCACACTGTGTAGGGACCTGAACTCATTGATGGACAGAGATCATCTGCACCAGTGTAGTGCCCTGACAAAAAAAGATAGAGAACTGACAGCACAACTAGTCACACGTTATTGGGAGGCCAGAAGGAAAATGGAAATTCTCAAACTCCATGAGCATTAGCAACCAACCATATAAATTATGGAGTATTATGAAACAGAAAGGCGTACCCCAACATTTCATAACAGCAATAAGAAGTTTATGTGTTGAAAATAAGGTCATGATAGAAACCGGAATGAAGACAGATTTAGTAGCAACAATAAACCAAGGAGTAAGACAAGGGTGTCCACTTTCATAGTAACTTTATAATATTTGTATTGCCAATACCATATCTGATAGGCAGACAAAATGAAATTTGCATTTTATAATTAGGAATAAATATTTAGATACTTTATTATTTGCAGACCAACAAGTTCTCATATCTGGCTCAAAAAATTGTCTACAAACAGCTTTACATATCGAGATTCAACTGTATTGGAACACCACAGTGAAGCGAAAAAATGCGACTCATCTAAAATTTAATAGCTTTACATATATTAAATAACACTGTCAATATAGTTAAATAATATCTATAAACAGAACTAAAGTTTTAGCCTTCAAGGGATCCAATCTCATAAGAGTCAAAATACTATTAGCAGAAAAACCCGCTGAAAAAGCCAACTGATTAATTATCTTGGTTGTAATATCTCTTGTTTTAAAAATAGTGACATTTTAAATAAAATCACAAATTTAATGGTATATGTGGCACCATAAAGAGAACCTTAAAACGTACCAGAAGAAAGACCAAATCAAAATTTTATAACGCAATAGCAGTTCCTATATTATGGTAGTGAATTTTGGACTTAAACAACAAAACAATGAAAAAGAACAAAAGATTGAAACAGCGGAAATGAAGTTTTTAAGAAATGTAGCAGGGTATAATCTTTTAGATAAGCAAACAAGTGAGGACACTCGAAATGAATTGAAAGAATAAAACAATATAGAAATAACTGGAAGGAACATGTCAACAGAATGAATGATAGTTGCATTCCAAAATTAGTTTTAGGTTAGAAACCATTAGGCACATGAAATATTGGTAGACGAAGAAAAGGATGGATACAACACTTTTAACTTTAAAGAGAGTCGGTTAATGACACTAAACAACACTTACTTTTAAATTTTTCCGGAACATGTTTCTAAGGCTTTGCCTCTATCACCAGCCGGCTCTATACTGGTTCTCATTGGTGTAGTTGACAATATTTTGTCACAGGTCTCCTCTGGTGACGGTTCAAGGAACTTGCTGAACAAATCTTTCTGCGGGATGTCGAAACTGAATACTTTGTTCCTATTTTTTGCAGTGAAGATTTGTTCCCATGTGGATAGTTCTTGTTTTCCTGATGTATGTTTTAGTAGTTTTGGTTCTGGATCTATGTTGTGGTTGCTTTCCCAAAATTGAGTGGCAACTGCCGATTTTTCTAATTGTTTGTATTTTATGTTACTATAGTGTTCCTTGGCTCTTGTTTCTAAATTTCTTTTGGTTTTTCCAATATAAATTTGACTACAGTCATTGCATTCAATTTGATATATACCAGATTTTTTGTTAGATGGAATGGCATCTTTGATGTTTGAGCAAATTAGGTTTTTTTAAGGAGAAATGGTTGACTGGTGCTAGTTCAAGCTTTTGTTTCTTGAAAACTTTTTTGAATTTATCATAGGCCCATGGATGGTAAGTGAATTTTTTGAAAATCATACAAGTTTCTGTAGCTGAGAAGGTTGTGGTTTCCTTTAGTAGCTTCTTCTTTTTTGCTAAGTTCACTTCTTTGTCCGCTAATGATTTGGGAAAGTAATTTTTTTTTGTGCTATTTCAATTATTTTGTTGTATTCTGTTTTGTATTCTTCTGCTGTGAGAGGAATGTTTACCAGTCTGTGTGCTAAACTATTGAGGATTGCCTGTTTGTGGGATCTTGGGTTGTAGCCATTAGCTTTTATGTAGTTGTCTGTCTGTATTAGTTTTCTATAAATGCCAAAGTTTAGTCTGTTTTTATTCCTCATTATTTTTAGATCCAGAAATGGTAAATGCTCATCCTTTTCTATTTCTACAGTGAACTTAATGCTTTTTACTTGGATATTTAAAAGTTTTAGTGCAACACTGATGTGTTTTTTTGGTACTATTGCAAAGATGTCATCCACATATCGTTGCCAGAGTTTGAACATCCAAGGGAAGCCTTTGTTGATACTTATTTCTAACGCACTCATGTACAGATCGGCCAGGAAGGGTGATAGGGGTTGCCCATTGCTAACCCTGAAGTTTGGTGGAAATATTTTGTTTGAAACTGGAAGAAATTTTGTTCTATGCATAATTTGGTTAGTTCGATGTAGTCTGAAATTTTAGTTTAGCACACAGACTGGTAAACAGCCCTCTCACAGCAGAAGAATACAGAACAGAATACAACAAAATAATTGGAATAGCACAAAAAAAAATAACTTTCCCAAATCATTAGTGGACAAAAAAGTGAACTTAGCAAAAAAGAAGAAGCTACTAAAGGAAACCACAACCCTCTCAGCTACAGAAACTTATATGATTTCAAAAAATTCACTTACCATCCATGGGTGTATGATAAATTCAAAAAAGTTTTCAAGAAACAAAACATTTAAACTAGCACCAGTCAACCATTTCTCCTTAAAAAACCTAATTTGCTCAAACATCAAAGATGCCATTCCATCTAACAAAAAATCTGGTATATATCAAATTGAATGCAATGACTGTAGTCAAATTTATATTGGAAAAACCAAAAGAAATTTAGAAACAAGAGCCAAGGAACACTTTAGTAACATAAAATATAAACAATTAGAAAAATCAGCAGTTGCCACACATTTTTGGGAAAGAAACCACAACATAAATCCAGAACCAAAACTACTAAAACAATACATCAGGAAAACAAGAACTATCCACATGGGAACAAACCTTCATTTCAAAAAATAGGAACAAAGTATTCAATTTCGACATCCCCCAGAAAGATTTGTTCAGCAAGTTCCTTGAACCGCCACCAGAGGAGACCTGTGACAAAATATCGTCAACTACACCAATGAGAACCAGTCGAGAGCCGGCTGATGATAGAGGCAAAGCCTCAGAAACATGTTCCGGAAAAATTTAAAAGTAAGTGTTGTTTAGTGTCATTAACCGACTCTCCTTAAAGTTAATTTACCATAACAACACTGTTTTCAACACTTCCAAGAAAGGAATTACAACACTTTTAATTTAAAATTTGAGACCGGAACGAGCCTTGATGGCTTAAACTGTGAAGAGTTGATGACGATGAACAACAATAAAAGAAATATTTCCCT
>CM060950.1:54517453-54559953 GCA_030765055.1 Mantis religiosa | reverse complement strand
CAGTAATTTTCAGATATTTATCAGTTATATTTAACCATAACATGTGAAGCTAAATCGTGCATCGCTCTTTTCTAAGTATCATAAAGACAAGATTTTTGTATGATCTAAAGTAAATTTCTTTCTTTTTATAATATTGGTATCTGTAATTTTCAGAAATTTATCAGTAACATTTAATTATAATATGAGAAGATAAATCGTGCATTGCTCGTGTTCTAAGTATCATAGAGACAGAAATTTTGTATAGCCATGATCAGAAAATAAATTTTTTTCTTTTTGTAAGATTAGTATCCGTAAATTTCAAATATTTATCAGTAACATTTAACCATAACATGTGAAGCTAAAACGTGCATCGCTCGTGTTCTGATTATCATAGACAAGATTTTTGTACGGTCATGATCAGAAAGTAAAATTCTTTCTTATTATCAGATTGGCATCAGTCATTTTTCAAACATTTATCCGAGCGTAGTTAATTAATACAACGTTCTCAGTTCCGGCGAGGGAGGTAGGAGGAGGAAGCTTGGGATTCGCTGGAGTCTGTTGTACGGCCCGCCTGCATATCCCTTTAACTTTTGTAAAGATTATAGTCATTACAATACCATTATGATACGCCTTGGGTAATAGGATTTCACTACTTCCTCAGGAACGAATGCTCCCAATCCACCTGGGTTTTACACGAACATCGTTTTGAATAAAACCAATGAAATGCCAATAAAACACCCCAAAGTAGGGCCAAAAATGTACTAGAACTTTATGTTTTGTACTGCTCTATTTTCTGCTTATATCGGGTGCTGCATTATGTTTCCTAATTTGTTATGGACTTAAGAAATTGTAGTTAATATTACGTACTGTACCTAAAGAAAACATATATTCTGTCCAAAAGTTAATGCACATTGGTACTATGCAATACATCTTTGTCTGGTGGTTACACCAAAACAAGGCAATTGACTGTAAACATATAACCTTGTTTATCGTTGTCCCTTGTGTTTTCGCTTCAGACCATTTTCATTTTATTTGCCATTCATTTCAACAAATCTGACACAGCTGCTTTCCAATTACGCAGTATTTAACACTTTATTTCTGAGCTTTTGCAATATTCGTCCAACAACACGAAGCCTGATCTATAGTGCCAACGTAGTACAATTTACGTCCGCCAGACTTGAAAATATAACCTAAAAATTATCATCTTCCAAGTACAGACAGATCAAAGGTCTACTTTGCAACTGGTACTTGATTAAACACATGTCACTTAAAATATTATGTGCTAAGTTTCTAGGGTGTGTTACTCTTGTCCAAATGTTCTTATTCTGCCTATTGTTTATTTCACTAAAACGTTTCTTAAACCAAATTAACTTGTAGAAACTAGCCAATAATTTTGTTTTCTATTTGTTCTAATCTTTCATTACTTATATTTTTTATTTCCTTCAAACATCACAATGTCTTGGCATGACAAAGATCGCAGAATCTCACAGATATCACTCAGCGATCAGTTTTTAAAAGATTTATGTATTGCGTAAAGCCAATTTTATTCTCTAATTTCCGAGCACTTACAAGAAAATTACGTATAAGAACTATTTCTACAAAAATGTATCTCATCAACGGAAGTAGATAGAGGGATATACTTCCGTAAGAACATCTTGAACTAAAGTAAAGAACACCCGAAAGCAACACATCATAATTTATTTTTCATAAGTTTCCAACCAATTTGTATTCCCTCGCTTTTGTTTAATTTATGTGCATGTTAAATGACGATCAAGCTCTATAACAACCAGAAATCAATATCAAAATTTTCAGTTCGACAAGGGAACAAGACTTCTAAATTAAAGTATTATAATATTCAAATAACGAAATGGGAGAACCGAAATCTGGCGTAACCTTCCCTCGCGGAAAAGGAGAAAGTACACACAGGAAGGAAGAGAAGACTTTGATAAATGCCAAAGTAAAATTAGGGCAAATTCTTACCATGAAAAACGCCAAGTATCCGTCACGCGGAAAAGGAGAAGGTACACACAGCAAGGAAGAAAAGCCTTTATTAGACGTCCAAGAAAATTTCCCGCAAGCTTCTACCACGAAAAACGACGAAGATATTTTGATAAAGTTAACTGATGCAGACCGAGTGAAACTCATCAAAGCTTTCAAAGAAGAGGGTCCCTTGAAAACTGTCAATGCTGCTTGTCGGAGAAGAAGATCACGACGCAGAAGCTGCTCAAGGAGGAGGAGGAGAGGTTGTTCAAGACGCAGAAGAAGAAGTTGTTCAAGGCGGAGAAGACGAAGTTGTTCAAGACGGAGAAGGAGAAGGAGCAGGAGCTGCTCAAGAAGGAGGAGAAGAAGATGTTCGAGAAGGAGGAGAAGACGGAGTTGTTCAAGACGGAGAAGAACGCAGAGGAGCTGTTCAAGAAGACGGCGTCGCAATCTAACTACCGAAGGCGAGGATTGATAGTGTAACGAAACTCTCACGTTCGAAACCAAATCCCATATCACTAGTCATGAATTGAATTAATTACAATCATTAAAATAGTACATAGTCCCAGTTCTAAATTATACACACTGTACTAGTCATCATGTAAAACAGGAACACTACAAGAAGTAAAAACGGTTCAATACATTTCAACCAAGTATGTGCATTATTTTCACAATGTCATTACCAGATCAACTCCACACATTGTACAACAGACCTGGGAAACATTGCTCCAAAGTAGTGAACAAAGTTGTTCCTCACCTCCGTTACTGCAGTGAACCGGTTTTCTCTTAAGTTTTCCGCTTTAATAGTAATGAAGGGAATAAATTGAAATTGAGTTTTTATTTATGGACGCAGTTTAACTACTGTGGTTCTGAGCGTCGCATTCCTTATTGGGTGTGAAATCCATTTAATTTTGCTCAGAGGCCTCTTTATTAGGCTTGAGTTTATTTTATGTTACCAAAATCTATCACTCGGCATCCCGCCTTTATGCGATGCTGATGATTTTTATGTCCACTAAAAATCCATCACCCTTCGCCACGTATGAAGCTGACACTTGGTGAGTACTCTTTCCCAAATCTGTTGTACAATGTCTGACTGATATTTACTGAAGCAAATTGTTTTATGAGGTTCAATCACAAAACAATCTGGACTAGTTTTAATTACATAAACTCCACAAAACGAAGTTTTATTACAGTACACAATGTCTTTGTATTGATATCTTCTGGACTCTTCAGAGGATTGTCTGCTACATGCGGTTGTCTGTGAGTAAACTCTGGCTTAGGAAAAGAGATGGTAAGTTTCTGGAATGTTTAGCCATGTGTATGTTTATAGTCACAGCAGGTGCTAGCTGTAGTGGAAACTATAACCTCATCAGAGAAAGCCATGTTCTCAGCAGAATTAATTTTATTTTTGACATGAATACAATTAATAACCTCTAAAATAAGAAAACTGTTGGAGTGGATAACATTAATAATAAATGAATTAATTAGGCCTCCACTCCATTGAAATACCGACAATTAGATTTAATATGTTTGAAGTTCTGTCATATTCCAGAAAAATGGAGAATAGCAAAAATATATCCAATTTATAAGAAAGGTGATCGTCATGAATATAAAAATTATAGAGGCATAAGCATTTTGAATACATGCTATAAAATTTATGCATCTATTCTGAACTGTCGTTTAAATATAATAATGGAAAATGTAATTATTGAAGTGCAAAATGGATTCAGAAATGGAAGATCTTGCTCTGACTGTATATTTACTGTTAATCAGATAATTGAAAAACATAGGAAGTTCAATATATAGACTTACACAAAATTTATAGATTTCGAGAAGGCCTTTGATGAGGTAAATAGATATAAATAGATAACGAAATGACTGTGAACTTATCTAAAACAAAATACCAAGTGTTCACACTTTGCCACACAAAACCGCTTATCAAAATAACACTAAATGGTGAGCAACTAACAGAAACAGAAAATTATAAATATCTGGGTATAACACTCGATTCTAAATTATCTTGGAAAACCCACATTAATGAAACCATAGAAAAGACCACTCAGAGATTAACAACACTCAAAAGACTAGCTGGCAGCAAATGGGGGTCCTCTGTCAATACACTCAACACCACCTATTAAAGTTACATCAAACCAGCACTCCTCTATGGAAGCAAGGTGATACTTACAGCAAGTCAAAGGGAGCAGTCAAATCAACACCAATAACTGTAATGCAAATTGCTACAAATAACTTGCCAATTAAATATGAAATGGAAAAACAGAATCTCCTCCTAAATGAAAAACTACAAAGGCTCCCCTTTAATACTCACTGGAAGAAATACTAAAGCAGAGAAAGGACCTTAAAAACACAAGAAGGATTTATGCAGAAAGCCTATAACCTACAGAGAAAATACAACCTTGAAGACACAAACAAAATTGAACATCTCCCACCTCCAATCTGCCCTCTATCACAACCTAAAATAAATAGCAGAGTAAACCTTCTACAAAATATAGAGTCAAAAAGGGATGTAAGTGCAGAAACACTTAAAATGCTAGCTCTAGAAACAATTGAAACTTATTATCCACAAGACTCATGGCTACACAATTACAAAGACGGCTCCCTATTTGACAAAAAAGTAATGCTGGAGCAAGAATACATAGTAACGTATTCAATTTTTACATCTGTTTGGGCACACTAACAACCCACTATGATGGAGAATTAGAAGCAATCAATACCTCGCTGAAACAACTCTTCAACCATGTGAACTCTTTCTCTAAAGCAGTGATTCTAAGCGATTCTAAATCAGCACTTCAAGCCCTATCCTCACTGTACCCTAACAATAATAGAATACTTGAAATGTACAGTTCATTATGAATACTACAAGGTCTAAATAAAGAAATACACTTCCAGTGGATTCCATCCCACTGTGGAATTACAGGCAATGAAATAGCAGATTCCTTGGCTAAAAAGGGAACACAAATAGAACAAAGCTGCCAACAAAAGTCCTCATTCCACACATAAAAACTACATATAAACAATAGAATCAACTTATTCTGGAAAGAAGAATGCAAAGAAAAAAGTACCAACAAGCAATAGAAAATTCTGCAAGGAAGTGAAAATCCATCCCAGACTACCCAAGAAGCAGTATTGTTTGCCATCTTCCGACTGATTACTGGCCACAACTGTTTGGCTGCTCATTTACACAGGATTGATATTTTTGAATCCCCGACCTGCACACTGTGTAGGGACCTGAACTCATTGATGGACAGAGATCATCTGCTCCAGTGTAGTGCCCTGACAAAAAAAAGATAGAGAACTGACAGCACAAATAGTCACACGTTATTGGGAGGCCAGAAGGAAAATGGAAATTCTCAAACTCCATGAGCATTAGCAACCAACCATATAAATTATGGAGTATTATGAAACAGAAAAGCGTACCCCAACATTTCATAACAGCAATAAAAAGTTTATGTGTTGAAAATAAGGTCATGATAGAAACCGATATGAAGACAGATTTAATAGCAACAATAAACCAAGGAGTAAGACAAGGGTGTCCACTTTCATAGTAACTTTATAATATTTGTATTGCCAATACCATATCTGATAGGCAGACAAAATGAAATTTGCATTTTATAATTAGGAATAAATATTTAGATACTTTATTATTTGCAGACCAACAAGATCTCATATCTGGCTCAAAAAATTGTCTACAAACAGCTTTACATATATTAAATAACACTGTCAATATAGTTAAATAATATCTATAAACAGAACTAAAGTTTTAGCCTTCAAGGGATCCAATCTCATAAGAGTCAAAATACTATTAGCAGAAAAACCTGCTGAAAAAGCCAACTGATTAATTATCTTGGTTGTAATATCTCTTGTTTTAAAAATAGTGACATTTTAAATAAAATCACAAATTTAATGGTATATGTGGCACCATAAAGAGAACCTTAAAACGTACCAGAAGAAAGACCAAATCAAAATTTTATAACGCAATAGCCGTTCCTATATTATGGTAGTGAACTTTGGAATTAAACAACAAAACAATGAAAAAGAACAAAAGATTGAAACAGCGGAAATGAAGGTTTTAAGAAATGTAGCAGGGTATAATCTTTTAGATAAGCAAACAAGTGAGGACATTCGAAATGAATTGAAAGAATAAAACAATATAGAAATAACTGGAAGGAACATGTCAACAGAATGAATGATAGTCGCATTCCAAAATTAGTTTTAGATTAGAAACCATTAGGCACAAGAAATATTGGTAGACGAAAAAAAGATGGATACAACACTTTTAACTTTAAAGAGAGTCGGTTAATGACACTAAACAACACTTACTTTTAAATTTTTCCGGAACATGTTTCTAAGGCTTTGCCTCTATCACCAGCCGGCTCTATACTGGTTCTCATTGGTGTAGTTGACAATATTTTGTCACAGGTCTCCTCTGGTGACGGTTCAAGGAACTTGCTGAACAAATCTTTCTGCGGGATGTCGAAACTGAATACTTTGTTCCCATTTTTTGCAGTGAAGATTTGTTCCCATGTGGATAGTTCCTGTTTTCCTGATGTATGTTTTAGTAGTTTTGGTTCTGGATCTATGTTGTGGTTTCTTTCCCAAAAATGAGTGGCAACTGCCGATTTTTCTAATTGTTTGTATTTTATGTTACTAAAGTGTTCCTTGGCTCTTGTTTCTAAATTTCTTTTGGTTTTTCCAATATAAATTTGACTACAGTCATTGCATTCAATTTGATATATACCAGATTTTTTGTTAGATGGAATGGCATCTTTGATGTTTGAGCAAATTAGGTTTTTTTAAGGAGAAATGGTTGACTGGTGCTAGTTCAAGCTTTTGTTTCTTGAAAACTTTTTTGAATTTATCATAGGCCCATGGATGGTAAGTGAATTTTTTGAAAATCATACAAGTTTCTGTAGCTGAGAGGGTTGTGGTTTCCTTTAGTAGCCTCTTCTTTTTTGCTAAGTTCACTTCTTTGTCCACTAATGATTTGGGAAAGTAATTTTTTTTTGTGCTATTTCAATTATTTTGTTGTATTCTGTTTTGTATTCTTCTGCTGTGAGAGGAATGTTTACCAGTCTGTGTGCTAAACTATTGAGGATTGCCTGTTTGTGGGATCTTGGGTGGTAGCCATTCGCTTTTATGTAGTTGTCTGTCTGTATTAGTTTTCTATAAATGCCAAAGTTTAGTCTGTTTTTATTCCTCATTATTTTTAGATCCAGAAATGGTAAATGCTCATCCTTTTCTATTTCTACAGTGAACTTAATGCTTTTTACTTGGATATTTAAAAGTTTTAGTGCAACACTGATGTGTTTTTTTGGTACTATTGCAAAGATGTCATCCACATATCGTTGCCAGAGTTTGAACATCCAAGGGAAGCCTTTGTTGATACTTATTTCTAACGCACTCATGTACAGATCGGCCAGGAAGGGTGATAGGGATTGCCCATTGCTAACCCTGAAGTTTGGTGGAAATATTTTGTTTGAAACTGGAAGAAATTTTGTTCTATGCATAATTTGGTTAGTTCGATGTAGTCTGAAATTTTAGTTTAGCACACAGACTGGTAAACAGCCCTCTCACAGCAGAAGAATACAGAACAGAATACAACAAAATAATTGGAATAGCACAAAAAAATAACTTTCCCAAATCATTAGTGGACAAAAAAGTGAACTTAGCAAAAAAGAAGAAGCTACTAAAGGAAACCACAACCCTCTCAGCTACAGAAACTTATATGATTTCAAAAAATTCACTTACCATCCATGGGTGTATGATAAATTCAAAAAAGTTTTCAAGAAACAAAACATTTAAACTAGCACCAGTCAACCATTTCTCCTTAAAAAACCTAATTTGCTCAAACATCAAAGATGCCATTCCATCTAACAAAAAATCTGGTATATATCAAATTGAATGCAATGACTGTAGTCAAATTTATATTGGAAAAACCAAAAGAAATTTAGAAACAAGAGCCAAGGAACACTTTAGTAACATAAAATATAAACAATTAGAAAAATCAGCAGTTGCTACACATTTTTGGGAAAGAAACCACAACATAAATCCAGAACCAAAACTACTAAAACAATACATCAGGAAAAGAAGAACTATCCACATGGGAACAAACCTTCATTTCAAAAAATAGGAACAAAGTATTCAATTTCGACATCCCCCAGAAAGATTTGTTCAGCAAGTTCCTTGAACCGCCACCAGAGGAGACCTGTGACAAAATATCGTCAACTGCACCAATGAGAACCAGTCGAGAGCCGGCTGATGATAGAGGCAAAGCCTCAGAAACATGTTCCTGAAAAATTTAAAAGTAAGTGTTGTTTAGTGTCATTAACCG
Source organism: Mantis religiosa (assembly GCA_030765055.1). Classification (NCBI taxonomy): domain Eukaryota; kingdom Metazoa; phylum Arthropoda; class Insecta; order Mantodea; family Mantidae; genus Mantis; species Mantis religiosa. Next base: position 54,551,645 of record CM060950.1, on the reverse strand, counting down.
ACACTCCTTAAAGTTAATTTATCATAACAACACTGTTTTCAACACTTCCAAGAAAGGAATTACAACACTTTTAATTTAAAATTTGAGACCGGAACGAGCCTTGATGGCTTAAACTGTGAAAAGTTGATGACGATGAACAACAATACAAGAAATATTTCCCTTTCCAGTTCTCATAATAACTTGCAATGTAACAGAAGTTTACATTAAGCACACATGACCATGTGAAATTAACTTTCTGGTCCCAAGTTTATGCTTGCGATGAGCAGAACAATAGCACCAACTTTCAGAATGAGTGTGTGGTGGCTTGCCTGAGGAGGTTTAGTAGACAACATATCTTTCTGGAAGTGTGATTTTTCTTTATAGTTCAGCTCCCACTAAGATTACTACTCAGGCAGCGATTGCTTTCGTGTTGCCAATGCTTTAACACAGGACCTCACTTTTTCATTTCTAAATGTTGGTACTCTGGGCCAGATAAGATATTGCAGGATACGCTTGTGTTTCTTGTTCTGAATATTATGGTAAAACTGCAAATTAGTGGCAGTGGTTTGCTAGGAGAATGGCGGGCATGTCCTAGGTTGCTGTAGTGTTGTCAATAGCGAAAACATGAATTTGCTGAAGCTACTAACATTGCATAACCAAACTAGAGACATTGTAATGCGTAAGATTACTGGCCAGATTAGAGTGGGAAAATCATGACACTGATTATGATAGAGCTTATTTGAAACAGTGTTTTCTAAAAGTAAAACTCAAGAGCTTTGTTGTGAATGCAAGACTCTCCTGAATACAGCTTGTTCATAAAATTAAAAAGAAAACAATAATAATGATGATGACGACAATGACGATAATAATAATAATAATAATAATAATAATAATAATAATAATAATAATAATAATAATAATAATAATAATAATAATAATAATAATAATAATAATAATAATAATAATAATAATAATAATAATAATAATAATAATAATAATAATAATAATAATAATAATAATAATAATAATAATAATAATAATAATAATAATAATAATAATAATAATAATAATAATAATAATAATAATAATAATAATAATAATAATAATAATAATAATAATAATAGTAATAATAATAGTAATAATAATAGTAATAATAATAGTAATAATAATAGTAATAATAATAGTAATAATAATAGTAATAATAATAGTAATAATAATAGTAATAATAATAGTAATAATAATAGTAATAATAATAGTAATAATAATAGTAATAATAATAGTAATAATAATAGTAATAATAATAGTAATAATAATAGTAATAATAATAGTAATAATAGTAGTAATAATAGTAGTAATAATAGTAGTAATAATAGTAGTAATAATAGTAGTAATAATAGTAGTAATAATAGTAGTAATAATAGTAGTAATAATAGTAGTAATAATAGTAGTAATAATAGTAGTAATAATAGTAGTAATAATAGTAGTAATAATAGTAGTAATAATAGTAGTAATAATAGTAGTAATAATAGTAGTAATAATAGTAGTAATAATAGTAGTAATAATAGTAGTAATAATAGTAGTAATAATAGTAGTAATAATAGTAGTAATAATAGTAGTAATAATAGTAGTAATAATAGTAGTAATAATAGTAGTAATAATAGTAGTAATAATAGTAGTAATAATAGTAGTAATAATAGTAGTAATAATAGTAGTAATAATAGTAGTAATAATAGTAGTAATAATAGTAGTAATAATAGTAGTAATAATAGTAGTAATAATAGTAGTAATAATAGTAGTAATAATAGTAGTAATAATAGTAGTAATAATAGTAGTAATAATAGTAGTAATAATAGTAGTAATAATAGTAGTAATAATAGTAGTAATAATAGTAGTAATAATAGTAGTAATAATAGTAGTAATAATAGTAGTAATAATAGTAGTAATAATAGTAGTAATAATAGTAGTAATAATAGTAGTAGTAGTAATAATAGTAGTAATAATAGTAATAATAGTAATAATAGTAATAATAGTAATAATAGTAATAATAGTAATAATAGTAATAATAATAATAATAGTAATAATAATAATAATAATAATAATAATAATAATAATAATAATAATAATAATAATAATAATAATAATAATAATAATAATAATAATAATAATAATAATAATAATAATAATAATAATAATAATAATAATAATAATAATAATAATAATAATAATAATAATAATAATAATAATAATAATAATAATAAGAATAAGAATAAGAATAAGAATAAGAATAAGAATAATAATAATAATAATAATAATAATAATAATAATAATAATAATAATAATAATAATAATAATAATAATAATAATAATAATAATAATAATAATAATAATAATAATAATAATAATAATAATAATAATAATAATAATAAAAATAATAATAATAATAATAATAATAATAATAATAATAATAATAATAATAATAAAAATAATAATAATAATAATAATAATAATAATAATAATAATAATAATAATAATAATAATAATAATAATAATAATAATAATAATAATAATAATAATAATAATAATAATAATAATAATAATAATAATAATAATAATAATAATAATAATAATAATAATAATAATAATAATAATAATAATAATAATAATAATAATAATAATAATAATAATAATAATAATAATAATAATAATAATAATAATAATAATAATAATAATAATAATAATAATAATAATAATAATAATAATAATAATACTAATAATACTAATAATACTAATAATACTAATAATACTAATAATAATAATAATAATAATAATAATAATAATAATAATAATAATAATAATAATAATAATAATAATAATAATAATAATAATAATAATAATAATAATAATAATAATAATAATAATAATAATAATAATAATAATAATAATAATAATAATAATAATAATAATAATAATAATAATAATAATAATAATAATAATAATAATAATAATAATAATAATAATAATAATAATAATAATAATAATAATAATAATAATAATAATAATAATAATAATAATAATAATAATAATAATAATAATAATAATAATAATAATAATAATAATAATAATAATAATAATAATAATAATAATAATAATAATAATAATAATAATAATAATAATAATAATAATAATAATAATAATAATAATAATAATAATAATAATAATAATAATAATAATAATAATAATAATAATAATAATAATAATAATAATAATAATAATAATAATAATAATAATAATAATAATAATAATAATAATAATAATAATAATAATAATAATAATAATAATAATAATAATAATAATAATAATAATAATAATAATAATAATAATAATAATAATAATAATAATAATAATAATAATAATAATAATAATAATAATAATAATAATAATAATAATAATAATAATAATAATAATAATAATAATAATAATAATAATAATAATAATAATAATAATAATAATAATAATAATAATAATAATAATAATAATAATAATAATAATAATAATAATAATAATAATAATAATAATAATAATAATAATAATAATAATAATAATAATAATAATAATAATAATAATAATAATAATAATAATAATAATAATAATAATAATAATAATAATAATAATAATAATAATAATAATAATAATAATAATAATAATAATAATAATAATAATAATAATAATAATAATAATAATAATAATAATAATAATAATAATAATAATAATAATAATAATAATAATAATAATAATAATAATAATAATAATAATAATAATAATAATAATAATAAGGTACGTAAGTGAAGCCGATGTGTAATAAATAGGACTCATCTATAAATTAATAATTATTTCGCTTCACTGTGGTGTTCAAATACTGTTAAATCTCGAGATCTTTATGTTTATGTACGATGTAATGGTAAACATAACCATCTGAAGATAAACATGCATCGCTCGCGGTAGAAGTATCGCAGAGAAAAGATTTTTGTAAGTTCATGAACAGAAAGTAAAATTTTTTCTTGTTATAATATTGCTGACTGTAATTTTCAGATATTTATCAGTAACATTTAATTATAATATGAGAAGATAAATCGTGCATTGCTCGTGTTCTAAGTATCATAGAGACAGAAATTTTGTATAGCCATGCTCAGAAAATAAATTTTTTACTTTTTGTAAGATTGGTATCCGTAAATTTCAAATATTTATCAGTAACATTTAACCATAACATGTGAAGCTAAAACGTGCATCGCTCGTGTTCTGATTATCATAAACAAGATTTTTGTACGGTCATGATCAGAAAGTAAAATTCTTTCTTATTATCAGATTGGCATCAGTCATTTCTCAAGCATTTATCCGAGCGTAGTTAATTAATACAACGTTCTCAGTTTAGGCGAGGGAGGTAGGAGGAGGAAGCTTGGGATTCGCTGGAGTCTGTTGTACGGCCCGCCTGCATATCCCTTTAACTTTTGTAAAGATTATAGTCATTACAATACCATTATGATACGCCTTGGGTAATAGGATTTCACTGCTTCCTCAGGAACGAATGCTCCCAATCCACCTGGGTTTTACACGAACGTCGTTTTGAATAAAACCAATGAAATGCCAATAAAACACCCCAAAGTAGGGCCAAAAATGTACTAGAACTTTATGTTTTGTACTGCTCTATTTTCTGCTTATATCGGGTGCTGCATTATGTTTCCTAATTTGTTATGGACTTAAGAAATTGTAGTTAATATTACGTACTGTACCTAAAGAAAACATATATTCTGTCCAAAAGTTAATGCACATTGGTACTATGCAATACATCTTTGTCTGGTGGTTACACCAAAACAAGGCAATTGACTGTAATCATATAACCTTGTTTATCGTTGTCCCTTGTGTTTTCGCTTCAGACCATTTTCATTTTATTTGCCATTCATTTCAACAAATCTGACACACAGCTGCTTTCCAATTACGCAGTATTTAACACTTTATTTCTGAGCTTTTGCAATATTCGTTCAACAACACGAAGCCTGATCTATAGTGCCAACGTAGTACAATTTACGTCCGCCAGACTTGAAAATATAACCTAAAAATTATCATCTTCCAAGTACAGACAGATCAAAGGTCTACTTTGCAACTGGTACTTGATTAAACACATGTCACTTAAAATATTATGTTCTAAGTTTCTGGGGTGTGTTACTCTTGTCCAAATGTTCTTATTCTGCCTATAGTTTATTTCACTAAAACGTTTCTTAAACCAAATTAACTTGTAGAAACTAGCCAATAATTTTGTTTTCTATTTGTTCTAATCTTTCATTACTTATATTTTTTATTTCCTTCAAACATCACAATGTCTTGGCATGACAAAGATCGCAGAATCTCACAGATATCACTCAGCGATCAGTTTTTAAAAGATTTATGTATTGCGTAAAGCCAATTTTATTCTCTAATTTCCGAGCACTTACAAGAAAATTACGTATAAGAACTATTTCTACAAACATGTATCTCATCAACGGAAGTAGATAGAGGGATATATTTCCGTAAGAACATCTTGAACTAAAGTAAAGAACACCCGGAAGCAACACATCATAATTTATTTTTCATAAGTTTCCAACCAATTTGTATTCCCTCGCTTTTGTTTAATTTATGTGCATGTTAAATGACGATCAAGCTCTATAACAACCAGAAATCAATATCAAAATTTTCAGTTCGACAAGGGAACAAGACTTCTAAATTAAAGTATTATAATATTCAAATAACGAAATGGGAGAACCGAAATCTGGCGTAACCTTCCCTCGCGGAAAAGGAGAAAGTACACACAGGAAGGAAGAGAAGACTTTGATAAATGCCAAAGTAAAATTAGGGCAAATTCTTACCATGAAAAACGTCAAGTATCCGTCACGCGGAAAAGGAGAAGGTACACACAGCAAGGAAGAAAAGCCTTTATTAGACGTCCAAGAAAATTTCCCGCAAGCTTCTACCACGAAAAACGACGAAGATATTTTGATAAAGTTAACTGATGCAGACCGAGTGAAACTCATCAAAGCTTTCAAAGAAGAGGGTCCCTTGAAAACTGTCAATGCTGCTTGTCGGAGAAGAAGATCACGACGCAGAAGCTGCTCAAGGAGGAGGAGGAGAAGTTGTTCAAGACGCAGAAGAACAAGAAGTTGTTCAAGGCGGAGAAGACGAAGTTGTTCAAGACGGAGAAGGAGAAGGAGCAGGAGCTGCTCAAGAAGGAGGAGAAGAAGTTGTTCGAGAAGGAGGAGAAGACGGAGTTGTTCAAGACGGAGAAGAACGCAGAGGAGCTGTTCAAGAAGACGGCGTCGCAATCTAACTACCGAAGGCGAGGATTGATAGTGTAACGAAACTCTCACGTTCGAAACCAAATCCCATATCACTAGTCATGAATTGAATTAATTACAATCATTAAAATGGTACATAGTCCCAGTTCTAAATTATACACACTGTACTAGTCATCATGTAAAACAGGAACACTACAAGAAGTAAAAACGGTTCAATACATTTCAACCAAGTATGTGCATTATTTTCACAATGTCATTACCAGATCAACTCCACACATTGTACAACAGACCTGGGAAACATTACTCCAAAGTAGTGAACAAAGTTGTTCCTCACCTCCGTTACTGCAGTGAACCGGTTTTCTCTTAAGTTTTCCGCTTTAATAGTAATGAAGGGAATAAATTGAAATTGAGTTTTTATTTATGGACGCAGTATAACTACTGTGGTTCTGAGCGTCGCATTCCTTATTGGGTGTGAAATCCATTTAATTTTGCTCAGAGGCCTCTTTATTAGGCTTGAGTTTATTTTATGTTACCAAAATCTATCACTCGGCATCCCGCCTTTATGCGATGTTGATGATTTTTATGTCCACTAAAAATCCATCACCCTTCGCCACGTATGAAGCTGACACTTGGTGAGTACTCTTTCCCAAATCTGTTGTACAATGTCTGACTGATATTTACTGAAGCAAATTGTTTTATGAGGTTCAATCACAAAACAATCTGGACTAGTTTTAATTACATAAACTCCACAAAACGAAGTTTTATTACAGTACACAATGTCTTTGTATTGATATCTTCTGGACTCTTCACAGGATTGTCTGCTACATGCGGTTGTCTGTGAGTAAACTCTGGCTTAGGAAAAGAGATGGTAAGTTTCTGGAATGTTTAGCCATGTGTATGTTTATAGTCACAGCAGGTGCTAGCTGTAGTGGAAACTATAACCTCATCAGAGAAAGCCATGTTCTCAGCAGAATTAATTTTATTTTTGACATGAATACAATTAATAACCTCTAAAATAAGAAAACTGTTGGAGTGGATAACATTAATAATAAATGAATTAATTAGGCCTCCACTCCATTGAAATACCGACAATTAGATTTAATATGTTTGAAGTTCTGTCATATTCCAGAAAAATGGAGAATAGCAAAAATATATCCAATTTATAAGAAAGGTGATCGTCATGAATATAAAAATTATAGAGGCATAAGCATTTTGAATACATGCTATAAAATTTATGCATCTATTCTGAACTGTCGTTTAAATATAATAATGGAAAATGTAATTATTGAAGTGCAAAATGGATTCAGAAATGGAAGATCTTGCTCTGACTGTATATTTACTGTTAATCAGATAATTGAAAAACATAGGAAGTTCAATATATAGACTTACACAAAATTTATAGATTTCGAGAAGGCCTTTGATGAGGTAAATAGATATAAATAGATAACGAAATGACTGTGAACTTATCTAAAACAAAATACCAAGTGTTCACACTTTGCCACACAAAACCGCTTATCAAAATAACACTAAATGGTGAGCAACTAACAGAAACAGAAAATTATAAATATCTGGGTATAACACTCGATTCTAAATTATCTTGGAAAACCCACATTAATGAAACCATAGAAAAGACCACTCAGAGATTAACAACACTCAAAAGACTAGCTGGCAGCAAATGGGGGTCCTCTGTCAATACACTCAACACCACCTATTAAAGTTACATCAAACCAGCACTCCTCTATGGAAGCAAGGTGATACTTACAGCAAGTCAAAGGGAGCAGTCAAATCAACACCAATAACTGTAATGCAAATTGCTACAAATAACTTGCCAATTAAATATGAAATGGAAAAACAGAATCTCCTCCTAAATGAGAAACTACAAAGGCTCCCCTTTAATACTCACTGGAAGAAATACTAAAGCAGAGAAAGGACCTTAAAAACACAAGAAGGATTTATGCAGAAAGCCTATAACCTACAGAGAAAATACAACCTTGAAGACACAAACAAAATTGAACATCTCCCACTTCCAATCTGCCCTCTATCACAACCTAAAATAAATAGCAGAGTAAACCTTCTACAAAATATAGAGTCAAAAAGGGATGTAAGTGCAGAAACACTTAAAATGCTAGCTCTAGAAACAATTGAAACTTATTATCCACAAGACTCATGGCTACACAATTACAAAGACGGCTCCCTATTTGACAAAAAAGTAATGCTGGAGCAAGAATACATAGTAACATATTCAATTTTTACATCTGTTTGGGCACACTAGCAACCCACTATGATGGAGAATTAGAAGCAATCAATACCTCGCTGAAACAACTCTTCAACCATGTGAACTCTTTCTCTAAAGCAGTGATTCTAAGCGATTCTAAATCAGCACTTCAAGCCCTATCCTCACTGTACCCTAACAATAATAGAATACTTGAAATGTACAGTTCATTATGAATACTAAAAGGTCTAAATAAAGAAATACACTTCCAGTGGATTCCATCCCACTGTGGAATTACAGGCAATGAAATAGCAGATTCCTTGGCAAAAAAGGGAACACAAATAGAACAAAGCTGCCAACAAAAATCCTCATTCCACACATCAAAACTACATATAAACAATAGAATCAACTTATTCTGGAAAGAAGAATGCAAAGAAAAAAGTACCAACAAGCAATAGAAAATTCTGCAAGGAAGTGAAAATCCCATCCCAGACTACCCAAGAAGCAGTATTGTTTGCCATCTTCCGACTGATTACTGGCCACAAGTTTTTGGCTGCTCATTTACACAGGATTGATATTTTTGAATCCCCGATCTGCACACTGTGTAGGGACCTGAACTCATTGATGGACAGAGATCATCTGCTCCAGTGTAGTGCCCTGACAAAAAAAGATAGAGAGCTGACAGCACAACTAGTCACACGTTATTGGGAGGCCAGAAGGAAAATGGAAATTCTCAAACTCCATGAGCATTAGCAACCAACCATATAAATTATGGAGTATTATGAAACAGAAAGGCGTACCCCAACATTTCATAACAGCAATAAGAAGTTTATGTGTTGAAAATAAGGTCATGATAGAAACCGATATGAAGACAGATTTAATAGCAACAATAAACCAAGGAGTAAGACAAGGGTGTCCACTTTCATAGTAACTTTATAATATTTGTATTGCCAATACCATATCTGATAGGCAGACAAAATGAAATTTGCATTTTATAATTAGGAATAAATATTTAGATACTTTATTATTTGCAGACCAACAAGATCTCATATCTGGCTCAAAAAATTGTCTACAAACAGCTTTACATATATTAAATAACACTGTCAATATAGTTAAATAATATCTATAAACAGAACTAAAGTTTTAGCCTTCAAGGGATCCAATCTCATAAGAGTCAAAATACTATTAGCAGAAAAACCTGCTGAAAAAGCCAACTGATTAATTATCTTGGTTGTAATATCTCTTGTTTTAAAAATAGTGACATTTTAAATAAAATCACAAATTTAATGGTATATGTGGCACCATAAAGAGAACCTTAAAACGTACCAGAAGAAAGACCAAATCAAAATTTTATAACGCAATAGCCGTTCCTATATTATGGTAGTGAATTTTGGAATTAAACAACAAAACAATGAAAAAGAACAAAAGATTGAAACAGCGGAAATGAAGGTTTTAAGAAATGTAGCAGGGTATAATCTTTTAGATAAGCAAACAAGTGAGGACATTCGAAATGAATTGAAAGAATAAAACAATATAGAAATAACTGGAAGGAACATGTCAACAGAATGAATGATAGTCGCATTCCAAAATTAGTTTTAGATTAGAAACCATTAGGCACAAGAAATATTGGTAGACGAAAAAAAGATGGATACAACACTTTTAACTTTAAAGAGAGTCGGTTAATGACACTAAACAACACTTACTTTTAAATTTTTCCGGAACATGTTTCTAAGGCTTTGCCTCTATCACCAGCCGGCTCTATACTGGTTCTCATTGGTGTAGTTGACAATATTTTGTCACAGGTCTCCTCTGGTGACGGTTCAAGGAACTTGCTGAACAAATCTTCTGCGGGATGTCGAAACTGAATACTTTGTTCCTATTTTTTGCAGTGAAGATTTGTTCCCATGTGGATAGTTCCTGTTTTCCTGATGTATGTTTTAGTAGTTTTGGTTCTGGATCTATGTTGTGGTTGCTTTCCCAAAATTGAGTGGCAACTGCCGATTTCTCTAATTGTTTGTATTTTATGTTACTAAAGTGTTCCTTGGCTCTTGTTTCTAAATTTCATTTGGTTTTTCCAATATAAATTTGACTACAGTCATTGCATTCAATTTGATTTATACCAGATTTTTTGTTAGATGGAATGGCATCTTTGATGTTTGAGCAAATTAGGTTTTTTAAGGAGAAATGGTTGACTGGTGCTAGTTCAAGCTTTTGTTTCTTGAAAACTTTTTTGAATTTGTCATAGGCCCATGGATGGTAAGTGAATTTTTTGAAAATCATACAAGTTTCTGTAGCTGAGATGGTTGTGGTTTCCTTTAGTAGCTTCTTCTTTTTTGCTAAGTTCACTTCTTTGTCCACTAATGATTTGGGAAAATTATTTTTTTGTGCTATTTCAATTATTTTGTTGTATTCTGTTTTGTATTCTTCTGCTGTGAGAGGAATGTTTACCGGTCTGTGTGCTAAACTATTGAGGATTGCCTGTTTGTGGGATCTTGGGTTGTAGCCATTAGCTTTTATGTAGTTGTCTGTCTGTATTAGTTTTCTATAAATGCCAAAGTTTAGTCTGTTTTTATTCCTCATTATTTTTAGATCCAGAAATGGTAAATGCTCATCCTTTTCTATTTCTACAGTGAACTTAATGCTTTTTACTTGGATATTTAAAAGTTTTAGTGCAACACTGATGTGTTTTTTTGGTACTATTGCAAAGATGTCATCCACATATCGTTGCCAGAGTTTGAACATCCAAGGGAAGCCTTTGTTGATACTTATTTCTAACGCACTCATGTACAGATCGGCCAGGAAGGGTGATAGGGGTTGCCCATTGCTAACCCTGAAGTTTGGTGGAAATATTTTGTTTGAAACTGGAAGAAATTTTGTTCTATGCATAATTTGGTTAGTTCGATGTAGTCTGAAATTTTAGTTTAGCACACAGACTGGTAAACAGCGCTCTCACAGCAGAAGAATACAGAACAGAATACAACAAAATAATTGAAATAGCACTAAAAATAACTTTCCCAAATCATTAGTGGACAAAAAAGTGAACTTAGCAAAAAAGAAGAAGCTACTAAAGGAAACCACAACCCTCTAAGCTACAGAAACTTATATGATTTCAAAAAATTCACTTACCATCCATGGGCGTATGATAAATTCAAAAAAGTTTTCAAGAAACAAAACATTTAAACTAGCACCAGTCAACCATTTCTCCTTAAAAAAGCTAATTTGCTCAAACATCAGAGATGCCATTCCATCTAGCAAAAAATCTGGTATATATCAAATTGAATGCAATGACTGTAGTCAAATTTATATTGGAAAAACCAAAAGAAATTTTGAAACAAGAGCCAAGGAACACTTTAGTAACATAAAATATAAACAATTAGAAAAATCAGCAGTTGCCACACATTTTTGGGAAAGAAACCACAACATAAATCCAGAACCAAAACTACTAAAACAATACATCAGGAAAACAAGAACTATCCACATGGGAACAAACCTTCATTTCAAAAAATAGGAACAAAGTATTCAATTTCAACATCCCCCAGAAAGATTTGTTCAGCAAGTTCCTTGAACCGCCACCAGAGGAGACCTGTGACAAAATATCGTCAACTACACCAATGAGAACCAGTCGAGAGCCGGCTGATGATAGAGGCAAAGCCTCAGAAACATGTTCCGGAAAAATTTAAAAGTAAGTGTTGTTTAGTGTCATTAACCGACTCTCCTTAAAGTTAATTTATCATAACAACACTGTTTTCAACACTTCCAAGAAAGGAATTACAACACTTTTAATTTAAAATTTGAGACCGGAACGAGCCTTGATGGCTTAAACTGTGAAAAGTTGATGACGATGAACAACAATACAAGAAATATTTCCCTTTCCAGTTCTCATAATAACTTGCAATGTTACAGAAGTTTACATTAAGCACACATGACCATGTGAAATTAACTTTCTGGTCCCAAGTTTATGCTTGCGATGGGCAGAACAATAGCACCAACTTTCAGAATGAGTGTGTGGTGGCTTGCCTGAGGAGGTTTAGTAGACAACATATCTTTCTGGAAGTGTGATTTTTCTTTATAGTTCAGCTCCCACTAAGATTACTACTCAGGCAGCGATTGCTTTCGTCTTGCCAAAGCATTAACACAGGACCTCACTTTTTCATTTCTAAATGTTGGTACTCTGGGCCAGATAAGATATTGCAGGATACGCTTGTGTTTCTTGTTCTGAATATTATGGTAAAACTGCAAATTAGTGGCAGTGGTTTGCTAGGAGAATGGCGGGCATGTCCTAGGTTGCTGTAGTGTTGTCAATAGCGAAAACATGAATTTGCTGAAGCTACTAACATTGCATAACCAAACTAGAGACATTGTAATGCGTAAGATTACTGGCCAGATTAGAGTGGGAAAATCATGACACTGATTATGATAGAGCTTATTTGAAACAGTGTTTTCTAAAAGTAAAACTCAAGAGCTTTGTTGTGAATGCAAGACTCTCCTGAATACAGCTTGTTCATAAAATTAAAAAGAAAACAATAATAATGATGATGACGACGATTACGATAATTACAATAATAATAATAATAATAATAATAATAATAATAATAATAATAATAATAATAATAATAATAATAATAATAATAATAATAATAATAATAATAATAATAATAATAATAATAATAATAATAATAATAATAATAATAATACTAATAGTAATAGTAATAGTAATAGTAATAGTAATAGTAATAGTAATAGTAATAGTAATAGTAATAGTAATAGTAATAGTAATAGTAATAGTAATAGTAATAGTAATAGTAATAGTAATAGTAATAGTAATAGTAATAATAGTAATAATAATAATAATAGTAATAATAATAATAATAGTAATAATAATAGTAATAATAATAATAATAATAATAATAATAATAATAATAATAATAATAATAATAATAATAATAATAATAATAATAATAATAATAATAATAATAATAATAATAATAATAATAATAATAATAATAATAATAATAATAATAATAATAATAATAATAATAATAATAATAATAATAATAATAATAATAATAATAATAATAATAATAATAATAATAATAATAATAATAATAATAATAATAATAATAATAATAATAATAATAATAATAATAATAATAATAATAATAATAATAATAATAATAATAATAATAATAATAATAATAATAATAATAATAATAATAATAATAATAATAATAATAATAATAATAATAATAATAATAATAATAATAATAATAATAATAATAATAATAATAATAATAATAATAATAATAATAATAATAATAATAATAATAATAATAATAATAATAATAATAATAATAATAATAATAATAATAATAATAATAATAATAATAATAATAATAATAATAATAATAATAATAATAATAATAATAATAATAATAATAATAATAATAATAATAATAATAATAATAATAATAATAATAATAATAATAATAATAATAATAATAATAATAATAATAATAATAATAATAATAATAATAATAATAATAATAATAATAATAATAATAATAATAATAATAATAATAATAATAATAATAATAATAATAATAATAATAATAATAATAATAATAATAATAATAATAATAATAATAATAATAATAATAATAATAATAATAATAATAATAATAATAATAATAATAATAATAATAATAATAATAATAATAATAATAATAATAATAATAATAATAATAATAATAATAATAATAATAATAATAATAATAATAATAATAATAATAATAATAATAATAATAATAATAATAATAATAATAATAATAATAATAATAATAATAATAATAATAATAATAATAATAATAATAATAATAATAATAATAATAATAATAATAATAATAATAATAATAATAATAATAATAATAATAATAATAATAATAATTTTCAAACACGGAAACTTCAAGAAAGGTCACCTTGGAGGGCTGTAAACTGCCAAAGAAGAAGGATTATTCAGAATGATTTCCAGTTTTGCGTGAAGAAAAAGCAAAAGGGTCTATATCTTCCTTTGCAAAGGACAGTGGCTATAACGGCTAAGGCAGTAAAAGAAGTGAAGCCGCAATAAAAGGAATCGTTAAAGAATTTGAAAAGCTAGTGCTTCAGATACACGAGTTACTTCTTCACTTGGAAAAAGAAGTTTCAAGTGACAATTTATATAATTGTGTCGTTGGCAGATTTTTTTTATTATTATGAAGTGCGTAAGGAAATTCCATACAGCAAATGCGAAAATTAATTTCATGGTGGATATAAAACATTCTGGCGAATATTAAAAGAAATGGGATTGAAATGACATTTAGATTTAAACATTTAGAATATGCGACACATTTTAGTGGAACAATTGCCGCCTTCTCGCAGCAATTTAAACTCCATTGTACAGATATGGACTATCTTGAAGGAAAACGTAGCAGAGAAATGCGTGTTCTATGACTTAAAATGCACTTAAAGAACTAACCAGACAGTGCTTAAATGACAACGCCGAAGAGGATTGAAAAAAAGCGTTCATCAAAATTAAATTCATAGAATAAGAATACTGTAATCGAGATGGAAGAAGAAATAGAAAGAATGGTAATCAATGTGTGTTGTGACAGCAGTGATAAAGAGCAAGAGAAAGCAAACACCTTAGTCGGTTTTATGGACAAAATTCTCGCCTCGGTAGCGTGGTGGTAGCGTGTCTGCCTCACGTTCAAGAGGTCCCAAGTTCGAATCTCGGTCAGGTTGAGTTACCTGGATAAGGGGTTTTTCGGGGTTTTCCCTAATCCTGAAAGACGCATGTTGGGTAACTCTAAGCTCTATGGACCCTGGCCTCATTTGAGCATCATTTCATCCATTCAATTCATCGTCGGATATTACTTAACGTTGGAGGACGTAAATGACAAAGAGAGAGAGAGAGAGAGAGAGAGAGAGAGAGAGAGAGAGAGAGAGAGAGAGAGAGAGAGAGAGAGAGAGAGAGAGAGAGAGAGAGAGAGAGAGAGAGATGACAATGGCAAGTGATGCAGACATAACAGCTGATGTCCATCCTTTAGAGGATATTGCCATAGATGGAAGGTCTACGATACAGCATATGAAACGGATATGTAGGAATCGGAATCTTCACATCACAGTTAACTATCCCCTTTTTGTTGTGTTCTGCCTTCAATAATGGTGTTATTTTTGTAACATGGTGTTTACCTCTCCTCCCTCAACTACCCAGCTGGGAGGTATAAATAGATAATAGCGCCTCCTAGGCCAAGTATCTTCCTAAATGTCCCAAGTAATATGTTTGTGTATGTGTTTACCTATGAATATGAATGGTCTATATGTATTTACCAGTGAATATAAGTGATGTATTAGGATTAGGATTTACTACGGAGGGGATTCGGCATGGAAACCGTCGTGATCCACTGTACCTATGCCCCCAAGTGGGGCATCCCCGGGAGCACGGCCGTTTCAAGGAACCGCGACAGTGCGATAGAGATCTCCCCCGATAGGCCGAAACGGTCCCAGCAACAGGTTCGAAAACCGGCAACCGACCTACAGAGGAGGAAGTAGCTTTTCTCAAGGCATATCATGCTGCCATGCACCGCCGAGACACCCGTCGACACTACTTGCCCTGAAAGAGACCACCGGATGAGAGATGGTGTGAAATGGGAATGGAAATGAAATGGAGGTACAGAAAATTCGGGGGATGTAATTTACCTACCCAGCATTCCCAGGAAAACCCTCGTAAAGACCCATGGGTCAGGTAAGTCAGCCACGAGAATCGAACCCGGGCCTCCCAAATACAAGCCACATGCGAAACAGCTTGAACTATACCCCTCGCTTAAGGGTTAGGATTTCTACGGAGGGGATTCAGCACTGCGACTAGTCTTGATTTATTGTACCTATGCCCCCAAGAGGGGCATCCCCGAGAGGAAGGATGAGGTGGGAGGAGACAGAGGACGGCCGTCTCGAGGAGCCACGGCAATGTAGAGAGCAGGGTCCCTAAATTTCACTTCGATGGAAACCTCTCCCGGTAGGCCAGCACAGCGGACACAGCGGACATTCCCCTTACTGTAGTTCGGAAGCGATCCCAGCAGCTAGTTCGGAGACCGGCAACCGACCTACCAGAGGAAGAAGTGGCTCACTCAGCGGTTTTGGCGGTCACCGGCAGGGAGCTTGCTGCGTAGCATTTCTGTAATTCATGGCAACGCAGGCTTCACATTATTATACACTATTATTATTATTATTATTATTATTATTATTATTATTATTATTATTATTATTATTATTATTATTATTATTATTATTATTATTATTATTATTATTATTATTATTATTATTATTATTATTATTATTATTATTATTATTATTATTATTATTATTATTATTATTATTATTATTATTATTATTATTATTATTATTATTATTATTATTATTATTATTATTATTATTATTATTATTATTATTATTATTATTATTATTATTATTATTATTATTATTATTATTATTATTATTATTATTATTATTATTATTATTATTATTATTATTATTATTATTATTATTATTATTATTATTATTATTATTATTATTATTATTATTATTATTATTATTATTATTATTATTATTATTATTATTATTATTATTATTATTATTATTATTATTATTATTATTATTATTATTATTATTATTATTATTATTATTATTATTATTATTATTATTATTATTATTATTATTATTATTATTATTATTATTATTATTATTATTATTATTATTATTATTATTATTATTATTATTATTATTATTATTATTATTATTATTATTATTATTATTATTATTATTATTATTATTATTATTATTATTATTATTATTATTATTATTATTATTATTATTATTATTATTATTATTATTATTATTATTATTATTATTATTATTATTATTATTATTATTATTATTATTATTATTATTATTATTATTATTATTATTATTATTATTATTATTATTATTGAAACATTTATTTAAAACAGTAAATTCTGAATACGTCAGAAGTTAGCAGATATGATTCATTAATTAAGATTTCGAGTAATATGTTTAGAAACAGCATAATGCTTCCATCTCAACATTCGTCAATTCACTTCAAATAAATCATTAACCTCCATGAAAATATTCAATCAACATAAGTGTGTTGATTATCCTCACACCCGCCTATGCATACCCTAAAATGTTATCTCATAATTCACCACGGGAGCATCTGGCAGCACGATCATTAGCGGACGAGATTGAAGGCGTCAAAGTTACACATACATCGTCTCGTCAAAACTACCGCGCTATCGGGCCATTGAATTGAGGAGGACCTTCAGGAGCTGGGGAAGCTACACTAGGAATCAAACCAGGCAACCAACAGCATGAGAAGGAAGGAAGAGAATCCATAAAAGAGGTAGCTCAGGCCGTACAGGGAGACAGTGAGCAAAAAAGAATGAAAACAAAGACAGTTCATTAACAAACAAGGTACCAGATGTCAACAGATGTCAATTTATTTATTTCAGGATTTTTTTTTTTAATTTTACGTCTTCCAACGCTAAGTCATGCCGGACGGTGAATGATTTGGGTGAAATGTTGCTCAAATGAGTCCAGGGTCCATGGAACTTTTATTTACCCAACATTCGTCTTGAAGGATAGGGGAAAATCCCGGTAAAAACTTTATCCAGGTAACTCACCCAGACCGAGATTCGATCTTGGGACCTCTTGAACGTGAGGCACGCACGATATTTCAGGATTGATTCACTTAGACGTGATTATACAGTGAATGGTTGATTGGTGAAAATAGTAGAAATAATGGAAGTTCAGGAAGGAAAAGGACTAAACAGAAAGTTGTACACAACAGAGTGGCACAAATAGGAAAAAAGTCGAAATGTGCAGAATAGCTTAGAAAAGGAACAGGAAACAACAGAAGTGAGAAAGAAAAGTCAACAATTCACGAATGGGGATGTGATGATTCAATCACCTCATTCGCGGCCTCGGGGAGTACGACCTTGACCCCGGAGAAAAGTACAGACTTGTGCTAGGACCACCATAAAACTCTTATAACAGCCAACCTAATCCCAAACAAATTTTGTTCCCTCACATATCACTAAACATCCTATCTCTAATTCAATCACCACCATCTACCCACCATCCCTTAGTAAATAAACCCATCCTTATGCCAGTAAGGGACATAGTCCCGTTATGGCAATAGTCGAAGGACCCTCCTCTGCGGAGGAGGAATCTCCTACAACGACCCCATGGTTGTGTGTGGGATGTGATATAATGGCAGGGATGTAGATGCAAGAAGTCTGGGACAAGAAAATCAGAAAGAATAGGAAACCTAGGAGGGATATTAGAAAATAGAGTACAAAAGTTAGAGAAAACATTGAGAGTAAGAATACGAAAGTCATAAAAGAATAAAAAATAGGAGAGAAAGTATAAATCAATCAACAGAAGTTAGACTAAAAATGGGGAATAATAACCATATATTAAAAAAAACGGAATACCTGGTGTTAGGAAAGGAAGATAGAAAATAGCAGCAAAGATTAGAAACACTCAACGAGGAAATTCAAAGGGAACTGAGTGACATGGAAATGAAGTAAAAGAAAATAGAGACATTGCAGAAAATAAATACCGAATGTTAGGAAATAAATAAATAACGTGGGATGTAGAATAGAATAGAATAGAATCTTACGGAGGGGATTTGGTATCCCGATCAGACTTGATCTATTCTGGATATGCCCCAAGTGGGCCTCACCGGGAGGAAGGATGAGGCGAGATGAGACAGAGGGCCGTTCCAAGGAGTCACGACAGAGAAGAGGGCAGGGTCCATACCTATTATTGGCCAATTGGAAACTCCCCGGCGGGCCAGCACAACTGGCATCCCACACACCGTGCGCCTGAAGCGGCCCACAAGGCCGGCCCTGAGATCGGAGACCATCCCACCGGAGAACTTGAGTTGAGTTGTGTTGAGGGCGCTCAACTGCAAGGTCATTAGCGCCTCAACAGGAACGATTGGACCTACCAATAAAAACGCAGCGAGCTAAAAGGTTAAAATCCGGGTAAAAGGACGCACAGCTTCAAGTGAAGAGCTCACGGAGCACCACGGAAGCGTGGTAGATAAAGGAGAATGGCATGTGCATAGTGCTAGTACTACCTCACCCAATATCTAAAAGCTAAATCTGCAGTGGGAAGGGTATCTTTGACAAGAACTTATAAACCTTTTGGGTAGCTTGGGAGTCATCAGCCAGTACTGCTGCAAGACAACTCGGCAGGTTGAGGGTAGCACGAATATGTCCTAAGGAAGCACACTCCAACAACACATGACGGACAGCCAAACTGCCCCCACACAACGGACAAAATGGTGGGTGTACCCGCTTTAAAAGGTACGCGTGCGTAAAAGCGCAGTGCCCAATGCGTAACCGTGCGAGAATCACTTCCTCGCGGCGAGAAGCACGCTGGGAGGTCCTCCAGGGATTCGGAAGGTCCTTTACCTCTCGCAGTTTGTTACAACGAAAAGTCAACCAGTCCTCGTGCCATCGCGAAAGCACTGCTCTCCGAACAACTAGCCTGAAGTCTTCAGATGTGACGTAAGCAGCTTGGATATGGGATGCTGTGCTTGCCGCCATATCCACCTGCTCGTTTCCCGGCAAGCCAACGTGTCCAGGAACCCTAGCGCAAACAACGCTAACGCCAGAGGTGCTTAGAGCATGGACACCCACCGGAGGAGGTGGTGGTGTTTACCAGGAGTATATGATTGTGCTATGCAGCACCGAGACTTCTGCGACACTTACTCTGAAAGAGACCTCCAGATGAGAGATGATGTGAAATGATAATGGAGATGAAATGGAGGGACAGAAAATTCGGGGGATGTAACTAACCGCTCGGTAACATAGGATATAGAAAAATCTGGGGAGGGGAGGAAAAACCGTCCTTACAAACAAGTCTGTGAAAAATATGAGATAAAAAGCAGAGAATTGATACTGGAGTAGCAAAGAAGTTGGAAACACAAAGGGAAATTGAAAAGAATCAGTGGAAAACGGAAATAAAGTGGTAAAAGCGGAAACAATATGGAGTAGGAGACACACTAACTTGGAAAAAATCACAGAAGTAGCGGAAATAAAATGTCCATTAGAGAAAATTTAAGAACAGATATGTATGTAGGAGCTCAAATTGTAGGAACACCTGTGGGACCGAGTGGGATGGCTCAGTTTTAACATCTGTGGTTCGCATGTGGCAGGTCGTGGGTTCAATTATTCCCGTTGCCAACCTTAATAACCCATGTTCTTTTTTAAGAGTTTACCCAGGTCTTTAGGCTCTGAAGGATTATCTCACCCCCCTGTCCCTCAATTTTACCCAGTTCTTATTTAACTTCACCATTCATAGTGATTGGCTGTTTCAGAGTTCTATGTGTTGGCGGGGCTTTCAGCGTGCAATACAGAGAGTTGCTCTCTATACCTCATCTTCCGAAACGGGGGATGCTTCGGATCCCGCCCCCACCTCCCTCAGAGCATGTATCGGTTGTCTCATAAATTCGTTCGATTCTTGTTGCGTGTTTACGACTAAGAACTCCTGAGAACACTGCATGCCCCATTACTTTTACGTCAGAGAAGTTGCCTAACAATATGGGGTTTGTTTACAAATACAATAATTGAAAAGAACGCTATGAACACAAACCACAGCGACCTCACGGCCAAAGGTAAATAGGTCAACTTATGTAAGAATTGGTAACCAAATTTCAGTACGAGTTTTTGGATGCAACAGTGTGGATTTGTAACTTGTGAATGTTAATATGGAAGGCAAGAAGGAACATTTTCGACATTTAATGCTGTTTTATTACCGTAAAGGTAAAACCGCCTCACAAACTCAACGGAAAATTTGTGCTGTTTACGGAGAAGATGCAGTGACGAATCGGGCATGTCAAAAATGGTTTACTCGATTTCGAGCTGGGAACTTCTCTGTGAAACAAACCTCGTTCTGGACGACCTGTGGTTACGGATGAGGAAAGGATAAAGGACATGATTACAAACAACCCCATAATAACAACTCGGGAGGTAGGTCAGGAGCTAAACTTGTCTCATACAACTGTAGCCAGGCACCTAAAGAAACTTGGTTACGTAAATCTTCGGGATGTACGGGTTCCGCAGTAACTGAGTGAACAAAATTTAGTTCAGCGCGTTTCCGTCTATGACGCATTGATAAGACGCAATGAAACTGTCCCTTTTCTGAAACAGCTGGTTACAGGAGATGAAAAGTGGATTGTGTACAACAACATCCGAAATAGAAAGTCGTGGCGTAAGAAAGGGGAACCACCACTCTCAATTCCTAAACCAGTGCGTCATCCTGAGAAGATTATGCTGTGCATTTTGTGGGACTGGAAAGGAATTATTTATTACGAATTTCTTCCTCCTGTGGAGACCATCAATTCAGAGAAATACTGTTCTCAGTTGGATCGTCTTAAGGTTGCCCTAGGAGAGAAAAGGCTAGAATTAGCATCTAATGGTGGAGTCGTCTTTTATCAAGACAATGCCAAACCACACACTTCTATGGTAACTCGTCAGAAATTACGGGATTTCGACTGGGATGTGTTTACCTCACCCGCCTTATTCTCCAGGCATTGCCCCATCCGACTATCCCCATCCGATCCCTGCAAAACATTCTTAATGGCAAACGCCTTACTTCCTTGGAGGATTGCAGGCTTGCCGTAGAAGAGTTCGACAACCAGAAAACTGCAAGATTTTGGAAAAATGGAATTGATAAGCTTCCTGAGAAATGGAGATATGTTATTGATAATAATGTTGCATACTGCACAAAATAAAGTTTGTTTCGAAAAGTTCAGTGCCTTGTTTACTTTCGATGACATTGCGTATGTAAACAGATTACCCCTAGATAATTAGGCAACTTCGTTGCCGTAGTTGTGATACGGGCATACAGTGCAGGCGTTCTTTGTCGTAAACAGGTAACAAGAATCGAACGAATTTATGAAACAAACCAATATAAGGTCATCAGTGGGGGAAGAGAGCAGCCTGTACGAGTCGTTACCGGAGAGTTTCAAACTGTAGCTGCACTAATAAATACGTAAAAATATGAAGGTATTAACAGTGAAGCAAACAAATATATACAAATATAATAATTTGTAACTTTTTTTTCATAAATTGTTCAATTTATAAGAAAGTTTCATCATTTCTAATATGATAAGTGAAGTTTTAAGCCCTTTTGCCCTTTTCTGTCGTCTCTCCTCAGGTCCGACTCTCTTTAGCATCTCACCTCGGGACGCCCCGTCAGGAACATAGTACTAAAGTTCTAGAGACAGAAGTGCTAAGAGTCCCCTTCGAACCTTGTCATGTAATTATAGACTCAAATGCACGAACCAACAACTCATGAAAAAGAAATGCAGAATGCATAATGGACATCTCTCAGATAGTGAAGCTAGCCAAATTAATGTAACATAAAAATGGTAGCCAGAAATAACATGTACCATATTCACCTACCTTATTTTGAACAAAATTTAACCATTAACTTTGAGAATGAGGACTGGAATGATCCCACATACTTTGCTCCAAAGTTGCACAAATCATGCACAGTGAGACGTATATCAAGAGAGTATAAAACGATGTTTGTTTGAAAACTTTTATAGGGAATAGTTGAATAGGAAATGGCAATTACTTCAGGGCTCTAGAAATGTATTTATAAGTAGATACTGGGGAGCAAATAGCAAGCAGCTGTTATACTAGAGCTGAATAATGGAAAATATAACCAGAGGACTGATAATTCTATGTTAAACTATTTTATGAAATTAACAAGGAATCCAGAATGCCAAATCCACCAAAGCTAAAGATTTAACATATAATATACAGACATTTTCCTTAAAGCAGTTCAGCACAATTTACTAATAGAAAACCTAATAGTTTCTGAAATGGCTGATTTTTTGACGGCCTGAAAATGACGAATACAAGGTCGAAGTAGAAAATAATAGAAATCAATGAAGAAATGAAATAAAAGTTCATATTTCTTCGGGCAAGCATTACATTCTCATAGAAATAGAAACTGAGACCGAAATAAGAAACAGATATAGAGTTTAGTTTCTATATCTGAACCAGCATAGTTGGAAAATAGAAATAGAAATCGTGTTGAAAGGAATAATTTAAAAAAAAAAATGTTAGAGAACAAAGATAAGCATTAATTAGAGCCAACTGAAAAATTCAATGCCATGGCCGGGATTTGAACCACGGATCTCTGGTTTCCGTCAGTCGCTCTGACCCTTGAGCTACCATGGTCAACGTGCCTTCCTGACATTAAATTCTCCAATTGAACTCATTATATTTCCCGGTGGACCACTTAAGGTTCTCATATTTGAGACAACTACTTGTGGCGACTTCTATTGTAAGTACTTAATTACCAGGATTTTTATCGTAGATTATCTTTTAATGTAAATTTATATTGAGGAATTAATCCTTAAAGAATTAATCCTTTTAAATACATTACTCTGGTATATGGGTGATTTTTGATTAATTAGAGCCAACTGAAAAATTCAATGCCATGGCCGGGATTTGAACCACGGATCTACTGGTTTCCGTCTCTCCAATTGACTCATTATATTTCCCGGTGGACCACTTAAGGTTCTCATATTTGAGACAACTACTTGTGGCGACTTACTATTGTAAGTACTTAATTACCAGGATTTTTATCGTAGATTATTTTTTAATGTAAATTTATATTGAGGAATTAATCCTTAAAGAATTAATCCTTTTAAATACATTACTCCGGTATATGGGTGATTTTTGATTAATTAGAGCCAACTGAAAGTTCAATGCCATGGCCGGGATTTGAACCACGGATCTACTGGTTTCCGTCCAGTCGCTCTGACCCTTGAGCTACCATGGTCAACGTGCCTTTCTGACATTAAATTCTCCAATTGACTCATTATATTTCCCGGTGGACCACTTAAGGTTCTCATATTTAAGACAACTACTTGTGGCGACTTACTATTGCAAGTACTTAATTACCAGGATTTTTATCGTAGATTATCTTTTAATGTAAATTTATATTGAGGAATTAATCCTTAAAGAATTAATCCTTTTAAATACATTACTCCGGTATATGGGTGATTTTTTATTAATTAGAGCCAACTGAAAAATTCAATGAGTCAATTGGAGAATTTAATGTCAGGAAGGCACGTTGACCATGGTAGCTCAAGGGTCAGAGCGACTGGACGGAAACCAGTAGATCCGTGGTTCAAATCCCGGCCATGGCATTGAATTTTTCAGTTGGCTCTAATTAATCAAAATCACCCATATACCGGAGTAATGTATTTAAAAGGATTAATTCTTTAAGGATTAATTCCTCAATATAAATTTACATTAAAAGATAAGCATGTTCAGGTGAAATATATGAATATGGAAAGATCTAATTGGCGTAGAAGGGGAAATAAAAGCTTCAGAGGAAGACATAATTCAAATAATGAGTTTTGGATGCCCGAAAAAAACAACAATGAATTTGGACTAGATCGCCTAGACGAAGGGGGGACAATAACTTCACTACAGGAAGTTTTATGGCGGAAACAATACAAATAGGATAAATTGTAGCAAGTAGCTAAAATCAGACAAGTGAAAATACAAATGTAAGTAACAGTACAGAGAAATAGATGTGATAAGTAGAATACAAAAACTACAAAGATTCTCTCTCTCTCTCTCTCTCTCTCTCTCTCTCTCTCTCTCTCTCTCTCTCTCTCTCTCTCTCTCTTTTGTTGTTGTAATTTACGTCCTCCAACGTTAAGTCATATCGGACGATGAATGGAATGGGTGAAATGATGCTCAAATGAGCCCAGGGTCCATAGAGCTTAGAGTTACCCGACATTCGTCTTTCAAGATAAGGGAAACCCCCAGAAAAAACTTATCCAAGTAACTCACCCTGACCGAGATTTGAACTCGGGACCTCTTGGACGTGAGGCAGACACGCTACCATCTACGCTACCCAGGCGGGCAAAGATTCTCTTAGGTATTGGGGTCTAATAGAGCATATCATAAATAACACAATAAATGTCACAACAAAATTTGCACTTACAAAGCTTGTTTAGTGAAATACCTATGAATTTAAATGAAAAAAGGGCTATAATTGCTTCCGAAAGAATTAAGGCTAAAGCAAAAAAAAAAAAAAAAAAAAAAAAAAAAAAAAAAAAAAAAAAAAAAAAAATGAAAATCCAAAAGGAAGAAAAGATATAATTACGGGAACTTGAAATCAGTAATTTAGCTCTAGCAATAACGATTGTAACTGTTGTATAAAGATTCTGCAGCAATTATTTGCAAATTTGGAAAGCATTCCTATGAATTATAAAGATGGCAATAATCGAAAACCGATGGCCAGATGACATAAGCAGCTAATGTTTCCTTACAGATATATCTAAAGAAGGTGTCTAGAACTCTTGATAAGTTGTATGGGAATTCTGTTAGGAATGCATGGGAGATATGCATAATGTGGAATATTGTAAATTTAGCATAAGTACAAGATGTAAAAATTCTTAAACACCCTTCAGTGAAAGTGAAGTGTAGTGAATTTGGCAAACACTTGTAAAATCAGTATCTCGACAAAATGCAGAAATAAGACAATCTAAAAAGAAAGAAAGAAAAAAGTAAGAAAGAAAGAAGGACGAAAGAAAGGAAGGAAGAAAGAAAGAAAGAAAGAAAGAAAGAAAGAAAGAAAGAAAGAAAGAAAGAAAGAAAGAAAGAAAGAAAGAAAGAAAGAAAGAAAGAAAGAAAGAAAGAAAGAAAGAAAGAAAGAAAGAAAGAAAGAAAGAAAGAAAGAAAGAAAGAAAGAAAGAAAGAAAGAAAGAAAGAAAGAAAGAAAGAAAGAAAGAAAGAAAGAAAGAAAGAAAGAAAGAAAGAAAGAAAGAAAGAAAGAAAGAAAGAAAGAAAGAAAGAAAGAAAGAAAGAAAGAAAGAAAGAAAGAAAGAAAGAAAGAAAGAAAGAAAGAAAGAAAGAAAGAAAGAAAGAAAGAAAGAAAGAAAGAAAGAAAGAAAGAAAGAAAGAAAGAAAGAAAGAAAGAAAGAAAGAAAGAAAGAAAGAAAGAAAGAAAGAAAGAAAGAAAGAAAGAAAGAAAGAAAGAAAGAAAGAAAGAAAGAAAGAAAGAAAGAAAGAAAGAAAGAAAGAAAGAAAGAAAGAAGAAAGAAAGAAAGAAAGAAAGAAAGAAAGAAAGAAAGAAGGCAAGACAGATTCTTGGAAATTTATATTAATTCATAGAAGAATAACAATTTAAAAGTCAATAACTGTATAAAAATGGAAAAAAGATGCTACCAGGCAACCGAAAAAATTTAAATTATTATTTCATTTAGGCGGATATCTTTTGTTGCTGAGAAACAAGCGAATGTAGTGCGACATTGTGATGCAGGTATTACTGTTAGGTAAGCTTTATAATTTTATAAAAAAATAATAGATAGATATATAAACAACTGCAATATATAATTTGCTTAAGTTAAAATCAGTGCATAATTAAGAAAGATATGCTGAAATTTGTTACGAGAATAAGAAGTCGTTAGTTAAAGCGCTTTAAGTGTTGTGCAAAAGGCAACTAGTATAAGGCAGTGTAGCAAAAGAATAATCAGTTCAAGGAATTCTTGGAACTCAGTTATGTTCAGCTATCGCAAGTATTGCTAAGCACATAAATAAAATTATGAAAATTACAAAAAGCAATAAAATGCTTAGGTCTGAACTAAGTAATGTAGTAAAAATGGGACTTGAGATAGTAAAAGAGAACGCACTTAAAAAAGAAGTCGTGGCTTTTCTTTCGCCTTTTACAGTTCTACAGAAGTGTATAGTGCGATGCTCTAGACCATGTTCGGGTTATATCTATAGGTTTAGCAATCGCTGTCAGGGAATATTGAGACAACAACGATTCGCAGCAAAGTACAATTTGTACCATTATTGTGATAGTAGTTATTTTAAACCGTAATGTTCGGATACGTCAGAAGTTAGCACATATACCTTATAATTTCGAATGTTAAGATTCAGAAACAGTTTAATTGTAAAACCTCTTTAACAGTCGGCAACTGAAATCAAATATATCATTATTAGCTCCCATTAACATTTTCCAATCAATATAACGAGTGTTAGTTATCTTGAAAAATCTAATGCACAAGAGAAGGTATCTAATAATTCACCAACGGAACAGCTGGCAGCAGAATATTTGAAGAAAGACGTTAAGGGACACTGCCAGAGCTGACGTACTCATCGCTTCCTTACCATTAGAGTAGCCACCAGAGTATTACACTTGGTTTTCCTTCCTGGTGAACTGAAAGTAATCTACATGTTTGTGCTTACAAGTGAATGTAAGTATACCCTTTGTGGATATCTACTAGTGAATTCAAGTTGATACCAAAATTAGGGTTTCAGTAAATTACATATGCACATGGGGTATATTTGTTAAATGTGAAACAGGATTTTGTTTAGTAATTTACTATGAGGAGGGAAAGCTATCATCGCAGGCGGTCCCAGGGTCGACATTTGAATAGAAGTGGCCTTCTTCGATCCTTCTTTAGTAAATGATGACCGCAATAAAAGACACAAAGGTTCACATGTGATAAAAGATCCACTTGAGTAGGGGAATTTTGGTGTGAATAACAGAGTTGCTTGAAAGGGATGACACAATTGGACGATCCGTCCAGCAAGGAAGATCGAGCGGAATGACTCAGGCGGTTTCGTCTGTGGCCCGCATTCGGGAGATCCGGGTTCGATTGCCGTGGCCGACCTAACTGACCCTTGGGGTTTTGGGGGTTTTCTCGGGTTACTAGGCGAATGCTGGGTAGGTTAATTGCATCCCCCGAATTTCCTGTCCTTCCATTTCATCTCCATTATCATTTCATATCATATCTCATCTGGTGGTCCCTTTCAGGGTAGAAGTCTTGGCGGATGTGTCGGCGTTGCATGGCAGGATGATATGCTCTGAGGAAAATTACTTCCTCCTCCGGTAGGTCGGTTGCCGGCCTCAGATCCTCAGCTGGGACCATTTCGGGACCGCCAGCCAGGGACTTTTGGGACTCGAATCGCCTGCCTGGGACCATTAGGACTCGGCTGCTGGGCTCGTTGCCGTCCCGCTGTGGGGGAGCGAGTTCTTTGTCCTGGCCTGTCGGGGAAGGTCTCTATCCAAGTAAACTGTAGGGACCCTGCCCTCTGTACTCCCCGTAGGGGAGGGGATCCGTCCCCTCCAGCTGCCATGGTGCGGGCGCTGCGGACTCCTAGCACTCGTGGTACCTCTGACGTTACTAGAGGAACCTCGGGCCGAACATTCGAGCCCCTCCCTGATTGTGAGTTGTTCGGATTGGGTTGGACTGGAGGGGGCAGTGGCTCCCGATACCCGTGGGAGATCGGGTACGTCTCCGGACGGGGTTGAGGGACACCATTAATATTCCCGCGTACTAGCCAGCATAGCTAGTAGAAGGTGTGCTAGATCACCAGGCGGCCCCACCGAGGTCATATCTGTAGCCTTCCCATTTTGGAGTTGGCGCGCGTAAGTGGCGTATCCACTTCCATCCCGTCGTGAGTCCACAGGACCAGATGGGGGGGCTTGTTAGTCTCTAGGTCTTGCCCTATGGAAAGCCCCACGGAGGTGCCGGGCGCCTTTTTGGGACAGCTCGGTAACTCCCTGGTCGAAGGAGGCCCGGGTCCTTGGCCCTACGTGTCCAGGACTAATAGGAGTAGAACCTCTGACATTAACGTGTACCCTGTACTGTCGTGGCTCCTTGGGTCGGCCGCCCTCTGTCTCCTTCACCTCAGCCTTCCACCCGGGGGTGTCCCCACTTGGGGGCATAGGAACAAAAGGCCCAGCATGGTGGCCTACGTACCGAATACCTTCCGTAATGAAATCAGCATCCCCATCCCTAGTAAGGAGGACGTATCTCGGGAAAGTATTTGTTCCTGCGCAACTAAGGAATTACATGTTATCGCGTAATATGCGCCTCATATACGGTAACTCCAGGCCGTAATATAGATTGGTTTCCCTTAGTCGGCAACTTCGCGATTCATGTGATTATAAAGAGAAGAAGTCACTAAACGAGTCTTAAACTTGGATTCCAGTGTTACCAGTGTCATCCTTACTCCTATATATCCACGCATACCCTGAGATAAACCTCTTGCTCTAAACTGTGGCTAGACCGCGCATCGCTACAATTGGCCTAAGGTTTCCCTTACTCAGAGCGGTGACAAAGTAGTGTAACATTGTGTTTCCCAGTAGATGTAAGTACTGTATCAGTGCGTGTTTACCCGTGAGCGTAAGTACTGCATCTAGTATGTGTGTTTACCACTGAATGTAAATAAATACGTACTGTATCATATATATATATATATATATATATATATATATATATATATATATATATATATTGCATCTGTGTGCAATGTAAATATCGAATGTGTATTTAGCAATGAATGCAAGTAGTTCATGTGAGTGTATTTACCACTGAACGAAATTAACGAATGTCAGAGCATTTACCATTGAGTGTAAGTACTGTATTTATAGGTATTTAACCCTCCATGTAAGTTATATATCTGTGTCTGATAATCAGTGATTGTAAGTAAAGATGTATTATTTTATCTTGACAGGAATCCTGCGCGGTAGGGATGAGTAGCAACTGTGGTGGGGAAAATGCACCTATCGCCACAATGCGTCACCCGCACAAGATTACGAGAGAGGAGTGCGGTGCATAAGGTGACTAAAAACAAATTTCATTCTCGAAGCCAGTTTTGCAGCTCTTATAATCTAAGTTGTAATTCTTACTATGGTAGTAATCTCCACGCTTTTGTTGGATCTTAAATATTACATAGGCATTTGGAACAAAACCCTGTTCTCCTCCAGCAGACATGATAAACAACTGTCGGCCTTTCAATATCGCTGCAGAGTCCCTGTAACGTACTTCACTCCAGGCATATGGTCTAGTATGTGCTGTATTTATATAAGTTTCATCCATATAAACTATATAAACTCCACTTCGATATCTCCGAATATTTCGTATGGTGCAATGTTCGATTAAAATTTGTCTGTCACACATAGTATTTTTTTTTTTTCAAATAATCTTAACTTAAAAAGAACTCTTCTTAATGTTCAGACACTGCCTTGGAAGTCAGTAGAATTTTTAGCTTCATAAGCACTTTCTTCAAAGTTGGTCTTTGTTTTTCTGTGCTTTAAAAATTACTCATAGTTCGCCTAACTACTTCTGAATTAAAACATCCAAATTAGATTTTGTGCATGTTCTTAATCTTTGTTTACTGGGCATAGAGAAGGACGTTGTTGCACTAGCACCAATGGCTTTTCTTTCCTTAATAACTCTCCTAAACTGCTTTCAGACACAACTGTTGCCTCAAATACCCTTCCCCAGATTTTTATAGCTGACCCAGACCATTGTTCCTTTTTTGTAAATCTATGGATATTGGTTATTACTTCTCGTGTTTTAAATGTAGCACTTTATTTCCTAATGTGCTGCTAGGAGGCGTCATTTATAAATGCCCTCTTGGAACCAGGAGACAAGCACATTTTGAAACAAGCTGTAGTGTTACGGAGTAGCTTTGCACGTGTTTAGTTGCTCGCAACTGGTACGCAACTGACCTGCCGGCCCCTCCAGTTGCAACCGTTCTGAGGTGGACTCGTCTAGATACACTGCGCATCGCTCTGCACTTTTCAAGATAAAAAATACACCTGTAATGTACCTGTATGAGTTCAGCCCGCTTCGGTAGCGTGGTGGTAGCATGTCTGCCTCATGTTCAAGAGGTCCCGAGTTTGATCTCGGTCAGGGTGAGTTACTTGGATAAGGTTATTCCGGGATTTTCCCTTATCCTGAAAGACGAATGTCGGGTATCTCTAAGCTCTATGCACCCTAGGCTAATTTGAGCATCATTTGACCCATTCCATTCATCGTCCTATATGACAACGTTGGAGGACGTACATTACAACAACAATGTATGAGTTCACAAGTAAACATAAATAGTTTATATGACTGTATTAATCAATGAGTGTAAATACTGTATCTGTGGGTGATTATCCGTGAATTTAAGTACTGTATCAGTGTGTGTTAAGCGGACATAAGTAGTGACCTGTGTGTGTTTACCAGTGGCTTTAGGTAGTGCAACTGTGTGTGTTTACCAGTGAATATAAGTACTCCATTCTGTATGAGTTTACCAGTAAAACCAAACAATGTATCGGTGTATATTTACCAGCGAGAAGGTAGTGTAATTATATGTGTTCCATCAGTGAATGTAAGCAGTGCGTCAATGTCCATTTTGTAAGTGAATGTAAGTACTCCATCGTACTGTGTGTTGACCAGTGAATGCAATTACTGAATCTGTGTTTCTTTACCAGATAATGCAAGTACTTTCTCTGCTTGGGTTTAACAGTGAATATGTGTGGTGTATCTGTGAGGTTTTACAGTGACATTAAGTAGTGAATCTGTGTGTGTGTGTGTGTGTGTGTGTGTGTGTGTGTGTGTGTGTTTACCAGTGAATGCAAGCAGTGAATCTATCTCTTTACCAGAGAATGTAAGTACTATCTCTGCGTTTGTTTACCAGTGAATGCAAGCAGTGAATCTATCTCTTTACCAGATAATGCAAGTACTTTCTCTGCTTGGGTTTAACAGTGAATGTGTGTGGTGTATCTGTGAGGTTTTACAGTGACATTAAGTAGTGAATCTGTGTGTGTGTGTGTGTGTGTGTGTGTGTGTGTGTGTGTGTGTGTGTGTTTACCAGTGAATGCAAGCAGTGAATCTATCTCTTTACCAGAGAATGTAAGTACTCTCTCTGTGTGTGTTTACCAGTGAATGCAAGCAGTGAATCTATCTCTTTACCAGAGAATGTAAGTACTCTCTCTGTGTTTGTTTACCAGTGAATGCAAGCAGTGAATCTATCTCTTTACCAGAGAATGTAAGTACTCTCTCTGTGTTTGTTTACCAGTGAATGCAAGCAGTGAATCTATCTCTTTACCAGAGAATGTAAGTACTCTCTCTGTGTGTGTTTACCAGTGAATGCAAGCAGTGAATCTATCTCTTTACCAGAGAATGTAAGTACTCTCTCTGTGTTTGTTTACCAGTGAATGCAAGCAGTGAATCTATCTCTTTACCAGAGAATGTAAGTACTCTCTCTGTGTTTGTTTACCAGTGAATGCAAGCAGTGAATCTATCTCTTTACCAGAGAATGTAAGTACTCTCTCTGTGTTTGTTTACCAGTGAATGCAAACAGTGAATCTATCTCTTTACCAGAGAATGTAAGTACTCTCGCTGTGTTTGTTTACCAGTGAATGCAAGCAGTGAATCTATCTCTTTACCAGAGAATGTAAGTACACTCTCTGCGTTTGTTTACCAGTGAATGCAAGCAGTGAATCTATCTCTTTACCAGAGAATGTAAGTACTCTCTCTGTGTTTGTTTACCAGTGAATGCAAGCAGTGAATCTATCTCTTTACCAGAGAATGTAAGTACTCTCTCTGTGTTTGTTTACCAGTGAATGCAAGCAGTGAATCTATCTCTTTACCAGAGAATGTAAGTACACTCTCTGCGTTTGTTTACCAGTGAATGCAAGCAGTGAATCTATCTCTTTACCAGAGAATGTAAGTACTCTCTCTGTGTTTGTTTACCAGTGAATGCAAGCAGTGAATCTATCTCTTTACCAGAGAATGCAAGTACTCTCTCTGCGTTTGTTTACCAGTGAATGCAAGCAGTGAATCTATCTCTTTACCAGAGAATGTAAGTACTCTCTCTGCGTTTGTTTACCAGTGAATGCAAGCAGTGAATCTATCTCTTTACCAGAGAATGCAAGTACACTCTCTGTGTTTGTTTACCAGTGAATGCAAGCAGTGAATCTATCTCTTTACCAGAGAATGTAAGTACTCTCTCTGCGTTTGTTTACCAGTGAATGCAAGCAGTGAATCTATCTCTTTACCAGAGAATGTAAGTACACTCTCTGTGTTTGTTTACCAGTGAATGCAAGCAGTGAATCTATCTCTTTACCAGAGAATGTAAGTACTCTCTCTGTGTTTGTTTACCAGTGAATG
Source organism: Mantis religiosa (assembly GCA_030765055.1). Lineage (NCBI taxonomy): Eukaryota > Metazoa > Arthropoda > Insecta > Mantodea > Mantidae > Mantis > Mantis religiosa. The sequence continues at coordinate 54,518,074 of CM060950.1, read as the reverse complement.
CAAGCAGTGAATCTATCTCTTTACCAGAGAATGTAAGTACTCTCTCTGCGTTTGTTTACCAGTGAATGCAAGCAGTGAATCTATCTCTTTACCAGAGAATGCAAGTACACTCTCTGTGTTTGTTTACCAGTGAATGCAAGCAGTGAATCTATCTCTTTACCAGAGAATGCAAGTACTCTCTCTGTGTTTGTTTACCAGTGAATGCAAGCAGTGAATCTATCTCTTTACCAGAGAATGCAAGTACTCTCTCTGTGTTTGTTTACCAGTGAATGCAAGCAGTGAATCTATCTCTTTACCAGAGAATGTAAGTACACTCTCTGCGTTTGTTTACCAGTGAATGCAAGCAGTGAATCTATCTCTTTACCAGAGAATGTAAGTACTCTCTCTGTGTTTGTTTACCAGTGAATGCAAGCAGTGAATCTATCTCTTTACCAGAGAATGTAAGTACTCTCTCTGTGTTTGTTTACCAGTGAATGCAAGCAGTGAATCTATCTCTTTACCAGAGAATGTAAGTACACTCTCTGCATTTGTTTACCAGTGAATGCAAGCAGTGAATCTATCTCTTTACCAGAGAATGTAAGTACTCTCTCTGTGTTTGTTTACAGTGAATGCAAGCAGTGA
>CM060950.1:54474953-54514953 GCA_030765055.1 Mantis religiosa | reverse complement strand
CCAGTAAATGCGTGTAGTCTATCCGTGTGTGTTTACCAATATATGTAAATACTTTATAGATGAGTGTTCACCAGTAAATATATGTAGTCTAGCCCTGTGTGTTTACCAATATATGTAAATACTGTATATGTGAGTGTTTACCAGTGAATGTATATAGTCTATCCGTGTGTGTTTACCAGTATATGTAAATACTTTATAGGTGAGTGTTCACCAGTAAATGCATGTAGTCTAGCCGCGTGTGTTTACCAGTAATGTAAATACTGTATTTGTGAGTATTTGCCAGTAAATGCATGTAGTCTAGCTGTGTGTGTTTACTAGTGAATGTGAGCTTCGTATATATCGTTTATGTGGCCTTATGTTTGTGAATGAATGGTGTATATAAGGGAGGTGTAAGTTACCTCATGTTATTAATACTTTTACTATACAACGGCTAGTGTTTGTCTAACAGAAAAATAAGAACTTGTAAGTATATTAGGTATTGAGGCATCCTGAATATGTTAAGTTAAACTCAGACAGAGAATTTGTAAATTCGAAAAGCCCACTTTATGAGCATGGTAAAACAAAATCAATTAATCGTTAATTCGTTGTGCCATCTGGAAATCTGAATACTCATTAAAACATGATCCAGAGCTCTGTCCGGAGTCATACCTGCCTACTGATTGTTAAGACAGCATAAGAAAGGAGTTGCTTACTCGTTAGAAGCTCTTAAGGTTTTTTTTTTTTTTTCTCTCTCTGAGAAGACATTTTATTTACTGGAGGTTAAATCAGCGTGAGGAATGTGTTTAAAGAAGTAGGTTTTATATGAAAATATGTGATGGAAAAAGGCAACATTATACCATAGCTAGGTTTATTCTTTTATCGTAACAAAACACAACTCAGAATGTGATCGGGAACCTTCCAGACCGGCAACACTGCCCAAAGGGTTAATAAGGTTTATCGTTTTATTTCTGTGCTTGTTCAGAAGCTATCCTTCTGTAAGCATCAACATGATCATTCATATACATAAAGAAATGCCTAAAGTAAATGACAATTGCTGTGATTAATCACACCAAAATAAGACGAAGCAAGGACATTATTTATAGATTAGTTTTAAAACTTAGGCATAAAACTTTGTTTACTACTACTATTCAAATTCCGCGTTTTTTCCAGCTTAAAGGCCTACTGAAAGCTCAATTTCACCAATGTGGAATTTTCTAATTTCACGACACATTAGCTCAGAAACTATTTAAAATAACTAATTGAATTTTTATAGAATGTGCATTTATGCACTGTAACTTTACTGACTGTAATATTATGCATTAATATATTGTTTATGAAATATAGGCGGGTTTTCCTATTTTTATGTTTTTATTAATATTTATCTGCAGATAAAGTGTGAAAATATAACCAACGTACTTAATACCGAAGTAAATTCATGACAGCATTGTGCTGTTGTTTTTATCATTTTAAAAGCTCATTCAACTGTCTAAACTATTACTTGAAAAAACATGATTTGGTTTAAAAAAATGCCATTCATAGATAAAACTGTCCAAAGGAGAAGTGCGGCGGAGGGAGGAGCGGGAGAGGAAGGTACTTATTTAAAAAGAAAAGAGAAAGGAATTCATTATTTGGACATGTAAAGCGTCATACTTTGTAATTGATATCAATCTGTACTTCGAAGTATTCCCTAAAAGGTAAGCTGAGATGTAGCTCTCTACTCCAAAGAGTATAATAGTTATAAGAGTTCAAATTACAGGGAAGATAGAGTACAATTTTTAAAAGTATATTTATAAACAGATGTTGTGCTCATAAAGATCAAATTAAAGAGGAAATTCTTATTTATAAGTCTATAAAATACTAAAGATACATTTTTTGGCAATTTTTCTCTTTTGGTGCCACCTTAAAAGTAAAAGCACAAAATATTTATGAAGAGACGCTTACAAACGCAAACTTATCAGGATTTGGAAAGCCGAAAGTGATGCTCACGCGTGTAGAAGCATGGTCCAATTTTATTTAACTTATTTATAGACGAGATAATAGGCAAGGTTAAAGAAGAAAATCAGAACTGTCCGATAATAGCAAACATTCCTGGATTGCTGTATGCGGATGACTTAATGGTAGGATCTATAATGTAATAGGATTGCAGAAGACAATAAATGAAATCCAGAAATTCTGTGAAGAGTGGGGATTAAAAATAAACATAAATAAGTCGAAATCTATGGTCTTCAAGAAGGGAGTTAAACTAAAAAAGGATGAAACTTGGGTACTAAATGGCATAAGGGTAGAAGTGGTCAATGAATTTGAATACATAGGAGTGAGGTTGAATAACAATGGAAAATGGGGAGCACATAGGAGAAAAATTGTAGCAAAAGGGATAAACATATGCAAATATAATCTGGAAATGACAACCAAGTGGTTAGAAAGAATGTATGAAGCACTGTGGAATCCAAAATGCTGTATGTAGTGGAGATCTGGGGAATGGGGGGGGGGGGGCGTAGGTGTAAACAAAACAGGGGACGAAAACTGCAGAAGGTTTTGCAAAGAGCTACCAGGCTTACCAAGATCAATCAGCACCTAGGGAAGTAGGTTTAGTAGAATCAGGAAAGACAAGAAGAAATGGAATAACAATGGAAATAATAATAACATTCTGGTATAGGTGCTTGGCCGAAGAAGGGGAAATTATGAAATTATTCATGAGACAGTACACTGTATAATAATACTAAGTTCATATACAGCATTTTACATTGCATTAGTAAAACTGCTATTGCGCTTAAAAGGACATCAATGCAACGGAAACCAGAAGATCCGTGGTTCAAATCCCGGCTATGGCATTGAATTTTTCAGTCTGACTCTACGTTTCCACAATTTAGCCTACACACGGCTAGTGTGAAAGAACAATTAATTTCCACAGGAAAAGAGAGATTACTCAATTCAAAACCTTTTGGTAACGCAAATCTCTGAAACAGATGGTCCGGACTGCATTACAAAACTTTGGATGACAGTATATCCAATATAATGGGGCACGAGTCTAGAAATTCTCTGACATTTCGAAATCAGTTAATCTTCATTTCGAAATCAGTTAATACGGAATGTGATGATTTCAATTGTCTCTTATGAGTGTGGAAAGATAGAACCAGACTGAAAAATTCAATGCCATGGCCGGGATTTCAACCACGGATCTTCTGGTTGCCATCCAGCCGCTCTAACCCTTGAGCTATTATGGCCAACGTGCCGACATGACATTAAATTCTCCAGCTGACTCGTGTTTTTCCCGGTAAACCACTTAGGCGTTCTCATAAACACATGAGACAACTACCTTAATGGCGACTTACAAGTGCAAGTACTTCAAGGCCCGGGCTTTATAGTTATCCACTATTAGGTCAATTAATGGAAATTAATTGTTCTTTCACACTGGCCATAGTAGCACAAGGGTTAGAGCGGCTGGACGGTAACCAGAAGATCCGTGGTTCAAATCCCGGCTATGGCATTGAATTTTTCAGTATGGCTCTATCTTTCCATACTTCAGCCTACACACGGCCAGTGTGAAAGAACAATTAATTTCCAGTCTCTTATGAGTTTCATAAATTTTAATATTCATTTATCTACGTTCCATTTGGGCTAAAACAACAACAACAACAACAATAATAATAATAATAATAATAATAATAATAATAATAATAATAATAATAATAATAATAATAATAATAATAATAATAATAATAATAATAATAATAATAATAATAATAATAATAATAATAATAATAATAATAATAATAATAATAATAATAATAATAATAATAATAATAATAATAATAATAATAATAATAATAATAATAATAATAATAATAATAATAATAATAATAATAATAATAATAATAATAATAATAATAATAATTAATAATGTACCTTTAATGTACCCACATACGCGTAAACAAAATACTAGAAAAAGTTTGCATTTTGTTATATTTTATATGTATCCACAGCGTATTTGTTGTTACAAATCCTAAACCTAAGCAAGCTTTTAAAAACAACTGTAAATGTCAGCAGGAGGCGTGGCTACTTAGACTGCATTAAAGATGCAGTACTTCTTTATTTTCAATAGTTTGGGGGATTTAGCTACAAACTGATTTCTACTTCTTTAATTGATTGTTCTGCAGCCAGATGTGGATATTTCATGCAATTAATTTAAAATATGTGTATATGCGTATACATTCAGTTTGAAATTGTAATAACAACTTTAACTACTTTAGACTTTTTTTCTGGACTCTGAAAGTAGCATTTTGGTACGTGTAAACTTCAGTATTCTGTTGATACATTTCTTCTTCTCTTAAAAAAGTGTATTGTCAACAGCATTTTACTTTTAAGGATTAGTTGAAATGCGTTCCTAAGTAGCTAAGAATGGTGAAAAGCTTTCTAAAACAGCAAAAGTAGCTAGGAGTAGATACAAGAGTAAAAGAATTGTTTCAAAATATATTTATTTCTCTGATTTTCTACTAAATATTATGTGATATCAATGAAAGTGTTGCAGTATATATTTTGGGAACTATCCAAATTTCTGAGCGTGAATTTCAAGCTTGAGCTCGATTTAAAGGTGTTACAAACACTTCTTAATAGTTAAAACCCCAAGTAAGAAGTATCGAATCTCAACAACGATAAAAGAACCCATGAATCACGAGTGTAAAATGCATAAAGATTTATTTCAAGAAAACTATATACCTACTTAAAGGATTTTAGAGGCTTAAGAACAGCAAAAAGGTTAATCAAAGCTCTTAAAAAAACACTTACACTATTGCTTTCTAATTGTGCAAAATGTTGCAATAAACTTAACAATTGGGCCATAATTAGCCATAATTAAGAACACTACCTTTTGAAAAGCCATGTAATATGTAAGGCCACGTGTAAATTTCATAGTAATTATCGTTGGAATGATTAGACTTTAGACACATTTGCGTCCCTATTTCATAACTTCCGTGCGCCTTCAAATCACTAGTTCATGATATCAGTAAAGAATTATAGAATGACGGGATACCTCAAAATTAATTAAGAAGTAAAGATAAATGTCATAGAAACATCCGTTTTAAAAGTAAAACAAAAGAAATGTCTATTACAGCAATAGCAGTGATGGTAGATAATAAGACTACTGAAACAAAAATCTTATGCTTTGTGTAAGCTATTAACACAACAAGTATCCATAAATAAGGACGGAACTTAAAATAATAAAATATAATTAGTTCAATAAACTAAAATGTTCTACTAGGACATGTTTATACGGAAAATATTAAAGCTTCTGTTGGGGTTTATTCAAATATGTTCTAAATGAAAGGGTAGATGCCATAGCCGGCATTGAATTTTTCAGTCTGGCTCTACCCTTTCATAGTGCATCCTACACACGGCTAGTGTGAAAGAACAATTAATTTCCATGTTCTAAATTCTTTCAGCAGGTTAGGTCTTCAGAGACAAAAATCTGAGTTGTGATTTCCCTATATGTATCATATGAGAATGAGGAAGAAACTTGATCCACAAAACTCACACTTACACCAGTTGAATTTTGAATTAGCGGATTTCGAAATATATACTACATACTGCTTATACCGGCGCCTTAAATGTCAGAAATATTATTTACCATGTGTTAATATGTTGATAGTTTCGTTGTGAAGGTAAAACAGGCTATTGATGCTTCCCCAGAAGGTGAGAAGAGGTCGGTATCCTGTGAAAATGTAGGGATTAAATTGGAGGTGTGGCGGCATATCTCGGAAATGTAACAGATTTTGTTTTCTTTCACACTTATCATCGTCCTTTTTATGGGCACAGACATTTCGGTGGGCTTGCTCGCCTTCAGAAGGAGCGTTTTCCTTGTCCGTGCCAAAACCGTCTCCAAGAAGCGACTGCTTGACAACGAAAGCATTTTTGGACATTTTGGCAGAAACGAACGACAAATCCAAACTATAAAGATCACGATGTCACCTCCGATGAAGCACTCGATTCATTTCGCGGGGAACCGCACGTTAAACCAGCACTGAACCTACTGCCACTGACGTACCCACAATTCCTCTCCCGAAGCAAATCGTTGCTGTGGCGACAGTATTGATTACGTGCACCCAACAACGTGTGTCGTTTCCTGACTCACATTGATAATCCTGTTGGTCTAAATTAAAATCGCATTTGAGCAGTCATGCGCATAAGGAAGCAGCTCTATTTTTAATTGTGGCTAAATTATTCCATCATCTTCCGTTGCTTATAAGTATCTAGAAATGGGGAACCTTTCCTTCACAAACGACGGCCACAAAAAAGGAAAAGAAGTAAGAAAACACTGAGGCTTCTTTAGAAAAATACTTGATTAAATTAATGAAAATCTGAGCAGTTGCGTTCCAAGACCCATCATGGTCGTGAATATGCCGGGGATTGCTAAGCAATATTAAAGATAACAAATTTACTAACTGATTCCAAAACTACTTGTGCAGAACGTTATTTGAAAATAAAGCAAGTATTTCGCATTATTATTAAGAACGTTTTCACTCAGCATGATCCATCGGAAGCAATTCATTGTAGTCCAGCACATTAATTTTACGGCGAACCCCAAATTTCCCAATTGCTATTGCCAACATTCTGCCAAAACTTCTTACACTATCATATTTATTCCTCTTAACTTAAGAAGAAAAAGCTAAAATTAACGGATTAAAATAAATTAATTTCATGTAATGGCAACAATAAATCAAAAAATTCTCTGAATACTAACCATTCTCAAACGTGAGAACCCGCTTACACTCTTGACACCAGAGGTTTTAATACTAGGGGGGGGGGGGAAATTAAACAAATTAAAAAAGGGCCAAAAGGCAATTGAATACTATGTAAATAACATGTTATACACGTCAAATGGTAAAAGTAGAACGAACAATCTATTACAAAATGACACGTCCCACAAAAATGAATTCCACTGCATTCAAGCAATACAATGTGAACAGTCATATACCCCTCCCCCTTCATGTCAACGTTTCAAAGCTACTGCAAAGGTAGAAAGGATAGTAGTAATAGTAGTAGTAGCCGCAACAGCAGTAATAGAACTAACGTAGTAATAGTAGTAGAAGCAGTAATAGAACTAACGTAGTAATAGTAGTAGAAGCAGTAATAGAACTAACGTAGTAATAGTAGTAGAAGCAGTAATAGAACTAACGTAGTAATAGTAGTAGAAGCAGTAATAGAACTAACGTAGTAATAGTAGTAGAAGCAGTAATAGAACTAACGTAGTAATAGTAGTAGAAGCAGTAATAGAACTAACGTAGTAATAGTAGTAGAAGCAGTAATAGAACTAACGTAGTAATAGTAGTAGAAGCAGTAATAGAACTAACGTAGTAATAGTAGTAGAAGCAGCAGCGGTAGTAGTAATAATAGTAGTAGTAGTAGTAGTAGTAGTAGTAGTAGTAGAAGTAGTAGTAGAAGTAGTAGCAGTAGCAGCAGTAGTAGTAGTAGAACTAACGTAGTAATAGTAGTAGAAGCAGTAATAGAACTAACGTAGTAATAGTAGTAGAAGCAGTAATAGAACTAACGTAGTAATAGTAGTAGAAGCAGTAATAGAACTAACGTAGTAATAGTAGTAGAAGCAGTAATAGAACTAACGTAGTAATAGTAGTAGAAGCAGCAGCGGTAGTAGTAATAATAGTAGTAGTAGTAGTAGTAGTAGTAGTAGTAGTAGTAGTAGTAGAAGTAGTAGCAGTAGCAGCAGCAGCAGCAGTAGTAGTAGTAGAACTAACGTAGTAATAGTAGTAGCAGCAGCAACAGTAGTAGTAGTAGTAGCAGCAGCAGCAGCAGCAGTAGTAGTAGTAGAACTAACGTAATAATAGTAGTAGCAGCAGCAACAGTAGTAGTAGTAGCAGCAGTAGCAGCAGCAGCAGTAGTAGTAGTAGCAGCAGTAGCAGCAGCAACAGTAGTAGTAGTAGCAGCAGTAGCAGCAGCAGCAGTAGTAGTAGTAGAACTAACGTAATAATAGTAGTAGCAGCAGCAACAGTAGTAGTAGTAGTAGCAGCAGCAGCAGTAGTAGTAGTAGAACTAACGTAATAATAGTAGTAGCAGCAGCAACAGTAGTAGTAGTAGCAGCAGTAGCAGCAGTAGTAGTAGTAGAAGTAGTAGCAGTAGCAGCAGCAGCAGCAGTAGTAGTAGTAGAACTAACGTAGTAATAGTAGTAGCAGCAGCAACAGTAGTAGTAGTAGCAGCAGTAGCAGCAGCAGCAGTAGTAGTAGTAGAACTAACGTAGTAATAGTAGTAGCAGCAGCAACAGTAGTAGTAGTAGCAGCAGCAGCAGCAGCAGTAGTAGTAGTAGAACTAACGTAATAATAGTAGTAGCAGCAGCAACAGTAGTAGTAGTAGCAGCAGTAGCAGCAGCAGCAGTAGTAGTAGTAGAACTAACGTAATAATAGTAGTAGCAGCAGCAACAGTAGTAGTAGTAGTAGCAGCAGCAGCAGCAGCAGTAGTAGTAGTAGAACTAACGTAATAATAGTAGTAGCAGCAGCAACAGCAGCAGTAGTAGTAGTAGAACTAACGTAATAATAGTAGTAGCAGCAGCAACAGTAGTAGTAGTAGTAGTAGCAGCAGCAGCAGTAGTAGTAGTAGTAGTAGTAGTAGAACTAACGTAATAATAGTAGTAGCAGCAGCAACAGTAGTAGTAGTAGTAGTAGCAGCAGCAGCAGTAGTAGTAGAACTAACGTAATAATAGTAGTAGCAGCAGCAACAGTAGTAGTAGTAGTAGTAGCAGCAGCAGTAGTAGTAGTAGAACTAACGTAGTAATAGTAGTAGCAGCAGCAACAGTAGTAGTAGTAGTAGTAGTAGTAGTAGTAGCAGGAGCAGTAGTGGTAGCAGTAGTAGTAGAAACAGTAGTAGTAGAAGTAGTAGTAGTAGAAGTAGTAGCAGTACTAGTAGCAGCAGAAGCAGTAGTAGTAGAAGTAGTAGCAGTAGTAGTAGCAGTAGTAGTAGCAGTCGTAGTAGTAGTTCTTTTTATCGCAAGGGGAAAATCTTTTAAAGACGCCTAAGGCGAGTTGGATTTCCACCAAATAAAAAACCCCAGCCTGAATCTAGAGAGCTTATTGTCGGAACCACCCAGACGGCATTAATTCAAGAAGAAGGCGATACAAGATGTTAGTTTAGGTCAAGTTCGGTCATCATAAACTTTCAGTTGTCGTCGTGTCTCGGCGTTTTTGTGACAAGACGTTATACACCAGCTGACTAATCGTCCTCCAGTTGGAGGTGGAGGCAAGCATGGAAGGTATCATTCCTTGAGGCGTGAAGGATTCCAGCTTCAGCTCGACTTGCTGTCGGAGATATTGCCAGCGCACACATTCAAAGGTGTGTTCCACGGTGTCCACTTTACCGCAGTAAATGCATTCATCAGTCGGACTGAGACCAAAATGGTAGAGAAATGCGCGGAAACAGCCGTGTCCCGTAAGGAGTGGCGTCCGGTGAAAGTTGATGTTGCCTCTTCGACGTGTAAGCCAAGGTGCCAAGTTCGGAAGTAGGAGGTGCGTCCAGTGGGCAGTCCCATCATCCGTGTCGCAAACATCTTGCCACTGCTCCAACAATTGATGGCGAGTTTCATCCTTGCTGGTGTTGGTCTGTTCCCGTCGGAGACGCTCCGTGACTAAGAGGGAGATAGGGAGCGTACGTGCTAAAACTAGCAGCGCCTTTGTCGACGTGGTGCGATAGGCACTAGTGATTCGAATAGCCACCTTCCTTTGCAAGCTTAGGAGCAATGGTTATAGATCTTCCTGTCAAGTGCCTTGCACCAGACACAAACCCATACAGGATCATGGAAGTGACGACCGAGAGCAGTAGTCTCCTGCTGGTTTCAGTCGGCCCGCCAGTATTGGGCATTAGGCGACTCAGGTGGTTTAAGGCCTTTCCCGCCTTCGCCACAATGGTCCTCACATGATCTCCCATGAATATATTCCGGTCCGGATGAATTCCAAGGTACTTAAGCGTGTCCTGACTGCGAATAAGCAAATCGCCGAGGCGGAGGCGGATATAGCGAACCTTTCGGCCCTCCACCAGTAGAATCACCTCAGTCATGTGTGGTGCCAACTGAAGGTGGTTTAAGGCCTTTCCCGCCTTCGCCACAATGGTCCTCAAATGATCTCCCATGAATATATTCCGGTCCGGATGAATTCCAAGGCATTTAAGCGTGTCCTGACTGCGAATAAGCAAATCACCGAGGCGGAGGCGGATATAGCGAACCTTTAGGCCCTCCACCAGTAGAATCACCTCAGTCATGTGTGGTGCCTTGGACGACAGATAAACACCCAGGGTGGCCAGGACTTGGTTAGCCCTTCTCTCTGCTGCGATAGCAATGATGACATGATCATCGGTGTAGGCCATTAGTGTGATTCCTTCGGGCATGGGTAACTTAGAACTCAATAAAAATAAAAAAATTCTCAAAGTGGGGCTGAGTACAGATCCCTGGAGAGCACCACATGACATATCCATTCGGCAGTGAGCGCACACCAGAAGCGATCTATCTTCCACAAAACTAGCATTCAGGTTATAAAGGTAGGTGTTACGTTCCGAGAACTAAGTTCCTGGAGGATAGCACTCCATGGGCTGAACCAAAGGCATTCTGGATGTCAAGACTGATGTGGGCACATAAGGGTCTCCGCCCCCGAGGCCGTGCTTTTACCTCCTCTGCTAGCCCTTGTATTCTTCTCAGAGCAGTGATGGTGGACCGAGAATCTCTGAAACCATGCTGTCCATCAGCGAGCCGCCGCTGCGTTCCAGCTCGATGTTCAGTAGTCCCAGAACCAAGCATTCCGACAATTTCCCTAGGACATCAAGCAGACAGATCGGACGGTATGTAGTAACGCCGGGATCGCGCCTAGGCTTATCCAACAATAAAAGCCGGGCTAGCTTCCATTCTGCGGGGAAAATACTAGTCGTCAGCAAGTGATGAAAATCCCCAGACACCGCCTCGGGTATTCACGGGCGACCATTTTCACTACCATGGGGTCCAAACGATCCGGTCCTGGTGCTCTGTGGGTCCTGATTTTATCTACAGCATCACGGAGCTCGTCCGCAGTAAACAACGGTATGGTCCCAACGGGCACTGTATGTTTAGCCTAGGCGATACAGATATGGATCGGGAAAAGGAACCGTACGATCTCTAGCTGATTGTCGTCAGGAAAGGAAGCTGATGGCGAGCGAAACTTTTTCGTGACGATCTTATAGCCCTTTCCCCAGAGATCGGTGTCAATTTTGTCGAGGACCAGTTGCCAAGAAGCACGCTTGGCTTCAAAGATTGCTGCCTTGAGTGCGGCTCTACTTGCTCGATACGGTACCAAGCACTGCCGCTTATGAGCTTCGACGCTCTTCTTTTTGGCTCGGACCATGGCGCAACGGCTTCTCAGAGAGTGGCAGCGTTTGGCCGCAATCTCGTTGGACCAGTAATAGGCAGTCTTTGGAAAGGATCCGGTGTAATTTCTGGGAAAGACCTTAAGGCAGTCTTTGGAAAGGATCCGGTGTATTTTCTGGGAAATACCTTATCAATGCCCGCTGTAGGAGTTGGGAGAAATCTCGTCCTGTGGGAGTCGCTGTGCCTTCTGGCAGAAACAAGCGCTCCAGCTCCGACATCAACGTAGGGAGTGCAGACGGGAGAATCCGCCAACCCGGCGAACGTAGAAGGTGGTTGAAAGAAGGGGAAGAGCGGGTGCCGACCTCAATGTCAAAGAATATATATTGATGATAGCTGAGCGTCTCCGCCTCCAACACTCGCCAGTGTAATACCCGTTGAGAAGTGCTGCGGGTACTCAAGGTGATGTCAATATATGAGCCACAATCGCACATCACGAATGGAGCCGGCCCTCGTAGCCATGGTCGCTAAAGCGTATGTCTCTAGCGTTCCGCCGTGTAGAGGGCCGCGGGTTCGAGTCCCGCCTTGGGCATGGGTGTTTATGTGTATAGTGAATATTTGTGAAACTAGGAAAACAGATAAGAAAATTAACGGAAATAATGAAAATAAAACGGTTAAATAAGAAGAAAATGTAGGGGACCCTCCTTGATTAAGTACCACGAGGTCTTCTTCAGCGAACCACTCGACTAGGACCCGTCCGCGGGCGTCCTCAACGTTTGAGGACCATTGGTGCGAGTTAGCATTGAAGTCCCCTCCAACCACAATCTCCTTAGTGTGAATCCTCATGGCCTGTCGTAACCGACGAAGAAAGGTACTGAACGGCAACAGGTCCACAGTGGGGGATATATAACAGCGGAAGACAACCAAAGACGGCAGCTCAAGCCATACAAAACCTTCACCTTGGCCAATGCGCAGTACTGGAATGACAGCATTATGTACTCGAATAGCGGCGTCCATTTGACGGTCGACGTGAAACTGCTCATGTGTAACTTTGGCTTTGTTTGGTTTTGCCAAACATCCACAGCATGTTCCGTGGCCGACTGGTGCAGGAGATCCATGGCTTCTCTGCCCCTGTCGATGTTGCCCTGAAGTACTGGAATATGCAAGCACTCAGCCACGGCACCTGACTGTGCGGTTGGACCGTCCTGCCTAGGGCAGCCCGCCATTGTTGTTCGTGAAGCCCCGGGCGCGTGGAGCGTTTACCAGTTTTCTGTACTTGGGGCAGCTGTGAGTGCCCATCCTGTGGCCCCGACGAGCACAGGGGACACAGCAGGCTTCACTGACGCACTCAACCGCCGAATGACCTTCTTTGCCACACTGTAGACAAAAACTTCCCCAAGGTGGACCAGAGCAAGCAGGAGCACGGTGACCAAATTCCTGACAATAAAAACAGCGCGGTGTATGAACACGCCGCTGTATGTTACAGGAACACCAGCCAATACGAACGTGTCCCAGCGTCATGAGCCTCCGTGCTGCCTCAGCGCCGACGGCAACGGTCGCAATTTGTCCGTCAGACGAAGTAGGGCGCATCGATTTTACCTGCACCTCCTGAGGTTGTATTGCTAGAGCCCGAGCAAGCGCTACCTCTGAGGAAGAAGTGATGCCGTCAATTCCATGGGTGTGAAACAACTGTGCATTGCGCGTCGGACAACGTGCCGCCATGTTTGGTACTTTAGCGGCAACAGCCGATCGTAGGGACTCTGCCTGTTTGCTCCCCCATTTGAGGGACAAAAGCATCTCGCCGTTGCGGGTCTTGCGGATGTTACGCACCTCAACTTCAAGATAGCGAAATTCACCTGTTGTTTAACTTCCTTCAACAGTTCTGCGTATGACCTCTGTCCTGGTGACACAATGATTGTCCCCGCCTGTTGACGCAATAAACTGGGTTGCTGTGATGAACGGAGCCATGAGGTGCCAACGCCGCTGATCAGTTTGCGGGCAGCGTGCTAAAGGACTGTAACTCCAGAGTTGAAGAATACGTATTCCAAAAGCTGTGATGGCGGTGACAATTGTAACAGTAGCAGTTGTATCTGTGATGGTGGTAAGAATTGTAACGGATACCGTAGTATCTGTGAAGGTGGTGAATACTGTAACGGCAACCGTTGTATATGTTATGGTAGTAAGAGTTGCAACGCACACCGTAGTATCTGTGATGGTGTGGATTAATGTAACGGCAACCGTTGTATATGTGATAGGGGTAAGAATTGTAACGGAGACCGTAATAACTGTGATGGTGGTAGCAATTGAAACGGCAACAGCAGTATGTGTGATGGAGGTGGCAATTGTAACGGCAACTGTAGTATAAGAGATGGTGGTGACAATTGTAATGGCAACCGTATTATCTGTGAAGGTGGTAACAATTGTAACGGCAACTGTAGTATCTGTGATAGTGGTGACAACTGTAACGACAACTGTAGTATCTGCGATAGTGGTGACAATTTTAACGGCTACTGTAATATCTGTGAAGGTGGTAACAATTGCAACGACATCTGTAGTATCTGTCATAGTGGTGAAAATTGTAACGGCTACTGTAATATCTGTGAGAGTGGTGACAATTGTAACGACAACTGTAGTATCTGTGATAGTGGTAACAATTGTAACGACAACTGTAGTATCTGTGATAGTGGTGACAATTGTAACGGCTACTGTAATATCTGTGAAAGTGGTGACAATTGTAAGGACAACTGTAGTATCTATGATGGTGGTGACAATTGTAACGGCTACTGTACTATCTGTGATAGTGGTGACAATTGTAACGGCTACTGTAGTATCTGTGATGGTGGTGACATTTGTAACGGCTGCTGTACTATCTGTGATAGTGGTGACAATTGTAACGGCTACTGTAGTATCTGTGATAGTGGTGACCATTGTAACGGCAACTTTAGTATCTGTGATAGTGGTGACATTTGTAACGGCAACTGTTAAACTGTGATAGTGGAAACAATTGTAACGGTAACTGTAGTATCTGTGATAGTGGAAACAATTGTAACGGTAACTGTAGTATCTGTGATAGTGGTGAGAATTGTAACGGCAACTGTAGTATCTGTGACGGTGGTAACAATTGTAACGGCAACTGTAGTACCTGTGATAGTGGTGACAATTGTAACGGCAACTGTAAGATCTGGGATAGTGGAAACAATAGTAACGCCAACCGTATTATCTGTGATAGTGGTAAAAATTGTAACGGTAACTGTAGCATCTGTGATAGTGGTAACAAATGTAACGGCAACTGTAATATCTGTGATAGTGGTAACAATTGTAACGGCAACTGTAGTATCTAAGATGGTGTAACAATTGTAACGGTAACTGTAGCATCTGTGATGGTGGTAACAATTGTAACGGCAACTGTAGTATCTGTGATGGTGTAACAATTGTAACAGTAACTGTAGCAATTGTGATGGTGGTAACAATTGTAACGACAACTGTGGTATCTGTGATGGTGAAACAATTGTAACGGCAACTGAAGTATCTGTGATGGTGGTAACAATTGTAACGGCAACTGTAGTATGTGTGATAGTGTTGACAATTGTAACGGCAACTGTAGTATCTGTGATGGCGGTAACAATTGCAACGGCAACTGTAATATCTGTAATGGTGGTAACAATTGTAACGACAACTATAGTAGCTGTGATGGTGGTAACAATTGTAACGGGAACTGTAGTATCTGTGATGGTGGTAACAATTATAACGGCTACTGTAATATCTGTGATGTTGGTAACAATTGTAACAACTGTAGTATCTGTGATGGTGGTAACAATTGTAACGCCTACTGTAATATCTGTGATGTTGGTAACAATTGTAACGGCAACTGTAGTATCTGTGATGGTGGTAACAATTGTAACACTTACTGTAATATCTGTGATGTTGGTAACAATTGTAACGGCAACTGTAGTATCTGTGCTGGTGGTAACAATTGTAACGGCAACTGTAGTATCCGTGATAGTGGTGACAATTGCAACGGCAACTGTAGTATCTGTGATGCTGGTAACAATTGTAACGACAACTGTAGTATCTGCGATAGTGGTGACAATTGTAACGGAACTGTAGTATCTGTGACGGTGGTGACAATTGTAACGGCAACTGTGGTATGTGTGATAGTGTTGACAATTGTAACGGCAACTGTAGTATCTGTGATGGTGGTAACAATTGTAACGACAACTGTAGTATCTGTGATAGTGGTGACAATTGTAACGGAACTGTAGTATCTGTGACGGTGGTGACAATTGTAACGGCAACTGTAGTATGTGTGATAGTGTTGACAATTGTAACGGCAACTGTAGTATCGTGATGGTGGTGACAATTCTAACGGCAACTGTAGTATCTGTGATGGTGGTAACAATTGTAACGGCAACTGTAGTATCAGTGATGGCGGTAACAATTGTAACGACAACTGTAGTATCTGTGATAGTGGTGACAATTGTAACGGCAACTGTAGTATCTGTGACGGTGGTGACAATTGTAACGGCAACTGTAGTATGTGTGATAGTGTTGACAATTGTAACGGCAACTGTAGTATCTGTGATGCTGGTAACAATTGTAACGACAACTGTAGTATCTGTGATAGTGGTGACAATTGTAACGGAACTGTAGTATCTGTGACGGCGGTGTCAATTGTAACGGCAACTGTAGTATGTGTGATAGTGTTGACAATTGTAACGGCAACTGTAGTACCGTGATGGTGGTGACAATTCTAACGGCAACTGTAGTATCTGTGATGGTGGTAACAATTGTAACGGCAACTGTAGTATCAGTGATGGCGGTAACAATTGTAACGACAACTGTAGTATCTGTTATAGTGGTGACAATTGTAACGGCAACTGTAATATCTGTGACGGTGGTGACAATTGTAACGGCAACTGTAGTATGTGTGATAGTGTTGACAATTGTATCGGCAACTGTAGTATCTGTGATAGTGGTGCCAATTGTAACGACAACTGTAGTATCTGTGATAGTGGTGACAATTGTAACGGCAACTGTAGTATCTGTGATAGTGGTGACAATTGTAACGGCTACTGTAGTATCTGTGATAGTGGTGACAATTGTAACGGCTACTGTAGTATCTGAGATGTTGTAACAATTGCAAAGGTAACTGTAGCATCTGTGATAGAGGTAACAATTGTAACGACAACTGTAGTATCTGTGATAGTGGTGACAATTGTAACGCAACTGTAGTATCTGAGATGGTGAAACAACTGTAACGGCAACTGTAGTATCTGTGATGGTGGTAACAATTGTAACGGCAACTGTAGTATCTGTGATGGTGGTAACAATTGTAACGGCAACTGTAGTATCTGTGATGGTGGTAACAATCTAACGGACATGTAGTATCTGTGATAAAGGTAACACTTGTAATGGCAACTGTAGAATCTGTGATGGTGGTAACAATTGTAACGGCAACTGTAGTATCTGTGATAGTGGTAACAATTGTAACGGCAACTGTAGTATCTGTGATTGAGGTAAAAATCTAACGGACATGTAGTATCTGTGATAGTGGTAACAATTGTAACGGCAACTGTAGTATCTGTGATAGTGGTAATAATTGTAACGGCAACTGTAGTATCTGTGATGGTGTTAACAAATGTAACGGCAACTGTAATATCTGTGATAGCGGTAACAATTGTAACGGCAACTGTAGTATCTGTGATGGTGGTAACAATTGTAACGGCAACTGTAATATCTGTGATAGTGGTAACAATTGTAACGGCAACTGTAGTATCTGTGATAGTGGTGACCAATGTAACGGCAACTGTAATATCTGTGATGGTGGTAACAATTGTAACGGCAACTGTAATATCTGTGATAGTGGTAACAATTGTAACGGCAACTGTAGTATCTCTGATGGTGTAGCAATTGTAACGGCAACTGTAGTATCTGTGATGGTGGTAACAATTGTAACGGCAACTGTAGTATCTGTGATAGTGGTAACAATTGTAACGGCAACTGTAGTACCTGCGATAGTGGTAACAATTGTAACGGCAACTGTAGTATCTGTGATAGTGGTAACAATTGTAACGGCAACTGTAATATCTGTGATAGTGGTAACAAATGTAACGGCAACTGTAGTATCTGTGATGGTGGTAACAATTGTAACGGCAACTGTAGTATCTGTGATGGTGGTAACAATTGTAACGGCAACTGTAGTATCTGTGATAGTGGTAACAATTGTAACGGCAACTGTAGTATCTGTGCTGGTGGCAACAATTGTAACGGCAACTGTAGAATCTGTGATAGTGGTAACAATTGTAACGGCAACTGTAGTATCTGTGATACTGGTAACAATTGTAACGGCAACTGTAATATCTGTGATGGTGGTAACAAATGTAACGGCAACTGTAGTATCTGTGATGGTGTAGCAATTGTAACGGCAACTGTAGTATCTGTGATAGTGGTAACAAATGTAACGGCAACTGTAGTATCTGTGATTGTGGTAACAATTGTAACGGCAACTGTAATATCTGTGATGGTGGTAACAAATGTAACGGCAACTGTAGTATCTGTGATAGTGGTAACAATTGTAACAGCAACTGTAGTATCTGTGATGGTGGTAACAATTGTAACGGCAACTGTAATATCAGTGATAGTGGTAACAATTGTAACGGCAACTGTAGTATCTGTGATAGTGGTGACAATTGTAACGGCAACTGTAGTATCTGTGATAGTGGTGACAAATTTAAAGGCAACTGTAATATCTGTGATGGTGGTAACGATTGTAACGGCAACTGTAATATCTGTGATAGTGGTAACAATTGTAACGGCAACTGTAGTATCTGTGATACTGGTAACAATTGTAACGGCAACTGTAATATCTGTGATAGTGGTAACAGATGTAACGGCAACTGTAGTATCTGTGATAGTGGTAATAATTGTAACGGCAACTGTAATATCTGTGATAGTGGTAACAGATGTAACGGCAACTGTAGTATCTGTGATAGTGGTAATAATTGTAACGGCAACTGTAATATCTATGATAGTGGTAACAATTGTAACGGCAACTGTAATATCTGTGATAGTGGTAACAGATGTAACGGCAACTGTAGTATCTGTGATAGTGGTAATAATTGTAACGGCAACTGTAATATCTGTGATACTGGTAACAATTGTAACGGCAACTGTAATATCTGTGATAGTGGTAACAGATGTAACGGCAACTGTAGTATCTGTGATACTGGTAACAATTGTAACGGCGACTGTAATATCTGTGATAGTGGTAACAGATGTAACGGCAACTGTAGTATCTGTGATAGTGGTAATAATTGTAACGGCAACTGTAATATCTGTGATAGTAGTAAGAAATGTAACGGCAACTGTAGTATCTGTGATAGTGGTAACAATTGTACCGGCAACTGTAGGATCTGTGGTAGTGGTAACAGATGTAACGGCAACTGTAGTATCTGTGATACTGGTAACAATTGTAACGGCAACTGTAATATCTGTGATAGTGGTAACAGATGTAACGGCAACTGTAGTATCTGTGATAGTGGTAATAATTGTAACGGCAACTGTAGTATCTGTGATAATGGTAACAATTGTAACGGCAACTGTAGTATCTGTGATGGTGGTAACAATTGTAACGGCAACTGTAATATCTGTGATAGTGGTAACAATTGTAACGGCAACTGTAGTATCTGTGATAGTAGTAAGAAATGTAACGGCAACTGTAGTATCTTTGATACTGGTAACAATTGTAACGGCAACTGTAATATCTGTGATAGTGGTAACAGATGTAACGGCAACTGTAGTATCTGTGATAGTGGTAATAATTGTAACGGCAACTGTAGTATCTGTGATAGTGGTAACAATTGTAACGGCAACTGTAGTATCTGTGATGGTGGTAACAATTGTAACGGCAACTGTAATATCTGTGATAGTGGTAACAATTGTAACGGCAACTGTAGTATCTGTGATAGTGGTAATAATTGTAACGGCAACTGTAGTATCTGTGATGGTGTTAACAAATGTAACGGCAACTGTAATATCTGTGATAGCGGTAACAATTGTAACGGCAACTGTAGTATCTGTGATGGTGGTAACAATTGTAACGGCAACTGTAATATCTGTGATAGTGGTAACAATTGTAACGGCAACTGTAGTATCTGTGATAGTGGTGACCAATGTAACGGCAACTGTAATATCTGTGATGGTGGTAACAATTGTAACGGCAACTGTAATATCTGTGATAGTGGTAACAATTGTAACGGCAACTGTAATATCTGTGATAGTGGTAACAGATGTAACGGCAACTGTAGTATCTGTGATAGTGGTAACAATTGTAACGGCAACTGTAATATCTGTGATAGTGGTAAGAAATGTAACGGCAACTGTAGTATCTGTGATGGTGGTAACAATTGTAACGGCAACTGTAATATCTGTGATAGTGGTAACAAATGTAACGGCAACTGTAGTATCTGTAATAGTGGTAACAAATGTAACGACAACTGTAATATCTGTGATAGTGGTAACAATTGTAACGGCAACTGTAGTATCTGTGATGGTGGTACTAATTGTAACGGCAAATGTAGTGTCTGTGATGGTGGTAACAATTGTAACGGCAAATGTAGTATCTGTGATGGTGGAAACAATTGTTACGGCAAATGTAGTATCTGTGATGGTGGTAACAATTGTAACGGCAAATGTAGTATCTGTGATGGTGGTAACAATTGTAACGGCAAATGTAGTATCTGTGATGGTGGTAACAATTGTAATGGCAAATGTAGTATCTGTGATGGTGGTAACAGTTGTAACGCCAATGTAGTATCTGTGATAGTGGTGACAATTGTAACCGCAAATGTAGTATCTGTGATAGTGGTGACAATTGTAACGGCAACTGTAGTATCTGAGATAGTGGTGACAATTGTAACGGCAACTGTAGAATCTGTGATAGTGGTGACAATTGTAACGGCAAATGTAGTATCTGTGATGGTGGTAACAATTGTAACGGCAAATGTAGTATCTGTGATAGTGGTGACAATTGTAACGGCAAATGTAGCATCTGTGATAGTGGTGACAATTGTAACGGCAACTGTAGTATCTGAGATAGTGGTGACAATTGTAACGGCAACTGTAGTATCTGTGATAGTGGTCACAATTGTAACGGCAAATGTAGTATCTGTGATAGTGGTGACAATTATAACGGCAAATGTAGTATCTGAGATAGTGGTAACAATTGTAATGGCAAATGTAGTATCTGTGATAGTGGTAACAATTGTAACGGCAACTGTAGTATCTGAGATAGTGGTAACAATTTTAGCGGCAAATGTAGTATCTGTGATAGTGGTGACAATTGTAACGGCAACTGTAGAATCTGTGATGGTGGTAGCAATTGTAACGGCAACTGTAGTATCTGTGATGGTGGTAACAAATGTAACGGCAACTGTAATATCTGTGATAGTGGTAACAATTATAACGGCAACTGTAGTATCTGTGATAGTGGTAACAAATGTAACGGCAACTGTAGTATCTGTGATAGTGGTAACAAATGTAACGGCAACTGTAGTATCTGTGATAGTGGTAAAAATTGTAACGGCAACTGTAGTATCTGTGATAGTGGTAACAATTGTAACGGCAACTGTAATATCTGTGATAGTGGTAACAGATGTAACGGCAACTGTAGTATCTGTGATGGTGGTAACAATTGTAACGGCAACTGTAATATCTGTGATGGTGGTAACAAATGTAACGGCAACTGTAGTATCTGTGATAGTGGTAACAATTGTAACGGCAACTGTAGTATCTGTGATGGTGGTAACAATTGTAACGGCAACTGTAATATCTGTGATAGTGGTAACAATTGTAACGGCAACTGTAGTATCTGTGATAGTGGTGACAAATGTAACAGCAACTGTAATATCTGTGATAGTGGTAACAATTGTAACGGCAACTGTAATATCTGTGATAGTGGTAACAATTGTAACGGCAAATGTAGTATCTGTGATAGTGGTAACAATTGTAACGGTAACTGTAGTACCTGAGATAGTGGTAGCAATTGTAACGGTAACTGTAGTATCTGTGATTGAGGTAAAAATCTAACGGACATGTAGTATCTGTGATAGTGGTAACAATTGTAACGCAACTGTAGTATCTGTGATAGTGGTAACAAATGTAACGGCTACTGTAATATCTGGGATAGTGGTAACAATTGTAGCGGCAACTGTAATATCTGTGATAGTGGTAACAATTGTAACGGCAACTGTAGTATCTGTGATGGTGTAGCAATTGTAACGGCAACTGTAATATCTGTGATAGTGGTAACAATTGTAACGGCAACTGTAGTATCTGTGATAGTGGTAACAATTGTAACGGTAACTGTAGTACCTGGGATAGTGGTAGCAATTGTAACGGTAACTGTAGTATCTGTGATTGAGGTAAAAATCTAACGGACATGTAGTATCTGTGATAGTGGTAACAATTGTAACGGCAACTGTAATATCTGGGATAGTGGTAACAATTGTAGCGGCAACTGTAATATCTGTGATAGTGGTAACAATTGTAACGGCAACTGTAGTATCTGTGATGGTGTAGCAATTGTAACGGCAACTGTAGTATCTGTGATGCTGGTAACAATTGTAACGGCAACTGTAGTATCTGTGATAGTGGTAACAATTGTAACGGCAACTGTAGTACCTGTGATAGTGGTAACAATTGTAACGGCAACTGTAGTATCTGTGATAGTGGTAACAATTGTAACGGCAACTGTAATATCTGTGATAGTGGTAACAAATGTAACGGCAACTGAAGTATCTGTGATGGTGGTAACAATTGTAACGGCAACTGTAGTATCTGTGATGGTGGTAACAATTGTAACGGCAACTGTAGTATCTGTGATAGTGGTAACAATTGTAACGGCAACTGTAGTATCTGTGCTGGTGGCAACAATTGTAACGGCAACTGTAGAATCTGTGATAGTGGTAACAATTGTAACGGCAACTGTAGTATCTGTGATGGTGGTAACAATTGTAACGGCAACTGTAATATCTGGGATGGTGGTAACAAATGTAACGGCAACTGTAGTATCTGTGATGGTGTAGCAATTGTAACGGCAACTGAAGTATCTGTGATAGTGGTAACAAATGTAACGGCAACTGTAGTATCTGTGATTGTGGTAACAATTGTAACGGCAACTGTAATATCTGTGATAGTGGTAACAAATGTAACGGCAACTGTAATATCTGTGATAGTGCTAACAAATGTAACGGCAACTGTAGTATCTGTGCTGGTGGTAACAATTGTAACGGCAACTGTAGTATCTGTGATAGTGGTAACAATTGTAACGTCAACTGTAGTATCTGTGATGGTGGTAACAATTGTAACGGCAACTGTAATATCTGTGATGGTGGTAACAAATGTAACGGCAACTGTAATATCTGTGATGGTGTAGCAATTGTAACGGCAACTGTAGTATCTGTGATGGTGGTATTAATTGTAACGGCAACTGTAATATCTGTGATAGTGGTAACAAATGTAACGGCAACTGTAATATCTGTGATAGTGGTAACAATTATAACGGCAACTGTAGTATCTGTGATAGTGGTAACAAATATAACGGCAACTGTAGTATCTGTGATAGTGGTAACAATTGTAACGGCAACTGTAGTATCTGTGATAGTGGTAAAAATTGTAACGGCAACTGTAGTATCTGTGATAGTGGTAACCAATGTAACGGCAACTGTACTATCTGTGATAGTGGTAAAAATTGTAACGGCAACTGTAATATCTGTGATAGTGGTAAAAATTGTAACGGCAACTGTAGTATCTGTGAAAGTGGTAACCAATGTAACGGCAACTGTACTATCTGTGATAGTGGTAAAAATTGTAACGGCAACTGTAATATCTGTGATAGTGGTAACAATTATAACGGCAACTGTAGTATCTGTGATAGTGGTAACAAATGTAACGGCAACTGTAGTATCTGTGATAGTGGTAAAAATTGTAACGGCAACTGTAGTATCTGTGATAGTGGTAACAAATGTAACGGCAACTGTAGTATCTGTGATAGTGGTAACAATTGTAACGCCAATGTAGTACCTGTGATAGTGGTACAAATTGTAACGGCAACTGTAGTATCTGTGATAGTGGTAACAAATGTAACGGCAACTGTAATATCTGTGATAGTGGTAACAAATGTAACGGCAACTGTAGTATCTGTGATAGTGGTAAAAATTGTAACGGCAACTGTAATATTTGTGATAGTGGTAACAATTATAACGGCAACTGTAGTATCTGTGATAGTGGTAACAAATGTAACGGCAACTGTAGTATCTGTGATAGTGGTAAAAATTGTAACGGCAACTGTAATATCTGTGATAGTGGTAACAAATGTAACGGCAACTGTAGTATCTGTGATAGTGGTAACAAATGTAACGGCAACTGTAGTATCTGTGATAGTGGTAAAAATTATAACGGCAACTGTAGTATCTGTGATAGTGGTAACAAATGTAACGGCAACTGTAGTATCTGTGATAGTGGTAAAAATTGTAACGGCAACTTTAGTATCTGTGATAGTGGTAACAAATGTAACGGCAACTGTAGTATCTGTGATAGTGGTAACAATTGTAACGGCAACTGTAGTATCTGTGATGGTGGTAACAATTGTAACGGCAACTGTAATATCTGTGATGGTGGTAACAAATGTAACGGCAACTGTAGTATCTGTGATAGTGGTAACAATTGTAACGGCAACTGTAGTATCTGTGATAGTGGTAACAAATGTAACGGCACCTGTAATATCTGTGATGGTGGTGACAATTGTAACGGCAACTGTAGTATCTGTGATAGTGGTAACAATTGTAACGACAACTGTAATATCTGTGATGGTGGTGACAATTGTAACGTGCAACTGTAGTATCTGTGATAGTGGTAACAATTGTAACGGCAACTGTAGTATCTGTGATGGTGGTAACAATTGTAACGGCAACTGTAGTATCTGTGATGGTGGTGACAATTGTAACGGCAACTGTAATATCAGTGATAGTGGTAACAATTGTAACGGCAACTGTAGTATCTGTGATAGTGGTGACAATTGTAACGGCAACTGTAGTATCTGTGATAGTGGTGACAAATTTAACGGCAACTGTAATATCTGTGATGGTGGTAACAATTGTAACGGCAACTGTAATATCTGTGATACTGGTAACAATTGTAACGGCAACTGTAATATCTGTGATAGTGGTAACAGATGTAACGGCAACTGTAGTATCTGTGATAGTGGTAATAATTGTAACGGCAACTGTAATATCTGTGATAGTAGTAAGAAATGTAACGGCAACTGTAGTATCTGTGATAGTGGTAACAATTGTAACGGCAACTGTAGTATCTGTGATGGTGGTAACAATTGTAACGGCAACTGTAATATCTGTGATAGTGGTAACAATTATAACGGCAACTGTAGTATCTGTGATAGTGGTAACAAATGTAACGGCAACTGTAATATCTGTGATGGTGGTAACATTTGTAACGGCAACTGTAATATCTGTGATAGTGGTAACAATTGTAACGGCAACTGTAATATCTGTGATAGTGGTAACAGATTTAACGGCAACTGTAGTATCTGTGATAGTGGTAACAATTGTAAGGGCAACTGTAATATCTGTGATAGTGGTAAGAAATGTAACGGCAACTGTAGTATCTGTGATGGTGGTAACAATTGTAACGGCAACTGTAATATCTGTGATAGTGGTAACAAATGTAACGGCAACTGTAGTATCTGTAATAGTTGTAACAAATGTAACGACAACTGTAATATCTGTGATAGTGGTAACAATTGTAACGGCAACTGTAGTATCTGTGATGGTGGTACTAATTGTAACGGCAAATGTAGTATCTGTGATGGTGGTAACAATTGTAACGGCAAATGTAGTATCTGTGATGGTGGTAACAATTGTAACGGCAACTGTAATATCTGTGATAGTTGTAACAATTGTAACGGAACTGTAATATCTGTGATGGTGGTAACAATTGTAACGGCAACTGTAATATCTGTGATGGTGGTAACAATTGTAACGGCAAATGTAGTATCTGTGATGGTGGAAACAATTGTTACGGCAAATGTAGTATCTGTGATGGTGGTTACAATTGTAACGGCAAATGTAGTATCTGTGATGGTGGTAACAATTGTAACGGCAAATGTAGTATCTGTGATGGTGGTAACAATTGTAATGGCAAATGTAGTATCTGTGATGGTGGTAACAGTTGTAACGCCAATGTAGTATCTGTGATAGTGGTGACAATTGAAACCGCAAATGTAGTATCTGTGATAGTGGTGACAATTGTAACGGCAACTGTAGTATCTGAGATAGTGGTGACAATTGTAACGGCAAATGTAGTATCTGTGATAGTGGTGACAATTGTAACGGCAAATGTAGTATCTGTGATGGTGGTGACAATTGTAACGGCAAATGTAGTATCTGTGATGGTGGTAACAATTATAACGGCAAATGTAGTATCTGAGATAGTGGTAACAATTGTAACGGCAAATGTAGTATCTGTGATAGTGGTAACAAATGTAACGGCAACTGTAGTATCTGAGATAGTGGTAACAATTTTAGCGGCAAATGTAGTATCTGTGATAGTGGTGACAATTGTAACGGCAACTGTAGAATCTGTGATGGTGGTAGCAATTGTAACGGCAACTGTAGTATCTGTGATGGTGGTAACAAATGTAACGGCAACTGTAATATCTGTGATAGTGGTAACAATTATAACGGCAACTGTAATATCTGTGATAGTGGTAACAATTATAACGGCAACTGTAGTATCTGTGATAGTGGTAACAAATGTAACGGCAACTGTAGTATATGTGATAGTGGTAACAATTGTAACGGCAACTGTAGTATATGTGATAGTGGTAACAATTGTAACGGCAACTGTGGTATCTGTGATAGTGGTAACAAATGTAACGGCAACTGTAGTATCTGTGATAGTGGTAACAATTATAACGGCAACTGTAGTATCTGTGATAGTGGTAACAATTGTAACGGCAACTGTAGTATCTGTGATAGTGGTAACAAATGTAACGGCAACTGTAATATCTGTGATAGTGGTAACAATTATAACGGCAACTGTAGTATCTGTGATAGTGGTAACAATTGTAACGGCAACTGTAGTATCTGTGATAGTGGTAACAATTGTAACGGCAACTGTAGTATCTGTGATATTGGTAACAATTGTAACGGCAACTGTAGTATCTGTGATAGTGGTAACAATTATAACGGCAACTGTAGTATCTGTGATAGTGGTAACAAATGTAACGGCAAGTGTAGTATCTGTGATAGTGGTAAAAATGGTAACGGCAACTGTAGTATCTGTGATAGTGGTAACAATTGTAACGGCAACTGTAGTATCTGTGATAGTGGTAACAGATGTAACGGCAACTGTAGTATCTGTGATGGTGGTAACAATTGTAACGGCAACTGTAATATCTGTGATGGTGGTAACAGATGTAACGGCAACTGTAGTATCTGTGATGGTGGTAACAATTGTAACGGCAACTGTAATATCTGTGATGGTGGTAACAAATGTAACGGCAACTGTAGTATCTGTGATGGTGGTAACAATTGTAACGGCAACTGTAGTATCTGTGATGGTGGTAACAATTGTAACGGCAACTGTAATATCTGTGATGGTGGTAACAATTGTAACGGCAACTGTAGTATCTGTGATAGTGGTGACAAATGTAACGGCAACTGTAATATCTGTGATGGTGGTAACGATTGTAACGGCAACTGTAATATCTGTGATGGTGGTAACAATTGTAACGGCAAATGTAATATCTGTGATAGTGGTAAGAAATGTAACGGCAACTGTAGTATCTGTGATAGTGGTGACAAATGTAACGGCAACCGTAATATCTGTGATAGTGGTAACAGATGTAACGGCAACCGTAGTATCTGTGATAGTGGTAACAATTGTAACGGCAACTGTAATATCTGTGATAGTGGTAAGAAATGTAACGGCAACTGTAGTATCTGTGATAGTGGTAACAATTGTAACGGCAACTGTAGTATCTGTGATGGTGGTAACAATTGTAACGGCAACTGTAATATCTGTGATGGTGGTAACAATTGTAACGGCAACTGTAGTATCTGTGATGGTGGTAACAATTGTAACGGCAACTGTAGTATGTGTGATGGTGGTAACAATTGTAACGGCAACTGTAGTATCTGTGATAGTGGTGACCAATGTAACGGCAACTGTAATATCTGTGATAGTGGTAACAATTGTAACGGCAACTGTAGTATCTGTGATAGTGGTAACAATTGTAACGGCAACTGTCGTATCTGTGATAGTGGTAACAATTGTAACGGCAACTGTAGTATCTGTGATAGTGGTAACAATTGTAACGGCAACTGTAATATCTGTGATAGTGGTAACAATGGTAACGGCAACTGTAGTATCTGTGATAGTGGTAACAATTGTAACGGCAACTGTAGTATCTGTGATGGTGGTAACAATTGTAACGGCAACTGTAGTATCTGTGATGGTGGTGACAATTGTAACGGCAACTGTAATATCAGTGATAGTGGTAACAATTGTAACGGCAACTGTAGTATCTGTGATAGTGGTGACAATTGTAACGGCAACTGTAGTATCTGTGATAGTGGTGACAAATTTAACGGCAACTTTAATATCTGTGATGGTGGTAACAATTGTAACGGAAACTGTAATATCTGTGATAGTGGTAACAATTGTAACGGCAACTGTAATATCTGTGATAGTGGTAACAGATGTAACGGCAACTGTAGTATCTGTGATAGTGGTAACAATTGTAACGGCAACTGTAATATCTGTGATAGTGGTAACAGATGTAACGGCAACTGTAGTATCTGTGATATTGGTAACAATTGTAACGGCAACTGTAGTATCTGTGATAGTGGTAACAATTGTAACGGCAACTGTAATATCTGTGATAGTGGTAACAGATGTAACGGCAACTGTAGTATCTGTGATGGTGGTAACAATTGTAACGGCAACTGTAGTATCTGTGATGGTGGTAACAATTGTAACGGCAATTGTAGTATCTGTGATAGTGGTGACCAATGTAACGGCAACTGTAATATCTGTGATAGTGGTAACAATTGTAACGGCAACTGTAGTATCTGTGATGGTGGTAACAATTGTAACGGCAACTGTAGTATCTGTGATTGTGGTAACAATTGTAACGGCAACTGTAGTATCTGTGATGGTGGTAACAATTGTAACGGCAACTGTAATATCTGTGATAGTGGTAACAATTGTAACGGCAACTGTAATATCTGTGATAGTGGTAACAATTGTAACGGCAACTGTAATATCTGTGATAGTGGTAACAATTGTAACGGCAACTGTAGTATCTGTGGTAGTGGTAACAATTGTAACGGCAACTGTAATATCTGTGATAGTGGTAACAATTGTAACGGCAACTGTAATATCTGTGATAGTGGTAACAATTGTAACGGCAACTGTAGTATCTGTGGTAGTGGTAACAATTGTAACGGCAACTGTAATATCTGTGATAGTGGTAACAATTGTAACGGCAACTGTAATATCTGTGATAGTGGTAACAATTGTAACGGCAACTGTAGTATCTGTGATGGTGGTAACAATTGTAACGGCAACTGTAGTATCTGTGATAGTGGTGACCAATGTAACGGCAACTGTAATATCTGTGATGGTGGTAACAATTGTAACGGCAACTGTAATATCTGTGATGGTGGTAACAATTGTAACGGCAAATGTAGTATCTGTGATGGTGGAAACAATTGTTACGGCAAATGTAGTATCTGTGATGGTGGTTACAATTGTAACGGCAAATGTAGTA
The DNA here is from genome assembly GCA_030765055.1 of Mantis religiosa. Lineage (NCBI taxonomy): Eukaryota > Metazoa > Arthropoda > Insecta > Mantodea > Mantidae > Mantis > Mantis religiosa. The sequence continues at coordinate 54,485,800 of CM060950.1, read as the reverse complement.
TCTGTGATGGTGGTAACAATTGTAACGGCAAATGTAGTATCTGTGATGGTGGTAACAATTGTAATGGCAAATGTAGTATCTGTGATGGTGGTAACAGTTGTAACGCCAATGTAGTATCTGTGATAGTGGTGACAATTGTAACCGCAAATGTAGTATCTGTGATAGTGGTGACAATTGTAACGGCAACTGTAGTATCTGAGATAGTGGTGACAATTGTAACGGCAAATGTAGTATCTGTGATAGTGGTGACAATTGTAACGGCAAATGTAGTATCTGTGATGGTGGTGACAATTGTAACGGCAAATGTAGTATCTGTGATAGTGGTAACAATTGTAACGGCAACTGTAGTATCTGTGATAGTGGTAACAATTGTAACGGCAACTGTAATATCTGTGATAGTGGTAACAGATGTAACGGCAACTGTAGTATCTGTGATGGTGGTAACAATTGTAACGGCAACTGTAGTATCTGTGATGGTGGTAACAATTGTAACGGCAATTGTAGTATCTGTGATAGTGGTGACCAATGTAACGGCAACTGTAATATCTGTGATAGTGGTAACAATTGTAACGGCAACTGTAGTATCTGTGATGGTGGTAACAATTGTAACGGCAACTGTAGTATCTGTGATTGTGGTAACAATTGTAACGGCAACTGTAGTATCTGTGATGGTGGTAACAATTGTAACGGCAACTGTAATATCTGTGATAGTGGTAACAATTGTAACGGCAACTGTAATATCTGTGATAGTGGTAACAATTGTAACGGCAACTGTAATATCTGTGATAGTGGTAACAATTGTAACGGCAACTGTAGTATCTGTGGTAGTGGTAACAATTGTAACGGCAACTGTAGTATCTGTGGTAGTGGTAACAATTGTAACGGCAACTGTAATATCTGTGATAGTGGTAACAATTGTAACGGCAACTGTAATATCTGTGATAGTGGTAACAATTGTAACGGCAACTGTAGTATCTGTGGTAGTGGTAACAATTGTAACGGCAACTGTAATATCTGTGATAGTGGTAACAATTGTAACGGCAACTGTAATATCTGTGATAGTGGTAACAATTGTAACGGCAACTGTAGTATCTGTGATGGTGGTAACAATTGTAACGGCAACTGTAGTATCTGTGATAGTGGTGACCAATGTAACGGCAACTGTAATATCTGTGATGGTGGTAACAATTGTAACGGCAACTGTAATATCTGTGATGGTGGTAACAATTGTAACGGCAAATGTAGTATCTGTGATGGTGGAAACAATTGTTACGGCAAATGTAGTATCTGTGATGGTGGTTACAATTGTAACGGCAAATGTAGTATCTGTGATGGTGGTAACAATTGTAACGGCAAATGTAGTATCTGTGATGGTGGTAACAATTGTAATGGCAAATGTAGTATCTGTGATGGTGGTAACAGTTGTAACGCCAATGTAGTATCTGTGATAGTGGTGACAATTGTAACCGCAAATGTAGTATCTGTGATAGTGGTGACAATTGTAACGGCAACTGTAGTATCTGAGATAGTGGTGACAATTGTAACGGCAAATGTAGTATCTGTGATAGTGGTGACAATTGTAACGGCAAATGTAGTATCTGTGATGGTGGTGACAATTGTAACGGCAAATGTAGTATCTGTGATAGTGGTAACAATTATAACGGCAAATGTAGTATCTGAGATAGTGGTAACAATTGTAACGGCAAATGTAGTATCTGTGATAGTGGTAACAATTGTAACGGCAACTGTAGTATCTGAGATAGTGGTAACAATTTTAGCGGCAAATGTAGTATCTGTGATAGTGGTGACAATTGTAACGGCAACTGTAGAATCTGTGATGGTGGTAGCAATTGTAACGGCAACTGTAGTATCTGTGATGGTGGTAACAAATGTAACGGCAACTGTAATATCTGTGATAGTGGTAACAATTATAACGGCAACTGTAATATCTGTGATAGTGGTAACAATTATAACGGCAACTGTAGTATCTGTGATAGTGGTAACAAATGTAACGGCAACTGTAGTATATGTGATAGTGGTAACAATTGTAACGGCAACTGTAGTATCTGTGATAGTGGTAACAATTGTAACGGCAACTGTAATATCTGTGATAGTGGTAACAAATGTAACGGCAACTGTAGGATCTGTGATAGTGGTAACAATTATAACGGCAACTGTAGTATCTGTAATAGTGGTAACAATTGTAACGGCAACTGTAGTATCTGTGATAGTGGTAACAAATGTAACGGCAACTGTAATATCTGTGATAGTGGTAACAATTATAACGGCAACTGTAGTATCTGTGATAGTGGTAACAATTGTAACGGCAACTGTAGTATCTGTGATAGTGGTAACAATTATAACGGCAACTGTAGTATCTGTGATAGTGGTAACAATTGTAACGGCAACTGTAGTATCTGTGATAGTGGTAACAATTGTAACGGCAACTGTAGTATCTGTGATAGTGGTAACAATTGTAACGGCAACTGTAGTATCTGTGATAGTGGTAACAAATGTAACGGCAACTGTAGTATATGTGATAGTGGTAAAAATTGTAACGGCAACTGTAGTATCTGTGATAGTGGTAACAATTGTAACGGCAACTGTAGTATCTGTGATAGTGGTAACAGATGTAACGGCAACTGTAGTATCTGTGATGGTGGTAACAATTGTAACGGCAACTGTAATATCTGTGATGGTGGTAACAGATGTAACGGCAACTGTAGTATCTGTGATGGTGGTAACAATTGTAACGGCAACTGTAATATCTGTGATGGTGGTAACAAATGTAACGGCAACTGTAGTATCTGTGATGGTGGTAGCAATTGTAACGGCAACTGTAGTATCTGTGATGGTGGTAACAATTGTAACGGCAACTGTAATATCTGTGATGGTGGTAACAATTGTAACGGCAACTGTAGTATCTGTGATAGTGGTGACAAATGTAACGGCAACTGTAATATCTGTGATGGTGGTAACGATTGTAACGGCAACTGTAATATCTGTGATAGTGGTAACGATTGTAACGGCAAATGTAATATCTATGATAGTGGTAAGAAATGTAACGGCAACTGTAGTATCTGTGATAGTGGTGACAAATGTAACGGCAACTGTAATATCTGTGATAGTGGTAACAGATGTAACGGCAACCGTAGTATCTGTGATAGTGGTAACAATTGTAACGGCAACTGTAATATCTGTGATAGTGGTAAGAAATGTAACGGCAACTGTAGTATCTGTGATAGTGGTAACAATTGTAACGGCAACTGTAGTATCTGTGATGGTGGTAACAATTGTAACGGCAACTGTAATATCTGTTGTGATGGTGGTAACAATTGTAACGGCAACTGTAGTATCTGTGATGGTGGTAACAATAGTAACGGCAACTGTAGTATGTGTGATGGTGGTAACAATTGTAACGGCAACTGTAGTATCTGTGATAGTGGTGACCAATGTAACGGCAACTGTAATATCTGTGATAGTGGTAACAATTGTAACGGCAACTGTAGTATCTGTGATAGTGGTAACAATTGTAACGGCAACTGTCGTATCTGTGATAGTGGTAACAATTGTAACGGCAACTGTAGTATCTGTGATAGTGGTAACAATTGTAACGGCAACTGTAATATCTGTGATAGTGGTAACAATGGTAACGGCAACTGTAGTATCTGTGATAGTGGTAACAATTGTAACGGCAAATGTAGTATCTGTGATGGTGGTAACAATTGTAACGGCAACTGTAATATCTGTGATAGTGCTAACAATTGTAACGGCAACTGTAATATCTGTGATAGTAGTAACAATTGTTTCGGCAACTGTAGTATCTGTGATGGTGGTAACAATTGTAACGGCAACTGTAGTATCTGTGATAGTGGTGACCACTGTAACGGCAACTTTAATATCTGTGATGGTGGTAACAATTGTAACGGAAACTGTAATATCTGTGATGGTGGTAACAATGGTAACGGCAACTGTAGTATCTGTGATGGTGGTGACAATTGTAACGGCAACTGTAGTATTTGTGATGGTGGTAACAATTGTAACGGCAACTGTAGTATCTGTGATGGTGGTGACAATTGTAACGGCAACTGTAATATCTGTGATACTGGTGACAATTGTAACGGCAACTGTAGTATCTGTGATGGTGGTGACAATTGTAACGGCAACTGTAGTATCTGTGATGGTGGTAACAATTGTAACGGCAACTGTAGTATCTGTGATGGTGGTGACAATTGTAACGGCAACTGTAGTATCTGTGATGGTGGTGACAATTGTAACGGCAACTGTAGTATCTGTGATGGTGGTGACAATTGTAACGGCAACTGTAGTATCTGTGGTAGTGGTGACAATTGTAACGGCTACTGTAGTATCTGTGATGGTGATAACAATTGTAACGGCAACTGTAGTATCTGTGATGGTGGTGACAATGTTAACGGCAACTGTAATATCTGTGATGGTGGTGACAATTGTAACGGCAACTGTAGTATCTGTGATGGTGGTGACAATTTTAACGGCAACTGTAGTATCTGTGATGGTGATAACAATTGTAACGGCAACTGTAGTATCTGTGATGGTGGTGACAATTTTAACGGCAACTGTAATATCTGTGATGGTGGTGACAATTGTAACGGCAACTGTAATATCTGTGATGGTGGTGACAATTGTAACGGCAACTGTAGTAGTAGTAGTAGTAGTAGTAGTGGTGGTAGTGGTGGTAGTGGTGGTAGTGGTGGTAGCAGCAGCAGCAGCAGCAGCAGCAGCAGCAGCAGCAGCAGCAGCAGCAGCAGCAGCAGCAGCAGCAGCAGCAGCAGCAGCAGCAGCAGCAGCAGCAGCAGCAGCAGCAGCAGCAGCAGCAGCAGCAGCAGCAGCAGCAGCAGCAGCAGCAGCAGCAGCAGCAGCAGCAGCAGCAGCAGCAGCAGCAGCAGCAGCAGCAGCAGCAGCAGCAGCAGCAGCAGCAGCAGCAGCAGCAGCAGCAGCAGCAGCAGCAGCAGCAGCAGCAGCAGCAGCAGCAGCAGCAGCAGCAGCAGCAGCAGCAGCAGCAGCAGCAGCAGCAGCAGCAGCAGCAGCAGCAGCAGCAGCAGCAGCAGCAGCAGCAGCAGCAGCAGCAGCAGCAGCAGCAGCAGCAGCAGCAGCAGCAGCAGCAGCAGCAGCAGCAGCAGCAGCAGCAGCAGCAGCAGCAGCAGCAGCAGCAGCAGCAGCAGCAGCAGCAGCAGCAGCAGCAGCAGCAGCAGCAGCAGCAGCAGCAGCAGTAGGAGTAGTAGTAGTAGTAGTAGTAGTAGTAGTAGTAGTAGTAGTAGTAGTAGTAGTAGCAGTAGCAGTAGCAGTAGCAGTAGCAGTAGCAGTAGCAGTAGCAGTAGTAGTAGTAGTAGTAGTAGTAGTAGTAGTAGTAGTAGTAGTAGTAGTAGTAGTAGTAGTAGTAGTAGTAGTAGTAGTAGTAGTAGTATTTGTGATGGTTACAGTTAAAATATTAAAGATAGTATCTGTGATGTTTGTAACAGTAGTGGTAGTATTTGTAATGGCAGTAGTAGTATTTGTGATGCTGATAACAATTGAAGTAGTAAGGTAAAGGTACTCCATGAGAGGCCTTAGGCGGCCTATGTTGGGTAGTTACGGCACCCATCTATGTAGACATCGGCATACAAGGCCTGTGAGATTGTCAACCCCACGAGGCAGCCAACTTCACCCCCAGGAATTGTCCTGGTACTCATTTCTGTTAGAGGCTAAGTGAACCCCAGGGCCATAGTGCGACCAGAAGGATTACACCAGGGAATAAATTCCAATGGTACCATCGGGAATCGAACCCGCAGCCTCCTGGATTGCAGTATAGTGCCTTTAACCAATAGGTTACGGCGCGCCCCCATTGAAATAGTAGCAATAGTATTTCTGAGCGTAGATTACTAAATTTCTTGTAAACAAATCCTCCTTAGTAGAGGTTCTCTTACATAGCATAAGAAACGTCGACAGAGTTGCAGAAAATTCGAGAATCGGGAACTTCCATAAAATTCTGGTTATCTGATGACAGAGTTTACTATTTTACTTTGACCGAGTGCGCTGCTTATCTTTGTATATCTCCTCACTGCCCACGTAGGTCACCATAACCTTCTGCCATAGCTGCTATGACACAAATGTGTGACCGAAGGTTGCCGGCGGCCCGGCAGTGCCACGCACCCAGCTGGGCTAGAACTAGCGCGCGAAGCGCCACTTACTACATTCGGATAAGGCGTAGTGACCTGAGAATATTGTAGTGGACCCCAGGTAGACTTAGCACAAGGCTCGTCGCTTCCCTGCAATCCCGGATCAGAAGACTTCCCTCATGTCTACCACCACCGTTGAAACGGTAGGAAGAACCAGGTAAGCGGGACCCCGAAGGGGATGGGAGTTGGTTTGGCAGAGCCACTATCAGGGAAGCCGCTCGAAGGCCCCCCACTGCGCTATGCGGACCCGCCGCCGCGCCATCAAGGCGTGACTCGCACTAGGCGCCTGGGTGAGGCCCGGATGCCGGCACCGCAAAACCTAGCTTTTATGTCGGGAGGTATCAATCCCCGACTTTGGAGACACAGGGGCTCAGCCCCCGCATTCCATGAGAGCCGCAGTCTGGCATTTAATACCTCGCCGCGGCTCTGTCTCTAGGAGACATTGGCAGGCGCCATGTGCTACTTCCGTCAATTCCCAATTATTTAAAAAGACTCGCCGAGCCGCTGGGTTCAAGAGGGCCAGTGTAGTCCATGAACGCGTGATAGATTTCAATAGAGCCTCTCAACGCCATTAGGCTAGCCGTCATGAGCGTTGATCTATCACCCAGACCTAGTTGGTTCATGCAACTAACTGTTGTGCTAGGCATCGCACCTCTCGTTCCTACGACGATCGGTAAGACCTCTCCATTGGGTAGGCTGAATTCCCGACAGTGACGGCAGCAGAACCTCATACTTTCGTATTTTCTCCTCCCGGGCTTGGCGTAAATACGTCCCATCCTCGTGGCGGACAGTAACGTCGACCACGAAGACCCTTCCCTGGCGGGCTATCACCAGGTCCGGTTTGAGCCGTACCTTCCCCTCACTGAGGAGTTCTGGTTCTCTTGTACAGACTGCCGTCTGGTCCCTTTTACTAACCTCCGATAGGATGAAATCTTTGATTTCATCGTGCCGACGGATCCTCATTGCCTTTGTGTGAACACATTTTCCCAGTATATGTCCAAGTGTCTCGAGCTTGACACCACACTGTCTACACTTTGGATCCGTCTGGCGGCTAGCCCTGGCCAGTGTAGTTCTATTCCCTGCGGTATTCGTCCTGAACTTCATCGCCGTTATAAAACGACTCGGTCTCAGGAGTCCCGGGTCGCTTATTACCGCGTTAGCGATTTTATCTCCGGCAAGGGACCGAACCGCGCGACCTTTAGCAGGGAGGGCTGCCCACTCCGTCAATTCCTTTTTGTCCATACGCCTTTTCCAGCAATCTACGCCCTTCACTGTGTAAGGGACGTTAAGACGTACAGACTGCGCCAGCCTGTCAAGCTGGGCTTTCAAGGCTGGCCCTAACGCTCGGGCTACCGGGTCAGCTCAGTCGCATTGCCTGAGCCCGAGCTTGAGGGCCTGAGATGTCACAGTAACCTCTAATCTCTTTAGTCCCAGCCCTCCATCCCTCCGGGCACAGTGAATGAGACCATCCGCCGTACCCTGGATTAAATGGAGTATATCCCTAACTGCCACCCTTACCTCCTGATCCAACTCTCGGAGGTGTGTGATAGCTGGCACAGCCAGTACCTTCTGATGCAGGAAGTGTGGGATGATGTAGGTCGAGAGCAGAGATATCTTCTGGCCGGGCTTAAGAGCAAGCTTCTTCGTTCGGTGTAGCACCGTCGAGAAGTGCTCTCTCGTCCTTTTTAAGTCGATACCATCCCAAGGAGATATCGACACCCCGAGGTACTGCAAACGATCCTCAGGCCCTGCGCATGGAACCGCTTCCCCACTCTGAAGCTTCAACCTAGGGGCAGCCAAGTGCCAGGAGTCCCTTGTTCGCACCACCTCAAATGCGAAGCACTTGTCAGCGGCAATCCGCATGCCAAGATTTCTCAGGTACTCATCTGTGACCCTCAGTAATTGACTAGCCTTCGAGACATCTGACGCCACCAGAATGAGGTCGTCAGCAAAGGCCAAACAGGATAGATTGGTGTCACCAATTATCTGGTACCCAGGCATTCCTTCCAGCTTAAGGAGTAATGGTTCCATGATTAGGTTGAATAACAAAGGCGAGAGAGGGTCACCTTGTTTTACTCCCCGCTGGAGGTGCACTTCCACTTCAGCGTCCCCTGTCTTTATTTTAGTACGAACATCTCGGTAGGACTGGACCACCATATTTGCCAGATATGATGGTACTCCCTTCCTTCGGAAGGCCTCATAGGTAGCTTGGTGTGGCACAGTGTCGAATGCCTTAGAGACATCTAGCTGCACCGTTACCATTCCATGAGCAATCTTGGATTGCCTCAGCACCTCCGAGAATATCCGGACGTTATTAAAGCAGCCGGCTTCGGCCACAAACCATTTCTGTCTAGTGGCCAGCCGAACCACCTTTCTGAGTCGCTGATCGATGAGGCCCCAGAAGAGCCTCCCGACCATTGACCCAATTGTGAGCGGGCGGTAACTCGTGACCTTTGTGGGGTCCTTCCCAGCCTTGGGAATGAGGGTGGTTCGACATTCCTTCCACGACCCGGGTGTGACACCAAGAACCAGGGCCGTATTGTACAGAACGCTCAAGACAGTTGCAGCTGGCGCAGAAGCAACTGCCGATCACTTAAGACCGTCGGTACCGGGAGCTGAGGACTTCTTGATTCGGAGTGCTCTCCGCCGCACTTCTTCAGGAGTGAACAAGTAAAGCAAGTCACCCCTAGGGATGTCAGGCTCACTGTCCACTCCATCCGTCCCGAACAAGACTCCGCGTGGTCGTGTACCCCAGAGAGATTCATACAAGTTTCTGACTTCTTCGGTCGGGTCGGGTCAAGACCCTCCAAGACGTGCTTAGCCAGTACCATCGGATCTCTTTTAAAGAGATCTTGGTTTTTGGCGTAGCGGAACCTCTTCTGCGCCTTCTTCCCTCGGCCACGCCGCCGAGGTTGTCGCCCAGAACTATGGTCTGTATCTGCAGCAGGTGTCAGATACTTCACCACATGGTCATAGAGCGAATCTATGGCCTCTTGCGGATCCTGCCCGAAGGCAGAACCACGAAGTGTGGTCTCTTTGGCTAGAGTGACCAATGTCTCCACCTCCTCGGATATCCCCGTGAAGGTTTGCCCTACGAAAGATTCTGTCAGGTTATGCCTAAACAGGTAATCCTCGCTCGTCAAGGTGGTCACGGACGCACCAGTTGGTGCTCCTGAAGGCAACGCAGCGTAACCGAGCCCCTCGGCTATGCCGCTTGAGGGATCGCTGCCCGAATCTTGCGATTCGGTGTCTCCGCTGTTCGTGCGAGTCCTAAGGACTTCTGCCATCACTCTCTTGTAGCCAGCCGAACGGCGGCAATCGGAGATTTGTTTGGCTGTGAAATCTCTCCCAAACTTACGTACTATCTCCTGGTTAAGAAACCAGACTGTACCAGACAGTTCCAACTCCAGTGCCGCTAGAATACGTAGATCCTCTTCTGAGAAGAGGGTTGATCTCGTCCCAACTCGAGATCCAGCGCTGGAGGAAGCCACTCGGGCCTCATTTCTTTTCGCCGGGTGACGGTGACGCTCGTGCTGAGAGAGTCCCACTTTTCTTTCAAACCCCTCTTTGCATATCGAGCAAATATGCCTTGCCGCTCGAGGGGTGGATCCCTTACACTTGGGAATGTGACAGGACATAGAGTGGAATGCCTCATTAGTCTTACCACATTTGCGGCATTGGTAGACCAGTATAACTGCTGCGTGCTGGTTAGACCAGTGCGCTAACAGATCCTTATTGCTGAGGGCTCTATATCCGCCACCTTGAGACGTTCGACATGCCAAGCAATCGTACGACTCAAATGGTAGTGGAACTACACATGAATCAGTTTGAATGCCGTGGTCGTCATCAAATGTTCCTCCCATGATCCAGGAGGGCGCGGACACGTACGCCCCCCCTTCCATTGTATCGCCTGATCCGTCATAGATGGTTCCACGCCGGTTCCGAGGAGGACAGGAACCTGGATCCTCCCCAGTCCGAGGCTGATTACTATGGTCATGAGGAATCGGTGATGTCGGGCAGCGGGTGATTAGCCCACTGCCCCTTGCCACGTCAGATCTTTGCTTCAACCCCAGCCACCTAGTGACCGTCCCACTTATCACATCTTTGGCAAGCTGGATAGAATTACCAACCCTGGGTGCACAATTAAGTACGGACCCGCCTGACATACTGAACCGTTATGGCTACCCTCGCGGGCCTGCAAAAGGGAAACTGCAGTCGGTTCTCAAGGTGTGGTGGCCTTAAGAGAGTCAATTCGGCACTTTCTTCACTCCCATCCAGTGGTGTAGCAGCAGACAAAGCAGTGCAACTACTGTGACTTTCAAATTTGATGATTTCGCCAACAGGCCAGCAACCAAACGGAGATCTGCAGCATTGTCATATTTAATTCCCCTTACGCGGGGTGTGACGAGCGCCAAGTGAATCAGAATTTGCGCTAAGATAAAAACTCAAATCCTGCGAAAAAAGACCCACGAGGAAGGTAGGAAGTAATGTTTCTAACACAAACGTAGCAACCCCCCTTTTTTTAGCTCAAATAGTTTTCATTATATAAATATATTACCGATGTATTATAACGATGTACCGCGATGTGAGCCCTGTGATGACCATCATTATTGATTGATGTGTATATGTATACATATATTTTTAAATACTCAG
>CM060950.1:54222453-54472453 GCA_030765055.1 Mantis religiosa | reverse complement strand
GTTTATGAATAGTTCGTAATCTCTATTTAATCTAGAGAGTTCAGAGCAGTATTATTCAGTTTTTCTTCCGTTTTAAAAACCACGTAAAAGTGTATCAGCTCAAATAGTTTTCGTAATATAAACAAGTAAATATCAGTATATTTACCGATGCATCGTGAGGTAAAGCACTGTCATTATTTGTTGGTTTGTATGTGTGGACATATATTTGTAGTTACTCAGAACGGAAATTTATACTATTGATATGACATGATACAAGAATTACGTTGAATAAGCCGGGTTTTTAAATTCGAGAAAAGCAGACATTTCATTTCCTGTTATCCTCGGAATGTTTAATATTTATATTTATGAAAGAATGCTGGATATGCAGTGTTTATTTACTCTGGAGAGTTCACATCAATATTATTCAGTTTTATTATTATATAATTTCAATATTATTCTTCAGAACTTCTTGAACAATTCAGTTTAATATTGTTCTTTAGACACCAGTAGAATAAGAGTTAAATATTGGAATGACATCTTGCGGTGAATCTAGTGGCAAGTCAAAGAGGCTGCTATTGCGAATTCAGGCTCGAAGTATTATTTTTAAGGTCTACACGTCCTTGAAAAATTGGGTAATGAGATATATAGAAATCATCTCGATTTCAAAATAGCTCACCGGCTTACTGCTGAACCGTGGTGTAGGTAAAACAAGCGTGTCTCCCATTTGTGGAGGGGTAAGAAAATTTGATCCCAGCGGCGACCAAATGTTTGTGTCGCCCAGAAGGCATGTTGGTCCTCCGAAGAGGATTAAAAATTTAAGTGACTTTGACAAGGACGTGTACGTAGAACTGTGTTCGAGTTTTATGACCAAAGTGAATTTCCAACTATACACAAAAAAAAAAAAAAAAAAAAAAAACTTGCGCCCTTACTGCGAGAGACATGCAGAAAACCTACAAGAAGACGATTTCAAGAAAGAAATATAATGAGTCATTTGCAAGACTCAGACGATGAAGACAGTGACAATGACGAATTTTCTTTTGAGGTCAGTGACATTTATAGAGATATGGATGAGCCACTGGCAGTTCCTTTGGATTAGAAAAACAGGTAATTCATAAACCATAATTATAGTATTTAAAAATATAAATAATTTGCGAAAATGTTTTTTCCAATTTTGATTTAGGCAACTTCATAATTAAAAAAGTTAGTTTACTTGCCCTTACGTCTAGCCCAAGCAGACCTGCGCGTTGTATGAGTGTGCGAGAGGGAAATATAAAAAGAGTGGGGGTAACAAGCTGGCAACGCTGAATTTTCTAACGCATTTAATTAGCTGGACTCCAGAACTCTTCCCATTTGAAACACATAATAAATCACAATACTTAATATGGGCTTAGCATGGGCGTGTTTGTGCGCTATGAATGATTGTTCGCTTATCATATTCCTTCTGTTATGCAAAGTGTTTATTAAGTGCTCAGGTATCCTGGAGAATTCATTGCTGCATTTCTCATATATGCAAGAGAATGATAATTACGTAATTACGCATATAACTGGTAATGTGTAAGCACGGTTCTCCTAGTGTTACCGCAATAACAGACGCGAGTAGCAACATTATAAGTAGTATCCGTATGACATCTGTAATAAAATCCTCATTTATATACCTTTTCTATCCCAATAACCCATGGCGCGACAGCCCTTAGAGGGCCAAGGCCTACCAACCCAACTGCTGGCCTCACGCCCACTTACGCAGGGCAAAGGTGGACGATCAACCGATACGGGGAGATGTGGTCAGCATCTCGACATCCCCCAGCCGGAATGTTGGTTTCCGTGACCTGGGCCGCTTACCTAACGCAAGCTCCTCACTTTGCTCACGATGCTGAATGGGCACCGGTCCTATACCCGGGACCTAAAAGCCACACCACATGGGTGAGATCGAACCCGCTTTCCGTGACCAGGGACCAAGGCATGCTGCCTTAGCCCACAACGCCACGGCGCAGGACTTTCTATCCCAAATAGTTATAGATAAAACACATTCATTAAGCAACTATGTATTTACAGTAGGGTAGGAATGCTTAGATTTGTGACAAGTAGAAGCACGTGCTTTTGTGTGCGTCAATGAGAATTCTCCTTTGGAATGAACAGTGCACTGTACTCTATCTCTCTTACTCATTCCATCACCGTAACAATCATTTAGGCGTATACTCGCACGGACAACGTGAATGGCGGAAGTCATTCTAAGGAACCAGGAGTTTAAGGTTCTTCTCATTCTCGAATTCTTGCTGGGACTACGGCCGATGCAACCTCTCCGGTCTCCACCTTACGTGGCTGACGGGCGGCAAGCTAGCCGAACAGAATGGGGTCAGGAATAAGATTTGGGTGTGTGATTCCAGATTAGTGAGATGGAACGGGCGCTTCTGTTGGTCATCCTTCCAGCAATGACCTGGCCCATTGTTGCTTAACCTAGGGAAGAGGTTTCATTGAAATTGCGACAGCTGAAAGCGTCCCTGGGAAGGTGGTAGCTCTTTCTCTTGCAAGTGGCCCAGGTTTATAACCCAGGGTGTGCTCCGGGTGGTTGGTGTGGGTGTTGAACTTCGTGTTAGTGATACAAGTTCTTTCCCACATCATACCCACAATGTATGGAAGACCGGAACCGTATGCAGGATATGTGATGATAACCTATGCCCAGAATCACAGATCATTTTTAGTGCCCTATTCTGCGCATTCTGCTTCCTACGAATTATGATAGCAGCCGCGGATTCCCAGACTTTACAGCCACCCAGGATCAGGGACGAAATTATCGCCCGATACAAGCGTAAAATTAGGTGTATGTGCATATCAAATTTTAGTATCGAATAAAACTGTTTGCGTGCAGCATGACCTAGTACAACCTTATCCCTGACTGAGAAGTGAATGTCACCCCGCGACCAAGGACGATGAGGTGCTTAGCGGAGGTAACCCAGAAAGTTTGTCTACGCTGCAACCTCAGTGAACAGAGTGATTGCTAGGAATGGTCCTTTATCAGAAGGAGAGCAGAATTCCTCCCTGGGCTAAGACCGTTTATCACGTTTCACTTAATCGGCCGATGTAACGGAGTTGACGCTATAGTGGAGGGAACAGAATTGGGCAATCTTGTTCTGTGCTATTATGAGGAAATCGCACACTGGACGTAACAGTCTTAGGCATGTGGAGAAGTCAGACATGTTGACCGTGAAGTGTAATGCCTTCCAGGATTCTTGCGGCAATGGGTCTGATAGTTGAGAGCCATCCTTCTTCTCTCATCCAGATTGTAATGCCTAAATGGTACTTTGTATGCTAATAAAGTCATACAAACGCGAACTGACAATGTCAGATCCTGAGGGTTGCAGCTGGCTTTCCTGTTGTGGCATCCACTATCCTAAGCGACATGCATGGGCTTCTCCATGGCTTACAAGACATAGTTCTATGGAACATATCTTCTCTGAAATTACTGTTACCCAACAGGATTTTGTTACTTCAAAATCGCCACCGGAACAAAAGCCTTACTGTACCCGAATTCTTTTATGTTTAAGTACCTGTGGCAGATCTTTCCAAACCCGTAAATGAATTACAATAATCTAGTGCTGATACTGGATCTTTCAGGAAAGAAATGGGGTTGTATTGAAGTTAGTGAATAGCGCAGTCTTTAAGTGAGATATTGACGATCTCAGAAAACTGGTGCGAAGAAACTTTTCGGATCGGGCCCAACAGTACAAGAGTACAGTGTCGTGACTTATATAAACGCAAACATTTTACTGCAGCGACCTTGAGTCATATAGAGCTACCGCTTAAGATTATACAGTCGAATCCTCATAGTCTCAGTAATATACGAACGGAGTTGCAATAATATTTTGTATTAAACACGTTCCAATTCCTATCTTCGTGTCTTGGCTTGCTCCGCACTAACTTTCGACGAAACTCTCACCCAATTATCAGGCATGATCGCAACCAAAATGGGAGAAAACTACTCCCTTCACTTCATCTTTCGCATACAGTCCTTTCAGTTTCCGAGATTGCTTACCGGTTTTGAGAACATTTTGATGTGGCAATTTTACTCTGCCCTTCATTTGCAGGTCTTGTCTGTGTATAATTATCCAGCACGCTCTATCACGCAAACCTTTTAGGGCTCCTAAGTTGTACTCCAACTCCATCAGCGGATCAATACCTATGAAAACGTAAACCAAAGATGTACGCCGCAGAAAATACGGGCTGGTATAGATAACCGCCAAGTATTAGACGTTTTGAACTCCCCGACTTCTCTAAAAAAACCGATGAACTTAAGTGCTTTCAGCCATTCCCAATAGACCTTCCCCTGCTGACTTCAGCTCTATTTCCGACTCTCTTTCTTTCTCTCTCTCTCTCTCTCTCTCTCTCTCTCTCTCTCTCTCTCTCTCTCTCTCTCTCTCTCTCTCTCAGAACACGAGACTATGCATGTAAAAGCTAAGTAGTTGAACGACACACATTCGGATACTTATGACTCATGACTCTTTGGTTGTTTGATAAGTCTGGTAAATTTCCACAAAGGTATGGAAATTTTTCTTGGAACTTTATGGGTGGTAAGCTTGATTATTCAAAAGATTGTACAGAAAATTTGAATTTGCTGCAATATAAAGTTCACTGTTGACAGCCACCTGAATTGGTCAGTGTGATAGCTGTGATTTAAAACGAAAAAAAAAAAAACAGTTTCGTGCTGTTATTAAACATTTTCATTTCAAGGGCTGGACTGCCGTTGTCAAAACTGAATTGGATGAAGTTCACGCAGACTCTGTACCAACAATGAAGACCATTTACTTTTGGATCAATGAATTTAAACGTGACCGTAGAAGCACTGAAGATGAATCGCGCTCTGGTCGCCCAATTAAGGTCACCACATACACCATTGAAAAAATTCACGAGGGATTGCTGAGGCTGTAGGCATTTCAACTGAGCAAGTGCACAATATCCTGCACGAAAAATTGGCAATGAAGAAACTGTGTGCAAGATGGGTGCCGCGATTGCTCACAGTCGACCAAAAGCGCATCCGGAAGAACACTTCTACCGAGTTTCTGGCGATATTTAATCGCAATCCGTAAGACTTTTTGTGCCAATTTGTGACCGTGGAAGAAACTTGGTTCCCTCATTACACACAAGGATCAAAACAGCAGTAAAAATAATCGAAAATGGCTGGTGAAAGTGCACCAAAGAAGGCAAGGACAATTTTGTCAGCTGTTAAGATGATGACCACAGTTTTTTTTAGGGATTCTCAAGGAATAATCCTCGTAGACTACTTGGAAAAACGTAGAACCATAACTGGAGCCTATTATGCTTCATTGTTGGATCGTTTACGTCACTTGACTGAAAAGAGACCCAGATTGAAACGCAAAAGTATGCTCTTTCACCAGGATAATGCACCATCGCACACGTCAGAAATCATAATGGCGAAAGTGCATGAGTTGGGCTTTGAATTGGTTCCTTATCCACCTCATTCACTAGATTTAGCCCCAAATGACTTCTTCCTGTTCCCAAACTTGAAAATTTGGTTTGATGGTAAGAAATTTTCATCAAACGAAGAAATGATAGTTACCGTCAACGAGTGTTTTGCACACCTTGGCGGAACCTATTTTCTCACGGGATGAAAAAGCTTGAACATCGCTGGACCGAGTGTATAGCCATTAATGGAGACTATGTCGAAAAAGAAGGTGAGATGACGACGAAAAAATTATTATTTATGTTTTTCACCAGAGTTATCAAACGACCTGTGAATACCTCGCAGCTACAAATAAAGCATTTATGTTGTATGACTCCAAACTTTGTTACCTAATATCCGGTGACGCGTGGCTCGTGCCGCTCCTCCTCTGGAGTCTTCTCCTGATCAGCGGGAGTTAACCACAACGTTGTCATTGGACAAACTACAACTTGTACTATAAAGACATACTCAATTTTCCACTCTGGGTCGTGGCGGCATTCCTTGTGACATGGTAGGACAGTTTTCGTAGAATTTCCTTTCCCATATTACTCACTGATACTCTTATATCCTTTCCATTTCTTGCGTTCCAAATGATCAGAGCAACATTTATGTGGTCCCCATTCTCATTACAGGAATCGGATGAGGAAGCGGTACATTTCCGATGGTACTCGCCAATACTCCTGCCGTCCTAATAAGCACACTGTTCCTGTGAGCAATTCCGCGAACAAAACCTACTGGTAAGCTACTCTTGTGCATGCAACTTGTTTTAATGTAATATGGCGTAACACATGGGCAAAAGTGTCACTGTCGTCTGTCATGCTTGTGCATGTGCGCAGACAGTAATAAAAAGTGTGTTTCTTACGACGGATGCAGTATATATGATTCGAAGATTCTTTGATTAACTTTTAGTTTCCAAGCTTGAGGGTTATCTGTGACTGAAGGGATAGTGCTAATTCCATAAATGAATTCGACTACTCATTCCCTGTTGCAATCAACTCATAATATCCTAGTCTCTTGGCACCATCGACAAGAGGGTCTTACACAATTTTCAGATATATCCAATGTATATGACTCGCCCTATTGTTAATTTAATAAACGTCTAACAAAATTCACCTCCAAGGTTCCCCCGGATACTTCCGTTTGTCGCCTCTTCTTTGTTCTGTACTTTTATATCTAGCGTGAATTGGCGTTCCTGCACAGCCAACTTCTTCTACACACCGTCAATTTATTCTTATATTCCCGGAAAAAAGTTATACACTGCATGTAAGTCACTCGGATCTCTTCAGCTCAATTTAGACGTATAGTGACTTGAGATTAACGGCAAATTCTGAAAAACACGCATCGATATTGTTTAAACACAGCTGGCCGTTACCAATATTGGGGAAGATTCTCTTTCTTTGGCTAACACCTCAAATTTCTGGGCTTGCAACTAAACCATAATCTAGGTTGGAAATCGCAAAGGCTACACCTACACCTTCGTCGTTGGTAACCTTTTCCATTATTTGCAAGGCCGGAGCTGGGGACCTGACTTCGAAATTTAAATCATACATCTTTGTAGGTCTAAAAGTCATTAATTCACTACACATTTTCCTAAGGTGTAGCAGCGGAAAACTGATTCCATATTTTATCAAATACGAGGCATAGCACCAGTAAGGGGCAAACCATTCATGGAGCTAGTCTTATCCCATATTACCATGCCGTCTGTTTTGCGACAGCAGGTTGAACCAAAGGTTCACTTTACTGTTACTTTGTTCACACTTCGTGAAAAACCTTTATACTCTGAACTTTTATTGAAGGAACGCTAACGACTCTCTGACTTAGCTCTTGTTCGCTTGCCTCTGATTTATTTACTGGCATTCAAGAACGGGCCTGTATTGGATGGTCTTCCTAGTTTTCGCAGGCTGCCTTTCTACTTAGTCCATTACTTTGCGTATCAATCTCACCTGACTCTTAACTTTCGACCTGCAACATATCAGAAGACTGTTTTCACTAACACAGTTTTCAAAATTCATGGCTACTCCCTCAAATGCAAGAACGCACGCTCCTGTCACTCTTTTTAGTGGTGGTTCTTTTGTGCCTACAGGAATAGGATTTTTAAAATAGTGAAAACGCCTCCATGGATACTACTGTCTGCTGTTTCTTTATTATTCAGCACAGGTTTCTGCTCATCAAGCATTAAGTTCCTAAAAATTCACATTTAACTTTATGGGCCTCCTTGGTTTTAATTTTTTAAGTGCCTTAAGCACAGAGACTCAAACAATCTTCATCCCAGGGGCAATCTGTGGCAGGCTTTGTGGAGGTGGACATTCCTACATTACTCCAAGAGTCTACTCCCATTAGTCCCGGCCCCGTAGGACCTGAACCCGGGCCCTCTCTATTATTTACCATAGGACAGCACCTTTTTAATATAAACTGCCCCCCCCCCCGCCTGCACACGGCAGACGGGACGGAAGTGGATACGCCACTTACGCGTCGGTCCTTGATGAACCAGCTACCAAATAACCTTGGTAGGGCCGCCAGTGTCTAGCTCACCAGCTACTAGCTCTCCAGGCTAGTCCCCGGGACTTATGAGGCAACCCTCTACCCCCTCCGGGCGGCCAATGTTAGCCTGGCCAGAGGTACCCAATTGCCCGTGGGTGACGGGGACACACTGCCCCCTCGAGTCCAACCCAATCCGAACAGCTCCCATTCGGAAGGGGCTCGTCATGTTCGGCCCGAGGTTCCTCTAGTAGCGTCAGAGGTACCACGAGTGCTAGGGGTCCGTAGCGCCCGCACTTTGGCAGCTAAAAGGGACCGATCCCTTCCCCTACGGGGCGACATTCCTACAATAGGAGTCCGGCGTACATGCCTACTAATTTACTCGGATATAGCACAGAGGAACTCAAGGTCTTCCTAACTTATTATGGGGTATCGCGAGAATATACTACTCGTAGATGGCAGCCCTAAAGTGGGAGCATACTTTGATTGTGCCTCAGGCTCTTTTACATGGGCCCGCGGTCAATCCTCACTCCTCTACACACGTGTCTATATCTCCCTCGCTCCCTTTCTTTCCTCTTCAAACATCGCACTTACAACGCTTGGGGCCAGGTGACTGCGGCCCGTTATATCAAGTTCAGCCTTCGTTTATTACAGGAAACTTAATTGTTTGGTGGCCAGCGCAGTGCAATTTTAAAATGAGTACAGCAGATTATTTATTGAAATCTCCTTTTCATTCCTTAAACGTAGAGTGAAAACTTAAAATTAAATGATTAGATGCACATCAACCGAATAATTTTACATTTGCGCAACAAAATAGAAAAAAAAGGGCTTTCTGTAGGCTAACTGTGAGTGAAGAGAACGCGTCTTTTGCTTCTACTGTTTGTTACTTTGTGGTGAAGGTCGGTGGACGACGATTGGTTGTACGGATCTGAAACATTTGAGTGAACAAATTGCAAAACAGAGATTAAGTGCACTTCAGTTACAAAATGCTTGTAAATTTTAATTATTGGGAATTAAATATTGCTCCTGAGAGTAAAACATAAATCCAGAAACACAATGAACTAGCCACTAAAAATAGACACATACCGAACAGAGTGACGGAGTGTATAAAATTTTGCCGAATCCATAATGTAGTATTGAGGGGTCACGATGAAACACAGGAATCTGCAAACCGTGACAATTTCTTAGTTTTGTTATTTCTCACCCCTAATCTCGACAGTGTGTTAGATGACCACTTCAACAGTACCACACTTTAGTATATATACTTCACATATTATACAGAATGAACTATTTGGTAGTATGTATCAGGCTTACACTGAAAGCCGTAAATACTGTCGTTTATGTTTCAATGCAAGCTGACGAAACAACGGACATAGTTTGCCCCAATAAATTTGGGATCATTTTACGATACATTAAAGGCTGTAACCCCATTGAAAAGTTTATATTTTGATAAAGAAGCTGTAACCTTTTAATGTTGAAAGAAAACTCCTGCAGGATGATGCCGTAGTAATGAACAAGGCTATTGGGATATTCTGACTTTGATGTAGGACTTTCTCTTATACCAAGTATGTACACTGCCATGACCACCAATTAAATTTGGTTATATGAAATGCTTGTTCCAAAATCATAAAATCAAATATTTTCCCCGCAAAATTGGCGGATTCATAGAATTTTTCTCTTCTTCGCCAAAACGCAATGGTTTGTTGCGTTCAGTTTGAGCTACGAGTGCTTTTATCATAATGATATATTCATATCTGTTCAGTTAGTGAATTCTTCAGATTTTTTATATAACACTCCTTTGAGGAATCGTTTTCTGAAGTACACAAAACGCTGCAAATCCTTCTAACAACTCCACTTTCAGCAGACGAGGCAGAGAGACATTTTATTATATTGAAAGTAATTAAGCTTTTCCTTAAAAACAGCATAAGCCAAGATAGGTTTAATTCCTTGGCTGTCTGTTCCCTTCACAGAGAGGAATTGGTGAAATCCCTAACTTCAACAACAGTGTGATTGAAATGTTGGCCGCCCAGAATACTAAATGTGCTCAGCTCTTGTACAGTTAGATACTAAAAACACGCCTTGCTGAAATCATAATCGTTTTAAGTGGTCTCTTGAGCTTTATTGGTTGCAATCTGGCAGAACACGCCACGCGAATACGCAGAAGCAGGCACCGATTGGGTAATCTGTCTCTCCACCCTTTTCCCCAGCTGTGGCTGCTAACAGAACAAGTTGGTTTTCTTAAGGAGTGTATAGTGTCCACCGTATGTGTCAATTAGCTTGGAGCTGGAACATGGCACTGCAGCGAAGAGAAAAACCTGAACATGATTTTGTATCGCCCGGTGAGAGAGGGATGTAGTGGGCTGACTCACTCGCTTTGGGGGGGGGGGGGGGGGGGTTACTTTCCGATATGTAATATGGATGTCCAATGTGGTTTAATGGAATAACAATGTTAAGGAACAATTATCCTCCCTTTAAGACACAAACCTGACACTTTCGCATGTCACATACAAGCCGTGTTATTTAAATTGTCAAAAATAAATGTCATTTATCCAGGCTGTGACAGAAGCCGTATATTTATACAACAGTAACAAATCTATCCGGCAATCCATTTATATAACGAACTTTTTTCTCTCTTTCTTGTGATTTGGGCAATTCTCTGATTTCATAGGGCCTAATAAAATTCTGATGTGTAACTTAATTCTATAGTTTATGGATGATGATATATCATCACCAGTTTATTAAAATACATTTATAATTTTCACTAGTCTGTAATTACAAGTGAAATGTATAATATTCGGGACGACAGAGAGGTCTACATGTTTATTGCAAAATAGTATGTTATGCTTTGAAAATATGTATATATTTAAAAGATTTAATCCTCTATTATGTTGAAACAAATTTCTCCTTTTCAGTAATGCTCTTTCATATTATTTTTCTTCTGAGCCTTTAACGTCTTTAACCGAGAAAGAAAGTTTAAAATGATTTTTTGTTGTTGTAATTTACGTCCTCCAACGTTAAGTCATATCGGACGATGAATGGAATGGGTGAAATTATGCTCAAATGAGCCCGGGGTCCCTTGAGCTTAGAGTTACCCGACATTCGTCTTTCAAGATAAGGGAAAACCCCGGAAAAACCTTATCCAGGTAACTCACCCTGACCGAGATTCGAACTCGGGACCTCTTGAACGTGAGGCAGACATGCTACCACCACGCTACCGAGGCGGGCTAAAATGATTCAGGCCAAAGCTATAAAGTATTATCTTAATCACTGAAGAAAAGACCCAAAATATCACCTAGTAAGCAGCATGTTTTAAATAAGTAATAATAGTAAGAAAAATAGTAAGTAATGTATTTTATTTTACTGTCTTTATTGGCTTCATCTGGGGAAATGGTAAATACGCCTTTAAGGTTTCTGCTAACTTCATAACTTTCATAATTACAAAATCAGTCATTATTGCATGAAAAGGATGTGCATGCATATAAACAGGTTTTAAAATGCTATTCTTTGATATGGAGTGTCATAAAAAAACCTGAAAAATCCAGAAAACATTCGATTATAGTCTTACTATACGCTCTCCCTGAGAAATTGATAGCACTCTGTTGAATGTTTTTTGGAACTTCAGCTATTACATCGGGTCCTGGAGAATATGCCCATCTCCAGAAAGTATCATTCACTCTTACACTACTCTTCCTGGTAATTATATCGTCTGCATAATAAAATGTATTATTTGAACGCCATATAAACAACCTGATATGCTCATCGGAACATAGGATTTTTTTTCGCCCGAAAATACTGTAGTATTCAAAAACGTATAGAAATATGCTTCATATTGCAGTGCGAAAACAACGCTACTACTGCCTGTGTATTTTCTTTGCTGCTACTCAATAGTGAGTACCACATCGTGAAGCCGCATGCTGACTGTAACTGGATGAGCATTTCAACGGGGAGTGATTGATGGTTTCCTAAAGAGGTGCCAAACAAGTATGGACAACGGCTGTGACCAGTTTCAGCATCTTTTAATAACATGGATAGGTTAAGCCTTTAAAAGTAGTTTTAAAATATTCGCATGGTTTCATCCGCGCCTCACAATGATAGCG
Organism: Mantis religiosa; assembly: GCA_030765055.1. NCBI lineage: Eukaryota > Metazoa > Arthropoda > Insecta > Mantodea > Mantidae > Mantis > Mantis religiosa. The sequence goes on along the minus strand of CM060950.1, from coordinate 54,460,444 downwards.
GCAGACAGCAACGAAAGCCGAGGGCGCGGACGGGCAAAACACCGCGAACTGGTTAGGATGTTTTTAGGTCTCTTGATATCTGATATATGTGGAAGTTGAAAACTGTGTAGTGTTATATATAGCAGTGCTGATAGAGGTCTTCATTTCTTTACTGAAATTCTTTATCCCATGCTTGGTTTACAACTCCGTTCCCATATCCAGTGCTCAAGCAGGAGAGAGGGGTGGGGCATAATAAATAATAAAAAAAAAATCTCGCCAAACGATGTGATTTTGCAGGAACATTTTTCAAGTTTCTATGTATTCAAGTAGCACTGCCACTTGGTAAGTTCTATTTTGTTTTATTATTAGTTACTCGATGTTCAATGTTTTGCCACATTTCTGCAGTTGCAGCGATTTTGGATGTGCAACTAAGCGTGGCCTGTTTTAAAAGCCATAACCCACTTCTACGTTCATTACAGGAATCTTTTACATTTGGCCCCACCAAGAAAAATGCTCACGAGGCGCCACTGGTTTAACTGCTTTGTAACAAACACAGGAGAGCGATGTCTCCCATGCTCATTTAGTATCCATTATTACTTCTCAGAATCAATAACATTCACTGAATACACTCCGCGTGACCCCAATTAGGTAACAATTACACAGGCCACATCTAGTACGGAGGACTCCACCAATTGGCCCGCTTTTGTATGTTCTGTTCACAGGTTCTGTTAAACTTCTCTGCATCAGATCTTCTTAAACAACCAATTTATCTGAACCAAACTTCGCTGTTCTTCTGGGGAAGGATGGTTTATATGCATTTTTAAAATCGCTTCCTGAATTTTGGTACTACTTACTTGCCATTATGTTTTCTAAAATAATATAGACCGGAACAAGTTCCACATCCTGGAGCAATGCTTTTATTAATCATATTTTGAAACCGATTCATGCTGGAACAATCATTTCTGATTATCGTCTGATTCTAAATTTTCAACATTTTTTGAGAACAATAGGATCGTATTGAGTTTTATTCAGAACGTCGTTGTTTGTCGCCGGAAACCCAATACGACTTTAGAAAAGGCTTTGAGACTTTTGTTTAACCTCTATACGTTAACAGATGCAAATATTGCATTTAATAACGAATTAGTGTTATTTAATTTCATTGTTATGTGCAATATTTTTCTCTTCATCCTTCGCTGGTAAATCTGAAGCATTGAACAATGCAAAGGATGAAGAGGAAAATATTGCACATAACAGTACGAGACAGGATATCAAACGATACTTTAAGAAAGAAGACAGGTATGACTGACGCAGCTGCACGGGCGGAAGAGCTGAAATAGAAATGGGAAGGGCACGTAGCCAGAATGGACCGCTGCCGATGGACCCAAAGAACAAAAATTTGGGATCTGAGAATAGGACAAAGATCGATCGGGAGACCAAGACACGGTGGGCAGACGACTTTAGGAGGACAGCAGGAACACTATAGACGAGACAAGCTAAGGACAGACAAGCGTGGAGAAAACTGGAAAGAGCAGCCGCCCACAAATACATCACCTCGTAGTTTGCAACAGAAGTGTCTGTGTTAGTGCTATTGTCAGTGCTAAGTTGAAGTGCAGTTCAAGAGGAAGTAGGATCAATGTAAATGACAAAAATCAAGTTGCACAAGGGGAACTTAAGATGATGGATCACCAAACTTAGTAGAGTTCAAATTATAGAAATATCACAAATCAAGTTCAGTGGAACATAGCTTATAGAACATTCCATTACTAGTCATCACAATAGGTAAGGAAGTATCAACAAGGAAGCATGAGGCTCTTAGGAGCTGCTACCCCAATGAGCTCATAGCAGCAACTCCCTGCACTAGCAGGAGTCCTTTGTCCTTTAGGGATTGATTGGCTATTTATTATTAATTACTATTATTTCTTGTGCGTTCTGCTACCTGCATCTTTCGTTATTTCTTCTGAAACTTACATGGGTAGGATTTACTGATCATGCCTTGTAGACACACTTCGTCAAATTGTTATTGTAATGATTGTGCATTATACACCTCAACTAGATTACTTATGTGAAGGATATATAGTCCAAGTTACAGATGCCTTTACTTAGACCTACTCCAACATGCAGTGTAGTTGGACCACTCCATTGCAAATTGTGAGCCATACATGTCAATTTGAAATGATAAAAAGGTGGTCACATATTTGCACACCTAGGTTTGATGATAGATATTTATAAAACTCATTTCAAACTCCAAAGGACTATGTGACGTCAGAATTGGGAAATTGAGAATAGAAACATTTCGGCTCACTACAGTTGCCTTTCTTGGCAATTTATTACAATAAAACTTGGTTTTTATAAAACATTATCTCCTGATTTTGGCACTTACATTCTCTCAAAACACTTTTTATATCCATGGTCATGCAAAACTGAGTTCGGCCTATTCATTTATGGGATAGCCTTTCTAAAATTAATGTCTATATTTGGAGATTGATAATTTGTACTTTTCTTATGGATGTTACTTATAAGCAGCAATGGAGGAATGTATTTTCACAACTCAATAAATGAAAACTTTTTCACAATTGAACTACTCATTGCAACAAGATAATTTTAATCTTCCAGTTATGTGCAACAGGTTTTAACAAAATTCAACTGTGTTTCTCCTGTGAGAGCAAAGCATGAAGTACATTGTTCTGTTGAAGAATCATCTAAACAACAGATCACATTCAAGTATGTCAGTGTAGTTAATGCCAAGCAGAAATAATTCATACAGCTGCACAGTATACTTAGCACTATTACAATGCCAGGATGCAGGATTTCATGTTATTAACTTGCAATTGTCACCAGGTATGTTACTCATTACTGTGATAATGTTTCTTCTTATCTGGGCTGTTTATATCCCACAACCAGACATGATTGTGGTCAGAATATTTCCTTGTTCCTTTCAGAGAAGTTATCAACAGTACAACTTTGTTCAAGTAAGAAAAAATATTTCAAGCTAAATTAATAGTGATTTCAATGATTCTAAATCTAGCGTACAGGTAAAAGGTTTGGGTGTTGGAAGATTCAGATACTGGAAGGATGCCACACTTTTTAAATAGTGAAATTGCAGTTTCACCTTCAATTCTGAAAGCTAAAGGGGAAAAAAGAACCAAAGCTCCTGAACTATGCTATGATATCCCTAGTTTCATTAAGATGTGGTACCTTTAAACAAGATAGACCAAGATAAGTTTCTCATACATTAAGAGTTGCATGTTTGCAAAGCTTACATGATTATTGCAAAAGGGTTCAAGATCCCAGAATATTCTTCACTTCTTCCAAGAAGAGTTACAGCAGTTTTAGTACTCAACTGGCACACAGAAAATCTTAAAACCCAGATTACAATTCAAAAGAATAGTAAGCGTGCCATAGCATACATGAAACTAGACAATATTAATGTATTAGTGAAAAGACATTCGTTGGAGATTCAGCTGCAGTTCTAATTCTTAAGAGAAATTTATGTCATCCAACACAATCATCCACTGTTCTTTCAAAGCAAAATATGGTTAGCAAAGAAAAGGATGACATTTCTGCACTATTACAGTATTCTGAAGTTCCAGATGATGCAATTGAGTTCTGAAAAAATGTCCTAGGAGTAAACTACATATCTATTTCGTTGTTTAAGGACTATGATACAATGAAGCACAAAATTAATACAATTTTGAGTCGAACTAATACTCAATGCTCCATTTATTGCTAGTATTTACCTAGAACGCGTTTCGTTAGGATCTTCCTAACATCATCAGCTGTTGTCGACTAATGGATGCCGGTTCAGTGAACTCCTCGGAGGTGATAGGTGCATCTCTGTCGGTATCTTGATGAACTTGAAATTTGGATTTTCTTCAAAGGTAGTATCGAAATTAAACAATTTACTTTCATATTTCTTTATAAAGATTTTTTCCCACGTGGTTAATGCAGCTGGACCTTGGACACTTTTTAGTAAGTGAATTTCTCGTTCTTTGTCATGATTTTCCTTCCAAAAATGGTACGCTACCGCCGATTTATCTATTTCTTTATTCCTGATGTTCCTAAAGTGCTCTTTAAGCCTAATGTTCACGTTCCTTTTTGTTTTTCCAATGTAGAATTTGTCACAGTCCTTGCAATTTATCCGGTACACACCTGATTTTTTGCCTGTGGGTATCTCCTTTGTATTATGTATTATGTTGAAATCACATAATACAAAGGAGATACCCACAGGCAAAAAATCAGGTGTGTACCGGATAAATTGCAAGGACTGTGACAAATTCTACATTGGAAAAACAAAAAGGAACGTGAACATCAGGAATAAAGAAATAGATAAATCGGCGGTAGCGTACCATTTTTGGAAGGAAAATCATGACAGAACGAGAAATTCACTTACTAAAAAGTGTCCAAGGTCCAGCTGCATTAACCACGTGGGAAAAAATCTTTATAAAGAAATATGAAAGTAAATTGTTTAATTTCGATACTACCTTTGAAGAAAATCCAAATTTCAAGTTCATCAAGATACCGACAGAGACGCACCTATCACCTCCGAGGAGTTCACTCAACCGGCATCCATTAGTCGACAACAGCTGATGATGTCAGGAAGATCCTAACGAAACGCGTTCTAGGTAAATACTAGCAATAAATGGAGCATTGAGTATTAGTTCGACTCAAAATTGTACATATCTATGTCTAGATTATGATACTAAGAATATTGTATAAACTATATAATGATTGTAATAGCTTATTTCATTGTGTTGTGTATTATTAAGAATAATTACATTTTTTCATGTTAATATATAATTCCTTTTGTGCTTTTGTTTATTCTCAATAAAGTTAACAAAATTAAATTAAAAAACTATTAAAAAATGACAATAAAAGGTTTAGTGTATAAGTTTAATAACTAATAATATAGACCAATAATAAAGTGTACAACTTATTTACATATTGGAATTATTTTAATAAATAAATGTGTGCAAATAAAAACAAAATCAAAAATATAACCTAATTACACAATGCTTCTCTCATCCATAAACATTTATTGGCTTTTCAAAAACCTGAATAAACCATTCCAGAATAATCTATACTAAACATCTTTTTTAATGTCTTACTAGGACATTTAAAAGGTTGATCTAATTCTGGAGAAAATATCTGTAAAGAGATACTAGGTTTGAATAAATCAATGCCAAATGGAGTAGCTAGAGTGGAATTTGGAAGACCTTGCAGAAGTGGGGTAAATATAGAAAGATGTTTAAAATATTGGTATAGTTGTATAAAAAAGGATGATGATAATACATTAAAGATCTGTTTAGAACAACAGAAGAATTCAACATGTAAGGACAGCTGGTGGGCAGAGCTAGAGAGAACGCTGGTCAAAATAGGGATGGGGGATATCTGGCATGAGGGAGAAAGGGATGTAAAAGGTTTCTGGACAATTATTAAGAATAGGATAGAGGAAATTGACAGACAAGTGACATGGGGAAATATGATAAGTAAGAAATCACTAAATGTATACCTGAAAATAAAGACAGAATGGGGAAGGGAGGGTTTAGCTTGGTTAAGGACAGCAGCCATATTGAGAGGGGGTTCACCAAAGGAGTGCATTCTATGTGGAAAGAAAATAAGCTTAGAACATTATGTAGTGGAGTGTAAAGAAATTGAAAACAGGAGAAAATTAATATGGGATAAGAACTGGGATAATAAAGGAGCGAACGTAGTAACAATAAACATGCTTACGTAGAAAACAGAAAAAAGAATAGGGGAGGAGGGGAAATTTGCTGACAAAATCAAAGAGAAATGGTTGAGAAGGTCAAGGAGGCAAGAGGTAGAAAAATAGAAGACACAATCAGAACATTACATCAAGGTCGTACAAGGGCTAGGATAGAGGTAAAAGGCCAGGGAGCCAACACCACTGTCAGCCCGTAATATAAGCAGCGGACAAATCTGTACCTAGATTAGAATTGTAAAACTTGTAATTGAGATTGTCAGATATAGAAGTACAAATAGATATTATTACTGGAGAAAATATTACATTATTCTTATGTTTCTCTCTAGGTGGGAAAAAAGAAAGTTTCCCGAAAAGTTTAAATATTTCACATTTATTGAATTTAGAAACTAATGCTTCCCAATTTTGGTTGAAATATGTAATCAATATTGTGACAAATTTTGGCCAGATCTAGTTACATTTCTACTTATAGACGACTCAAATATGATGGACGTGCTGAGTGCATGTATTATGCACTTGATATTCCAAAACCTCTCATTGCAGAGTCAAATCTATTGCTATCGAGCCCTTAAATATCTATAAGTTATGAATATTCCTGATAAGATGATAGTCACAGACAGCCTAATTTTATAAACTCTCAGCATACTGATACATCTTGTATAATTTATGCCATATTTGTTGAGAATTTATTAAGTTTTTCTATCTTGGTTACCGTTTTGGTCTGAATCCTTAGTTAATTATATTACTGACTATACTGATAAATTGAATAGTAACAACAAAATTGAAATTTGATTGAAAAAACTATTTGTAGTTGGTTTTTTGATACTTTGTCACTTACATTTTTATATATTTGAGGGACTAGTTTCGGAAGCCATCGCCTCAATTATCAACCTCTTTCCAATTCAAAATTTGATATTTATAGTGCTGAAAATAAATCCAAAGTTGAAATTCTAAAGCTTTGAAAATAACTTAAAATTTACTTTTACATATAAAGCTCGAAATAACATTCTTAAAAGTGTGTGTATGTGTGAAATAACATATTAAGAGACTTTATAAACAACTTACATTTCATCTTCCTTACGGCTGGCGGTTCGACCAGCACTACAGCAATTCACCTTAGCAGCCAAAGAGTTAAATAACTATTAACTGTCCAAAAACTCAGGAACTGGATAGCTGGGCAAAACTACACATCAAGAAACATGAATTCAGCAGGCAGATGGACACATTTTAGTTTGACTGTTTGAAAACGCTCTTTAACTGCTTGGTTCTCAGCATCCTATTTATTTTGGAAGTGAAAAACCCTTAATTTTCACAGATACCTCTTTATCAAGCTTGAGATTTTTTATGTGCTATAAATCTATGACATGATGGGTATAAGGGCGCTCAACTACGGCGGTCATCAGCGATCTATGACATGGGGCCACCGGGTTTACTTCCATTTTGTAGAAAGCCATACTAAGGATTCATGCTTCTGAAAACATATTTTATCAACCTCTGCCAGATTTTAACTACTTCATTTTTTGAGATGCAAAGGCTGATTTAATGGAGGTCTCAATTTTTCCCAATGGGGTTTATGCAGCACACATTTCCAATGCAGAGATGCTTCAAATTGTCATGGAAGGTTGCAAAACCATCTGAGTGTTTGATACAATACACACTATTGGAGAAACAAGCTAGTTTCTGAATGGATGTTTATATCAACTCTGTTTGTTTAGGTGTGAGTCATATTGGGCAGTGAATGAAATGGGTGAAATGATGCTCAAATGAGTCCAGGATCCATAGAGCTTAAAGCTACCTGACATTTGTCTTTTAAGGATAAGGGAAAACCCGGGAAAGAAAAAACCTTACCCAGGTAACTCACCCAGACCAAGATTTGATCTCGGGACCTCTTGAACGTGAGGCAGACATGCTACCATCTACGTTATCGAGGCGGGCGTTTAGGTGTGAGGAACCTATGCTCATTAAGTTTCAAAATGGATGTTTCATACATCCTTTATACCAACATGCTGCAACTTTTAAACTGTGAACATATATCATGAGCTAATGATTCCTCACTGTTGTGGCATACAACTGGCCGTGAAAATAAAATTAATTTACTGTCAAATACTCGGAAGAAAATACTCAAAATGTAGGATAAAACCACAGAATTTGTCAAATCTGCAAACTTTCTAGATTTTATCTTGATAAAAATTTAACAAATGAAACCCATAACCATATTTTCAAAACCATGAGCACATAGACAATCTCTATTAAGAAAATTATCAGAGTACTTAAATATTCTCAGTTCTGGTAGTAAGATATTATGCAATGCCATGTTTTTTCTACAATATGGGATCAAGGTTTGGTGTAATGCATCTTACATATCAAAAAAATTTACACAAACTTTGTCAATAAGAAAAATATTAAAAGGAAGGTATTATAGAGAGAGAGAGAGAGAGAGAGAGAGAGAGAGAGAGAGAGAGAGAGAGAGAGAGAGAGAGAGAGAGAGAGAGAGATACCACAAACTATTCGAAATAAAACATTGGATTAAAAACACAACCACTGCTGTACCTGACTGATAAGGCTTAAATAAAATTGATGGACTGTGATATAATGAAAAGTTGAATTAGAGTTGAAAAATTCAATACCAAAGCCAAGACTCAAACCAAAGATCTTAAGCTCTGTCTCACTGCTGTTATCACGGTGAAATACCCATGTGTGCATTAAAGCCTTTCATTTCATTTACATGTCCTCGTAAACCTTCAGGACATTTGCAATATTGCAAATGTTTTAAATTCTCAAGCTTTGTGGTTAACCACTCTTAGAGCGAATGTGTTTTAAAAATTTTGTTCTTTCACACTGGCCATGTGCTGGTACTAAGCAAATTTATAAATGTTCTGGTATACTTCAATATCCCTAAATAAATATTTTGTGTGTTAATGAAACTGTCAATTATCAAGATCATGTCAGCACCATTGGTCTACTGGAATTTCGAGTTCTTTTTTATGCCAGTAAATCCGATGGGAGCTACCATTTTAACCCTTGAGTAGTCGCATGGGCTACATATGTAGCCTGTATAAAATTTCCTTTATCTATTGTTTATAATTGTTTCAATAACCTCATGGGATATTCCTTTATTCTTTTATAGTGTTTACTTACATTCAAATTGAGTTTTATGAACTGTTTAAAGATAATTAAATTTTAGATGAGTCGTATTTTTTACACATCTGCTTCACTTTCGTACCTATTTTGAGGACATGTTTCGCAAATCATTGTTTGCATCTACGGCTCTTATGCGACTGAAGCTTGATCCAGCAGTGTGGGTAATTCTGGGGTTGCTGCTGCCATCTGTTGATTTAGTGATGAACTTAAATGTGGGATTCTCTTCTGGCGGGATTTCAAAGTTTATTAGTTGGTTTTTATGTTTTTCTATGTATATCCTCTCCCATATGACGAGTTCACTATATTTTTGTACGTATTTTAGTAATTCTGTGCTATCTTCATTGTGCTATCTGTGCTATTGATAAGTCCGCAATAGCAGCTCATTTCTGGTCTGAAAATCATGAAATTGAAGATAGCACAGAATTACTAAAATACGTACAAAAACATAGTGAACTCGTCATATGGGAGAGGATATACATAGAAAAACATAAAAACCAACTAATGAACTTTGAAATCCTGCCAGAAGAGAATCCCACATTTAAGTTCATCCCTAAATCAACAGATGGCAGCAGCAACCCCAGAATTACCCACACTGCTGGATCAAGCTTCAGTCGCATAAGAGCCGTAGATGCAAACGATGATTTGCGAAACATGTCCTCAAAATAGGTACGAAAGTGAAGCAGATGTGTAAAAAATACGACTCATCTAAAATTTAATAATTTTTCGCTTCACTGTGGTGTTCCAATACAGTTAAATCTCGATATGTTTAAAGATAATTTGATATTAAATTATACTGTGTGTCGTGTAAAATATATGGTATACTTCTTAATAGTGTTCCTTTACATTCCTGGATCATATTAATCAAGTTAATAACAGTGAAAACAACAATATCAGATACAGAATGTATTAAATGTTTACACTTCTTCAACAATCACCACATGAATCTCTAGTAACAGTGTCAAAATATGACACAAGCTCATAAATATTATTTAGTTTACAATTCTTCTTGTAAACACTACACACCGCCGTGGAATGATTATTGCAAATCATGCTGCAACTCTTTCTGGTAGATTTATCATTGCTTCTTATACGTAAGTAGCACCCAAACTTGTTGTGAAGCTGCATGACTTATGTTCTGCGAACGTCTTCAATTCCAAGAATAATCTTAGCACGCTTTGTTAGTGAGACTGGTGCAGTGTTAAGTTCTGCTGTTCTTGCTATTTGAGGCTTTATGAGCTACCAGGAAATTGTCTCAAGAAACAACAGACGTTTGATTTTCTTATACTTCTGATTTGCAGAAAAAAATACACATGGCATTGATTGCACTGATGTTGAGTAAGTCAAAGAAAATGAGCATAGGTCTTGTGTTACAAGCAACATCATACTTGGCACAAAATTGGTCTAGTATATTAAATTTAAAGAGAGTCGATTAATGACACTAAACAACACTTACTTTTAAATTTTTCCGGAACATGTTTCAAAGACTTTGCCTCAGTTTTATTTATGGCGCAGCGACCGCCTCTAAACTTCGCCTTTTAGACACTGTGCATCATACTGGTATCCGCCTTGCCACAGGAGCTTTCCGCACCACTCAAGTCGACTGCCTGTATGCAGACTCAGGCGAACCTCCACTCCATATTTGTCGCTCACTGTTACTCTGCTCATACGTCTCGAAATTGGCAAGTTATCCCAATCATCCTTGTTTTAAACCAGTGCTGTGTCCAGATTTAGTGCACCGTTATATGCGCCCTGGTTCTCGGACACGGCCCATGGGAATAAGATTTCGGGATCTCCTACATTCGCATGGCCTCCGAATGCCTCACATGGAGAGGTTGTCCATCAGCCCTTATCCTGCATGGCAGCTCGATCGTGCGCGGTTCGATCTCGCTCTTTCCAGCAACTCTAGACTCGCTACTCCACATTCGGTGTCCCAACAACTTTTTGCCAAACTACTGGGCCGTTACCCTATGTTCCGGTCTTTACAGACGGTTCTCAGGTAGCACTACGGGTTGCGCATTCTTCATTAACGGTGAGGCTCATAAATTTCGCCTTCTAGACTCCACCTCGGTCTTCTCCGCAGAGCTGTATGCCATCTTCTATTTGCTCCTTTTTATTTGCAAGTTAGCTCCTGGCTCTTTTATTGTTTGCACTGACTCTCTAAGTGCTCTTCAGGCCTTGCAACAGCACACTGCCGCTCACACCCTTGTTTTAAAAATACAGGCCCAGATCTCGCAAATGCTCAGTCGCATATACCATTTGGTTTTTACTTGGACCCCAGGCCATGTGGGGATTTCCGCGAACGAGGAGGCTGACATGGCTGCTAAGTCCGCTTGCCGTTTGCCCCGGAGTTTAACAACTACGGTGCCATACCAGGATGTGCAACGTTTTTCCCATCGCCAACTCCTATCTGCTTGGCAGCAATCCTGGACAGCTTTGGAAGGCACACAACTCCGGGCGATAAAGGAGAGCGTACAACCCTGGCCAACTTCCTGCAGGGATAACCGGCAGGCCGAGGTGATACTCACCCAGCTGAGAATTGGGCACACACGAGCGACTCATGGCCATCTGTTAAGAGGGGAACCGGCCCCTGTGTGTGCTCCGTGTGCAGTACGCCTATCTGTGCGGCATGTATTGCTCGATTGCCCACAGTACGCCCGCATTTGCCAGTCTTTGGGCTTGGGGACTAACTTGCTCGGTGTTTTAGGGGACAACCCAGTGGCCGTGGTTAAGGCACTGCGGTTTGTTGCTGAAATCGGTTTTAATAAACAAGTCTGACTTGGATTTTATATTTGTTAATTTTAGAGATTTTAAATTATTAGTCCTGGGATGAGTTTTTTTATGTACTTTTAATAGTTGAGTGTTTTTATTTTATTTCACTTTTTAGCTTAGTTTGTGTAGCTTTTAGTTCTTAGTGCTAACTTCGGGCCCAAATGACCTTGTTGTCGACGGGCCCTAAAACACCACACACTCACTCACTCCTCCATCCTCAACCGGCCATCGACAAGACAAAGTCTCTGAAACATGTTCCAGAAAAATTTAAAATTGTCGTTTAGTGTCATTAATGGAGTCCCTTTAAATTTAATTTATTATAACAACACTGTTTTCAACACTTCCAAGAAAGGAATTGGTCTAGTATGTCAACTCCAATTTTTGAGATTGCTCTTTTATTTCAGTTATATAAATGTTTGTGCAAGTGGCTATCAATTTTATGACATTGGTGTCCAGAAAAGGTTCTAAAGCCTCAAGTTTAGGTGCAACAAACTTAGCTTGGTCTTTCGATCCAGAAAGATGGAGAACAATAATGTGCAAACGTGTCCTAACATTCTGAGGGGTTGTTCCTTTCTTCATCTAAACTTATCTTTAGCTACATAATAATGATAATACCTGGTTCACCATCCATTGCTTTATCAATTTGTTCATTTTCATTACTGGCTTCGTCTGTGTCTGAGTAATGTACATCTGGGTAAACATGACCCTCTTCTCCATCATTGCCCTCAAGTTCAATGTCACTTTCACTACTTTCATCTACAGCTTCATTAAGCCACTATGCAGTTAGCAAATCTTTCTCGGGAACTCCCACACGACAAACCTTTTCTCTTAGTAGCCATTTCAATAACAGTTACATTAGTGGTCACGCCGGCTACATACATAGCCCAGTGGTGCACAACTGAGTTTACTCGCAAATAACAAAAATACTATCTCGCAAAACTATATCATAACCAAATGACCCTTTAGAACACATTGCACCAAGAAGCTACCAAAGCCCCCACCACCATAAAAGCAGGAGGAGATACGCACTTGCAAAACAAAATGGCTAAGCTACATATGTAGCCCATGCAACTATTCGAGGGTTAAGTACACTTAAAACTATCGGTCTGGACTGGAATTAAACCTGCTATCCGGGTATTCAATATTCCTGTTGAAGAGATTCCTGTGTTCTAGTATGAGTTCAAAATCCAGAAATTATTTTCTGTTTAAGATCAGACAGCTGATAATGTGGCCAATCCAGAAAAAATGCACATAAAAGATGCATTTTTAGCTTTATTCTTGTGTAAAAAGAAGAATGTAATTGTGAACCACATTATTTATTGGACATTAGTAGTCATAACATATACAACAGTTTGTGTGTGCAAAATCTCCATTTTTAATCCTAAAGAATGCTGGTGGCAGTGTAGAAATTCAGTAATTCCTTGCTGTTTACTAATTTTCAAAGGAATGCTTGGGTTCAAAGTAATTCATTTGAACATTAGTAGGTATTTACCTTCATATGATACATGATATACATAAAAACTATAACATACAATAAAAACTCCATTAGGAGGCAAAACCTAATGGAATCTTCACTAAATTACAATCTTCACTAATTACAAATAAAACAAGAAAATGAAGTTCTGTCCTGTATTCTCTAATTAGTCTTATGTAACTGATATTTTCATGATGATCAGTAAATTAATAATTTCTCTAACCATCCTTATGAATTCAGATTAGTTTGGTATTATTCACTAAAATATCTCGATCCAGTGGTTTAATAGTGCTTCCCAGCTTTGTGACAACTGAAGGTGCAGTTAACTTCTGATGAGCAGTCTGTGGAATCCATGTATTTCCAAGGGGAGCCCGAATGCTGGCTTCAAAATCCTTAACACTAGTGAAGGCTAAAGGTAGTTCATTTACCTGCAGACAAAATATTACACTATACTGATACACACACACATTAAAAATGCAGTTTCACATTATCACTGCTGGACTTACACAGAACAGATCAAGATGATAGAAGCTCACTATCCTACAAAGCTAGCTTCCATTTACCCTTGTTACTTTTTGAATAAATGTACAATTAAACAAGTTAAGCATTAAACTTAAAATCAAGTAAAAATTAACCTGTGTCTCTCTCACACGCACAGTGCATACCTACACCACCACACAATATGTTGCAGTTACTGTTTTAGACTTCACATCATTTCCTTAACTTGGCTAAAAGGTACATACTTGGGATCCATACTTTTGGTTATTGACAATAAGTGTGAAATTATTTCTCCAGTGGTTAGCTTCATTTAACTGTCTAGAATTGCATTATTATCTAGTTTTGAAACAGCACAAAGTTACAAAAATTATGACAAATACAAAACTAATTTTTATGTAAACAAATAGTAAAATAATCCCCATAACTGGAGCAAAAGATTCTTCACTGAAACATTATTTTAACTTGGCATAAATTTGATTTCCTTTCAAACAGACTGCCCTACACTCTTATAAGTGAACAGAGCTAAGAATAATTTGGAATAGCAGCACAATTTAACTGTTTTACTGTAGTAATAGCTTTAGTGAGCAACTCGAGTTACCTGTAGGTTGTGGCAACTTCTAGCTTTCTATGCTACGAGTATGGTATTTGCATATAAATTAAGTGAAGAAACCAACATAGCAACATTCCATAGCCAAAGACAAGCATTTTACGCTTTAAAAATCGTTAAATATTACAAAAAGGAAATCAAATAGAAATACTCCCTCCATTCCATAATTTGGTATAGAAATGGGAATCTGCTTTATTGCACATGTGAATCCGATTCGTAGTCTAATGTGATTTGTGTGCAGTATTGAAGCTAACCTTCATCCAGGTGGATGTTCACAGTGCATACATTACTACAAACCACAAAAAGTAAACAACTATGGAGCTGAGTACGGATACCAATAAAATGGCACCCATTGCGGCATTCCAGGACGAGTAAACAAACAAGTAACCAAGGCAAATGTAAGTAGAAACTCCAAAGCACAACAATTAACAGCAGAATGACCTTGTGTCATACTAAAATTCCTACTCCAATTCAAGGAAGAGGGTACTAACTTTCAAGGAAGTATATGTACACTTTCTGCGGGTCAGTAATCACTCAGGCGCTCTGTGACTAGATGGTATGAAAACTAAATCGGCCATGCTCGTAGATGTATAGTGTCGTGGTCGCCATTTTAACCTGTTACTCACTTTGAAGATTTCTAAGGCTATATTAACCCAGTATAACAAAAGATTGAGTATTTATCACAAAGTAAGTAATAATTATCTTGCAGCTGAGCTATTAACTACATGGTGTTGGAAAATGTGCAAGAAAACGGAAAACACGTGGAATTATGATTTTAACAGAACCAATATATGTGTTATATAAGGCAAGCTATCTTAACTGCTCTCGTAGCTCAGGGGCAAAACGTGGGCTGAGATAAGCGAGACCATGCTTCAAGGTTCGAATCTTAACACGTGGGCATAATTTTTAACTCCAAATTTCTTAGTTTGTTGGATGCAGTAACAAACTAATTTACAACTGTTCTCTTGTAGCTAAGCTGTTACTAAATGGCATTGCAGAATACCAAAGAAATTGGAAAACACGTAGAATGGCGATTTTACTAGAACCAACAGGTATATATTGTATATAACCAGCGCTATCACATCTGTTGGCATAGCTCAGTGGCAAAACACATGCTGTGTCAAGTAAACTGATGATTTGCGGTTCGAACCCTCAACATGTAATACTTTTTTTCCCCGCCTTGTATTTCTTGCACATGTGCAAAATATTGCTGGAAGTAATGCACTGCATTTGTATCTTTCACTAAGACTTCATCACTGAAATAGAATGCCACGTCCACGAGGTTGTGTGGAGCTGACTGCAGCTCAAAAGGGTGAAATTATAGGCCATGCTTCTCATGGTAAAAACGCTTCACAAATTGCCAGAGAACTGAGTTGCGACCGAAGAACAGTGAAGCAGTGGCTGGACAGGTATCATAAGGGAGAAGTTGAATGGGCCAAATCACGCAGGCATTCAGGTAGGCCTCGTGCAACAATGCTTGCTCAAGATGAAGCCCTGGTAGCAGATGTGAGGAACCAGCCTTTAAGAACAGGTCCATCTTTCTAGATAAAGCAGTTGAGTATGGTTGCTCATATGAAACCATATGCCAACGATTAAAGGATGCTAGTATTGCATCACATTGTCCTGCCACTAAGCTCTTTCTTACAGAGGCACACAAAGCAAGACGATTACAATGGGTACAGCACAATTGCAACCTTCCTCAGGCTAATTGGGACCTGGTAATCTGGAGTGACAAGAAGGTATTTCGATCCGACCAGCAAGGGACCCTATGTCTGTACAGACCACGAGGAACTAGATAAGAACCTCAACATGTCGTTCGAGCAGAATATTCGGGAAGAATTTCAGCATAGTTCTGGGCCTACATGACAGCATCAGGTCCAGGGGAGTTAATTCAAGTGCCAGAGAGAATGACGAGTGCAGTCTATGTAGACATTCTCGAAAACACTTTGCTACCATCCCTTCGTACTAGGTTTCCAGAACAAGAAGAGTATATATTTATGCACAACAGTGGTGTGCATACTGCAAATATCACCTAGGATTGGCTAACGAGGCATCCAGAAATAATCTGCATGGACTGGCCACCAAAGTCTCCGTTGTTTTTACAACAGAGTTTGGTTTTGATGGACTGAGGACGAAAGAGATTTGCTTTTGTAACCAATTTCCATTAGAAAGAAGAAAGAAGTATTAACATCAATTTCTTAAGATAAGTGGAGCCTTAGTAGCAAATATTTATATTTGTGTAATATCTATACCATATTGTGGAACAGCATAACAAGACCTGTTTCTATACCACATTACGGAGCAGACGGAGTACAAAAGATGCAGCATGTAAAACACCCAAGAAAAAAACAAACAAATTGACATATAACTGAAATTACTAAAAATATGACAGATCACAACAAACTCACAACTAGAAAAACATTTTAGTGCAGAAATTCACTGTTCCATCACCAAGGCTGCAGCAAATTACAAATAACAACAGCTCTCAAACTGGTCTCTATAACTTTCAAGTGTGACATAGTATTACAACCAACAATATAAAGTTATATTTAATATTATAATATAAAAGTATATATTACCATAAAAATTGTTAAACTTATAAATTATACTATAAAAATTGATTACAATATAAAAGTATAATTTGGATGTCACTAACTTTCTATGTTCCTAAGTATTTTAGAACTGGTGGGGAATTTACTGCTAATATGACAGACATTTTTGTATGCAAATATAGCCTGAAAACTTAGAATTGTCAACAAATTTTTTTATTTCAAGACAAGTAAACTAATCTCCTCTAAGTGATGTAGTTATATTTTTATGTTTATGTATGTTTAGATATTACACTGACCAACAATGAATTTTTTGCATAAACTATTCTGGGTATCTATGCATTTTCTTTCATCTGCTGATTACAAAAATGAAGACATTATTTTCTATCATCCATCATTTATTTGTAGCTTGGAAGATACTTTCCCCCTGCTTATTAGCATTTGTGGTTATATAACAGCCTGATTAGAACAAGTATTTTACATTTATATTTCATTTGTGTCAAGTGACTTATAACATTTAGTAATTGCCTGGAGTTCACAAGTTACAGCACTGATATTCCCTTACAGAACTATGATTGTAAGGCTATGTTTGCAGCTGAATAGAAGCATATACATACAAAATGGGAACAAATTAAAAATGGGGCTCCACAGGGTTCCGTACTGGGTCCACTACTTTATGTAATTTACACGAATGATCTTTCAGTTACAGTTAGCGGACAACCAATATTTTATGCCGATGACACATCAATTATTTTAAGTGGGTGAGGTATTGATAAGTTAAAAACAAACATTGACCAGGCCATAAAACAATTGGAAGCATGGTTTACATGCAATGGTCTGAAATTAAATAAAACTAAAACTGAAATTGTACATTTTAAGACTACAGTAGGCCTGCCTCGGTAGCGTAGATGGTAGCATGTCTGCCTCACGTTCAAGAGGTCCCGAGTTCGAATCTCGGTCAGGGTGAGTTACCTGGATAAGGTTTTTCCGGGGTTTTCCATTATCCTTCAAGACGAATGTTGGGTAACTCTAAGCTATATGGACCCTGGACTCATTTGAGCACCATTTCAAACAATTCATTCACCGTCCGATATAACTTAACGTTGGGGCGGACGTAAATTAAAAAAGACTACAGTAAACACACAAAGTAACTCGTTAACTTCAGCTCAAAAGAAGCTAAACTTTTAGGGTTATTTATAGATGAATGCCTTAAATGGACTAAACAATTAAATTATATAGAAAAAAAAATTAAATACTGCCTATTTCAACATGTCCTGCTTGGCACACATTACAAATTTAGGTACAAGAAAAATCGTACATTACAGTTACTTTCACTCATTACTTATATGGAATAACTTTCTGGGGAAACACAACAGGCTCTGACAGGCTTTTCCGAATTCAAAAGAAAATCATACGCATAATGACACATTCGAGTTATAAAGCATCCTGCAGACCACATTTTAAAACATTAAGAATTTTGATGCAACCTTGCCTCTATGTGTATAATCTAGTTCTATATGTACACAGTAATTATAAGTTTTCTAAAAAAATCAACATCATCATGGTCATAACACAAGAGGAAAAAGAGATATAAAATACCCTACTCATAGGTTAGCACTGCTCGAGAAAAGTCCACAATATATCAGGATTAAAATATATAATAAATTGCCACAAATAGTTAGGGAAATCCAAAACCAAAATCTTTTTAAGAAAAGTCAAAAGTTTAATCACCAACAAAGCATACTATTCAATTCAGGAATACATGGATGATGCACTGTGTTCTCAATTTTATCTTAGTGTCTGTTCAACTTTAGGAAAACTATATACTCTAGATATTGTACATAATTAATATTCACTTGCTTTATTATACTTTGTAACATATTGTATTGTAAATATTGTAGACTTATTTCTGATCTTAAAGTTTAGTTTAATATTTTGATGAGTCACCAATTTACGAGCACCTGCTCAATTATGTAAGTGTAATGTGACAAAGTATTGTATTGTAATGTACTGAAGCTTTCTTAAATGAAAGAAACTAATTCTGGGCTGAAATTTGATCTGAAGCTTTCCTGGCGACATATATGTTCTAGACGTTCTCGGACTTCGAGCCAGGTATACTGATGTAGAGCCATCGACGTTTCGGGAGTGTGTATTGCCCCCAGCTCAGAGAAAACATATTCCGCCACTACGCTGAGCCCCCAGCATAGAGGCATTTTCCACGAGATTGGCACTCCACCGTCCGGCGGAAGCTATATATACTGGCCATTCCAATTTGCTTATCATTCATCATCCTGATGATGGGAGCGATGCACACTCCCGAAACGTTGATGGCTCGAAGCCCGAGAACGTCTAGAACATAATTCTGGGCTCTCTTTCATGGTCAATTGAGAAAGAAGTGTGTTATGCTGTACACAATAATGAATTATAAGGAGTAGTATAAAACTATATAATGTATAAGAAATGTCTCAAAAGTGTGTTAATAAAACAAAACAGCTTCTGTTATGTGTGTAGTGGATTGACTTTCAAGATGCAGAGGCCAAAATTTACTCCTTTTATAAGAACTTTTGATTATTTTAACATTAGCAACAAAATAGACCAGTACAATCTGCCCTGGAAATCTGTTCGAGCCGAATGTGTAATACTATTTACTGGCTGGTTGAAGGGATCCTGCCATAAGACATTTGCAGTCCCTATGATATAACATGAACCTAAGGATCACCTGAGAGATGCTACTCCTGCTTGACAAATATATCTGTAATGAAGTCCAGACACATTATTAAATGTCCAACTTTATATTCAGCAATTCAAACGGTGCTTCATGGACCAGGACTTCCCATACCAACTCCAACAAATGACATAACAAGAACTGAAGAATTTCCTGATGTTGAGGAACTGCAGAATAATTCAGACTTTGTTGCAAATGGTGCTATAAATGAACCTCAAATTTTAACATAGAAGGATTTAAATGATTTTGTTGCCAATGCCAAAAGGAATTTGAGCATATTTTTTCCAAAGAGAAGGATGTAGTACTCTACAATGATGAGAATTTGTTCAAAATACTGGGTGTTAAGCATGAATCTGAGGATTGACATTAGTTCATGGACTCCTTGAAAACGAGTTTGGAATGAGTGTTGTTACACAATGGAACCACATATCCATTCATACCTTTAGCCCATGCAATGGTTAGAATGAAAATTATGAGAATATGAAGTTCTTACAATCAATGATCAATTATCAATTTTTTTGTGGCAGATAAGTAGATTTGAAAGTTAAAGCCATCTTACTTGGGTTGCAGCTTGGCTATACTAAATTTTGCTGCTTCTTGTGCAAGTGGAATAGCAGAGATAAAAGTAATAATTATACTAAAAATTCTTGGCCAAAGAGAGTCATTTAATCCAGGACAAGATAATATTCTTCACCAACCATTTTTACATTCTGAAAAAATTGTATTGCCTCTATTGCATATCAAACTAAACTTGTTTAAGAATTATGTGAAAGAAATGGATTGTGATCATACATAGTGCATTCTTCTTCCTGAAAAATAAATTCTCAAGATAAGAGAAGCTAAAATAAAAGAAGCAGCAATTTTCAGCCCTCAAATAAGGGATCTAATGAAATGAATGGAATTAGAAAACCATTTAAATATGCAAGAAACAGCTGCATATTAAATTTTCAAAAAATTGTCACAAACTTTATAGGCAACTTCAAATCTTATAATTACAGAGAATTTGTAGTGGGATGATTGACAACTATAAGATAATGGGACGTAATATGTCTTTGAAAATAGACTTTCTGCACTCCCATCTTGATTTCTTCCCTGAAAATCTAGACAAACAGAGGGAGAGTTTCCACCAGGACATCGCAGAAATGGAAAGGTGCTATAAGGGTAAATAGTGTCCAAATTTGTTGGCAGTCTACTGCTGGACACTGAAGACGTTTCTCCATCGAAGTACAACCGAAAGTCTCATTCACATACATTTTAGGTGAGTACATGTAATTACAGCTAAGATATCCTAACAGTATACTATATAGATGTCTCATGCCGTGGCATAATGGGCTAAGGCATCCTGCTTTGGTTCCCTGCAACAGAATGCAGCCCGGGTTTGATCCCACCCATGGGGGTGCAGAATTTATTTCCCGGGTATAGGAACAATGCCCACTCAGCATCATGAGAAAATTGAGGAGCTTTGGATAGGTACGCAGCCCTGGTCAAGAAAGCCAACTTTCCTGCTGGGGGTGCCGAAAATCTGACTACATCTCCTCCCCCTATCGGTTGGATGATTGCCCACCTCTACCTCACATATGTGGGCGTGAGGCTGGCAGTTGGGTTGGCAGGCCTTGGCCATCTATGGGCTGTCATGCTATGGGTTGTTATTATACTATATATATACAAAAAATGTTTTTACTTGAAAACTTTGAGTGATGGAAAGACTCTGTTAAAAGATTTAAAATCAACACAAAAAAATGAACCATAAACAACCACTGTTTCATTATTACACAAATATAAATATTTGTTACAAAGGCTTCACTTATCTTAAGAAATTGGTGTTAATACTTCTTTCTAATGGAGATCGATTTCACAGATTGTATCTTCAGTCCACAAACAAAACCATAACTACAGCATTGCATATATTACTATATTTTTAAACTACTTATTTAACATTATTTATGCAGTAGCAGAGTACTAATCAAGCAACAGAAGCTGAAGTTACTCCTGCAAGCGAAGCAAAAGGGTAACAAAGAACATGACAACTTAAGACACAACCAGATAAAAGTGCTAAGAGAATTACAGGAACTAGAAAATACACTTGAACAAAACAATGGATTAGACACAGAGAGTAAAGAAGATGGAGTAAGCAGCAAACTAGAGCTATAAGAAGAAGAGTAGAGAATTTAAAGAATAAGAGCAGAAGATACAACCTGGTGATTTCAGGAATTGAAGAGAAAGCAGGAAGAAATGCAAGACATGAAGTACAAGATCTTTTAGAAGGAAGACTAGGAGAGATGGTGAGAAGGTATGAGATATATGTTGTTTTCCATTTGGGAAGCAAAATGGGATCAGAAAAATATTAGGAAAACTTGCAAGTACACAACTAGTTTTGCGGTACAACAAGCATAGAATCTAAAAGGCACTGACATATTCACAGATACTTAAACCACGAGCAAAGAGAATTATTAAAAACACTGATAGACTACAAAAGAGTCACATGTAGTCAAGGGGAATTGGCACATATAAATATTTTTAGGAGAACAATGACAAGATTAACTTGCAAGTATTGAAACAAGAAAACAAATTTGTCAATGAATGCAGAAGTCCAAGACACTTCACTGACACAATAATTGATGGATAAGTGAACAGAGAAACAGCAAAGAAGTCAAAACAGGCAACAGGAGAAAGGAAGGCAGGAAGTTATGTTAGAAGACAGTGAAGTAGAAGATAGAACAGAAGAGGTGGGGAAGGAAGGGAATGCTGACAGGCAGCCGAGGGATAGAAAAGGGATGCCTACAACAGCAGCAGCATTGCAAGAGGATGGTGCAGAAGTTACCATGTTAGCTAGAAAATTCACCAGCATGATAACCAAGGTAATTGGAACTAAATGTGAAAATGAAGATGTAGTTTATGAACAGTTCAAATGGATAATTGAAATGAAATGTGTAGTGCTTAACGCCCGCTTTTACTACATACGGCACCGCAGGCGGTGACACTGATAATACATGAGATGAAGATGGAGCACCGGTGGAATGAGATGGCGGGGGAAACTGGAGATCCCGGAGAAACCCCGCCCCAGCGCCATGTTGTCCACCACAAATCTTACTTTGCGGTCGCCTGGGATCGAACCCAGGCCGCCTTGGTGAGAGCCAAGCGGTCTAACCACTGAGCCATGGCACGGCCCAAAATGGATAATAGCAGACTATGACTGGCAAAGAGAAAAAATGAGCAAAATAAGGTAGCTAGGATATGGTGGGATGATAAGAATTGTTGGCAAACAGAAGAGAAGTTAATGTAGGGAAGCAAAGACAGAAAAGAAATTTGGAAATAGCACACCATGTGACAAGACAAAGCAAGTGGGGTAAGATATGGAAAGGGATAGTGCATATCAATGAAAATGTAATAATAAAGTGAATAATGGTCAGATGTGAGCAGGAAGGAAAGGCAACAAGATAAAAGGTAAGGGTAAGTTTAAAAGATTTTAATATCAGGTTGTAAATTGAATGAATGAATTCCTGTATCTCTTTAAGTGGAACATAGGGCCTTCTGAACTGTGTTAACTCACAATACCCGTAGGCAACAGGTTGAGGATCAGAGGAGGTTGTACATTACAGCCAGGTAAAGATAAATATGGTAGTTAATGAAAAAATGTATGCAAAACAAAGAAATGACGAACACTTTCCCATCATTAATAAGGTTAAATAAAGGGTTGGGTAAACTGTAAATGAAGGAGCTATAGGAATGTATTTACAGAGAAAGTGAGGTCATAGTTTAATAGTGAAAGTGGTGCAGATTTCATTTGTGAAGTGTGTAAATGAAAACTGAGTAATAAGAGTGAAGAAGATGAGAAAAGCTAAGAATGAAAGAAAGAGAAATTATTAAAGGAGAGTGGGATCAAGATAAGTTTCATAGAGAAATGTTGTAATATATACCAAGCATGAAAATATATTGAAGAGCTGCCCTATTAGCAATGGGCCAGAGCCCAGCTCAAGGGTGGCACAAAATGTATATGCTTTAGTACTGAATAAATGTTATCCTATCATGCTGCAGAATTAATAGTGAAAGGCATTTGTATTACCTGATGCTGGTATACTTTCTGATCCTTTTTATCATTTATAACAACATTTCCTCTGTTAAAATCCTTGGGTTTCAACCTGGGAGCTTTAATGACAAATGATCGCCTCTTTCTTCTTGAACATTTTACGTTTTTACCAGTCCATTCTCCCCAGCCAGGTAAAGTAAGATCAATGTCTGCTGGTTGACTTTTTTCCAACATTTCTTCTTTTTCTTTCCTGTAAAACATTACATTTGTACATAGAAGAAACCTGCTATATTTGTGGTGATGTTATACTTAGATATGAATGAATAGATTGCTCTATGTAGCCAATATAAAGAGTACATAGTATGTCTCCAACATATGCACAGTGTCAAAAGAAATAAAATGTTGTAGCAAACAATCTTTGAAGTCAAAACAGCAGTCTCTACAAATGTGGGTAATTGTTCATTGAAATTAACTTGCAGAGTACCTGATAAAGACACGGCACATCAATTTTTAAGACACAGCTTAAAGTACAGAAATGCGAGGGAAGCAACGTATAGTAAATACTTCCTATGGAAGTACACCATTGGCTAACTGTCAAGCAAGTGCTCTTTTCCTCCATCTACATGCAATGTGGTGCAAAGCCATTTTGCTACACTATGATTGTTTCTATTTAAGTATAAAACTCAAATTGTAAGATACATCAAGATAAATGCATTATATGGCGTGAGGCACCCATAACCTGAAAGCTTAAAAGAACAATAAATGTGTCAAGAAAAATGGAAGCTGTAATTACCATAAAATAACAGTAAAAGCTGGGTCTTTCTTGGTGTGGTTACTTGTTTCATGACAACTGACTAATCATGTAACTCCTGCATATGCTGCAAAGGTAACATTAACTGTACCTGCTGGAGTTTATTTCAATAGTTTATTGCATTTATCATCCTTAAAATGTTAAGAATAAAATTTAACAAGAACCACGGACTATGGGTTCCATTATAGAAACTGTGAGCAAAATTGGAGTAATGTACTTGTATCCTCTGTGGACTGGGTTGTAGACAATACCACATACTCGCCTATTAAGCAAGAACAAATTTGCTAAAGCTTTATGCAAAAGTTGAAAATTTTGATTAACAATGTATCCTTTTACTATATACAAAGTATTTGATAATGATGAACACATTAATTAAGAGTCATATTAATGTTGCCTCTAAATAATTATTTTAACATTAATGCAGAATTTTTGTATACAGTTGTAGTAGAAACAGAGATTTATGTAACTGTTCCAAAAGCTGCTGTTTAAATACTTGAAAACCATGTGCTTTCTTAAGAGTAAAGAAACTAGACAAGAATCAAACAAGCTTTTCACATATTACAACTGACACAAAATGAGATAAAATATTCACGTAATTTCAAACGCTTTCCTTAACAGAATGAATGGTAACTGCGTAAGTATGAAATAATTAAATCTTAATAGCCAATTGTCAGGAGTTAATACACAATTAAAGCAAACTAGTTCAACATCTCATAGAAATAATACAGAATTCATTATACTAAGTATATTTAGATTAGATTACATTCGAGTTCAGTGGTGGCTTGGATAGATATGATATCTGGGAAAGCAGAGTGTACAGAGTGTAACTTTACTCTTCCCATAGTATGTTCCAAACTCTCCTTCAGTTAAGTTAATTAGGAGTCGATTAATAACACAAAACAACACTCACTTTTAAATTTTCCCGGAACCGGTTTCTGAGGTCTTCCCTCTATCTTCAGCCGGACATCGACTAGTTCTCATTGGTGTAGCTGGCAATATTTTGTCTTCGGTCTCCTCTGGTGACGGTTCGAGGAACTTGCTGAACAAATCTTTCTGGGGGATGTCGAAATTGAATACTTTGTTCCTATTTTTTGAAATAAAGATTTGTTCCCATGTGGACAGTTCTTCTTTTCCTGTTGTATGTTTTAGTAATTTTGGTTCTGGATTTATGTTGTGGTTTTTTTACCTCCAATACAGAATTGCAAATAAACACCACCACCATTGAAGAAGTAAAATCATATAGGTTTCTTGGAATAATTGTTGATAAACAGTTAACATGGGGTAAACATATAGATTATATATGTAATAAAATTAGTAAATCTATATACTTGCTTAGGTATTTTCAAAGTTACAAAGACACTAGGCTTCTGCAGATGATTTATTTTGGATGTATATATCCTTACTTTAACTACGGGATCGAAATATGGGGTACAGCTGCAAAATGTCACATGGACATGTTACTAATTCTACAGAAGAAATGTATTAGATTGATTTATAGCCTAAAAGGAAGGGAATCATGCAGAGAAACATTTAAAACTGAAAATATGTTCACAGTCTATTCTCTGTATATATACAGAACTATATTATTCATAACCGATAGACTTACATTAGTACGAAACAACCAAATTCACGACTATAGTACAAGAAATGGTGATAACTATCACATGTATAAAATTAACAGGTGTGTCACTGAAAAGGACATTAATATCAGAGGGATCAAACTGTATAATAAACTACCTAGTGAGATAAAAATTTTGACGAATAGCTCAAAACCAAAATTTAAAAGTAAATTAAAACAATATTTGTTAAATAAATGTATATACAGCCTAGATGAATTGTAAATTATATATGTAAGAATTTGGTACTAGCATAATTGTTAAATTTGTATAGAAATGACGTGTCCAAAATCAATGTACATCTGATAAACTGGATCAATAAACTATCAATATCAATATCAAGTCCCCTTTACATAGTAACAGATTTTATAGGATGAGTGAAAGCACATGTTTAAATAAGACATCCTACAACAGTCTTAAATATACCTAGAGCTGTGGCCGCATGATTAAGATGACAGTAATGTTGACTGTTTGGCAAGAATGTTTGGAATGCTTGACAAGAGCATGCAGGTTCAAATCTATGTTTTCTTTTTTTATGATGAATATAATTTAAGAAATGGTTATTTTAAGTAAATTGCATATATATTCCCCTTCCTTTCAATGTTAATATCCTTCCAATGATTAAGAAACAATACTACGTGACTGTTCATTTCATAAAAATTAAATAATTCTATGAAATAGCAATTTAAGAGTATGCATACCTTAATCTGCAATTAACTTATAATAACGACATGTTTTATTTCAACTGAAAAATGGCTGCTTTGTTAGACATAATGCCGTGTCAGCTTTAATTAACATAGGGTTTATGCCATCTGAAACTTCATAAATATGGCATACCAGAACAAAAAGGGTGGCGTTGGGCTGACCAATATAGGGAACAGCAGCAAGTAGAAAAGTGACATAACACTGGTCTTAACAGAATTTCTGCTCAAGAGGATGATGAATATATGTTATATGTGTTTGGAGGAATTTAGTAACAGTGATGTCAAAATTAATCTCAAAAACTATTTGCAGTTGGTGTGTGACGAGTATCAATAAACCAACTACAAATAGTTTTTGAGGATGATGAATGTTTACAGACAGAAGTAGAAAGAGGACCCTTTTCAACTGCAGGTGAACTGAAGGCCGCTTGCTTCTTCCCGGGTTCTTTACAGACAATTAAGAATTGCTGTAGAGAGCTTAGTCTAGCTGCTCATAAAGAGGTTCTCACTGAGAAATATGCCATCATGCCATCAATAGCATATCTATACTACGGCATATCTATATCATATATACTATTAAAAAGTAATCTTTACAAATGAAGTTGTAGTTGAACACCACTATTAATGGGCCACTGTGCATATACAGCTGTATTTCTTGACAGAAATTCTGCATGGTACGTGTGAGTAACAAATGTGGTGGGGATAGTGCACCTATCACCTCAATGCATCACACGAGTAAGATTACAACAGGGGAGTATGCTGTACAAGCTGACTAAAACAAAATCTCACTCTCAAAGACAGTATTACAGCTCTTATAAATTAAGTTGTAATTCTTACTATCATAGAAATCTCCATGCTTTTGTTGGAACTTACATTGTACATAGGTGTTTGGAACAAAACTCTGTTCTCCTCCAGCATGCACGATTACCAACTGCCAGACTCTTGACATTGGTGCAGAGTCCCTGTAGTGAGTTACACTCCAGATATATGGCCTTGTATGTGCTGCTTTGGTATAAGTTTCATTCATATAAACTATATAAACTTCACTGCGATAACTCTGAATATTTTGTATATTCCATTAAAATTTGTCTGGTGCACTTTGTTTTCTTCCATATAAATTCTAGCTTTATGAAAACTCTTTTTAATGCTGTGCCTTGGGAGTCAATCAAATTTTTAAGCTTCATAACACTTTCTTCAGAGTTGGTCTTTGTTTTTCTGTGTTATAAAAATTATTTACAGTTCACCTAACTACTTCTGAATTAAAACCATCCAAATTAGATTTTTTACATGTTCTTGATCTTTGTTTACCAGGCATAGAGGACATTTTAGTTAATTGATGGAAATTAATCATTTCTTCACACTAGTCGTATATAGGCTACGGTTTTTGATAGAGTCAACATGAAAAATCAATGTCATGACCGGGATTTGAACCATGGATCTCCTGGTTTCCGTCCAGTCGCTCTAACCCATTGAGCTACCATGGCCAACATGCCGTCCTGACATTAAATTCTCCACTTGACTCGTATATTTCCCCAGTAAACCACTAAAACATGGCACATTGGCCATGGTAGCTCAATGGGTTAGAGCGACTGGACGGAAACCAGGAAATCCATAGTTCAAATCCCGGCCATGGCATTGAATTTTTCATGTTGACTATCTATCAAAACCTTAGCCTATATACGGCTAGTGTGAAGAAATGATTAATTTCCATCAATTAACTAAAATAATAAGATTTAAATGATGAAGCCTGGGACTCAAGTACTTACGATAATAAGTTGCCACAAACGGTGTATCTCGGATGCGAGAGCACCTAGTGGTTTACCGGGGAAATATACGAGTCAAATGGAGAATTTAATGTCAGGATGTCACGTTGGCCATGGCAGCTCAATGGGTTAGAGCGACTGGATGGAAACCAGGAGATCCATGGTTCACATCCCGGTCATGGCACTGAATTTTTCATGTTGACTATCTATAGAGGACATTGTTGCACTAGCATCAATGGTCTTTCTTTAATTAATAGTTCTCCTAAACTGCTTTCAGACACAACTGTTGCCTCTGATACCCTTTCACAGATTTTCATAGCAGACCCAGACCCTTGTTCCTTTTTCATAAATCTATAGTCATTGCTTATTACTTATCACGTTTGTAAATGCAGCACCTTAATTTCCTAATTTGCTGCTAGGAGGTGCCATTTCTAGATGCTCTCTTGGAACCAGGAGACAAGCACATTTTGAAACAAGATGTAGTATTACTCAGTAGTTCTGCACTTGTTTACTTGCTTGCAACTGATATGCAACTGACCTGCCCTCACCTCCAGTTGCAACTGTTCTGAAATGAACTCGTCCAGATGCCACTGTGCATTATTATCCATCTGTCAAGATATATTAATACACCTGTAGTAACCACCAATTCGATCAATGATATATGGATATATGTGTTCATAGTGGTCATGTAAGTATCTGTTGGAACTGGATTTTGGTTCGAATTTTGTAGTATGTGAAGTACAAAGTATCTCAGTTGACTCATAATATAATTTTAAATGTTACAGTACTTTACAAATTTCTTACTGGTTATGCTGGGAGAGGTATTCCAGCTTGTAACTGGTCTACTCAGATAATGTATTCCTTAGTAAAGAGGTACAGTCTTTACAGGAAAATTTCCACATAATTTACCTGGCTGAATTGTCATGCAAATCTGTTCGTATTAATGCAAGCATAATTGCAGATATTGTAAATAAATTTATTCAAGTTGTTCAATAACATACAGACTGTCATCTTCATTGGGTACATTTAAAAAAAAAAAAATGTCATGTTTTTCTATAAGCATTTTCTGTTTGTTGTCTTTTCACATTTAAAACCCAATTCTCTCACTATTCTGTTTAAGAATGACTTACAGCCCTGAATGTAAATGTTTTATCTTAAAATAATAAATAATTTAGCTATTGTAGGAGGTACCTTTTCCTGAACATAAAAGTTTTAAATTGTTCTTTTAATGTCACATTTTTTGAAGTAATCTAGATCTCAGAAACTATTTGTAGTTGGTTTATTAATGTTGACGTCACTTACTAAATACCTCCAAACACATATAATCTAGATCTATTACTTGTCACAGAATGCTGTGCTTTAGAGTTTCATGTGCTCTTGATTTTCATTTTGTTTGCATTCTTTTCGCTGTTCTTTCTGACACTCCTGTGTCACCCGATATGCACTTTAGCTTATCAAATCTTTTTGAAAAAAAAAAAAATCTTTATATGTTCTTTGCTTTTAGCTTCTTTCTTCATGTATGCTATTACATTTGGAACAATTTCTTGAATATGACTGTGTAAATTTTTGGATCTAATTTACATGACACACTGATGGCATAATTAATTTATGCAATGATCAATGTATGACATATTCGCTGTACTCACTCCTTATAAAAAGCTGCAATTACCCATACGTCTTCAATAGCATGCCGCACAAGAAAAGCACCTGTGAATTAGCAAGGGCTGTCTCTCAGATACAGACATCACTACCTTCCCTCCCCACTTGCAGTGCATGATTTCACTATGCAGTATTATACAAGCTGGTGAGAGACAAAAGACAGCATTTACAGTCAAGGCCAGGAGCAAAGGTGGTACCATCACTTTTCTGGAATGCAGCAGTCAGTATCAACGGACAGGGGTGGTGGTGAAAATTATAATACAGAACCTCTGTTTGCAAAATATTTTTATCTCAACTTACAAAAAAAACTTAACTACAATATTTTTTAATGGGGACACACTTTTACCCGCATTAAATCTGAATCTGCAGTACTTTGGACTGCACTATTTTGGGGTTCTACTGCATATAGAATGCAACAATCATGATATAAATTCACACCAATATACAGTTTTCAACAGCCTGGTACACTTACTAGCTAACAGTCCAGTAACCAAAGAAGAGTGTATCAAACAGAAGAATATTTTAAACACCGTAGAAAACTAAGGTTTCAACTGAAGCACCATAGTGAAGAAAATTTAAAAGACAAAGCACTGGAAAAAGTAGTGACCAAGGATGAGAAGAATATATATACTGATCTTCAATTATTATCCAAAAGCCCATGACCAAAACTGAAACATCCATGAAGAAAGATGACACCACCCTTGCTGTTCCATGCAGAACTTGCTACATCTGACCAAATCAAAAACAGAAAAGAAAAGAAAAAAGAAGGAAAAAAAAAAACACTTTGGAAAAACAGAATACAAATAGGAAGAAAATTCAGCATTATTAGGAGAGCCAATTCATTTGAGACCTCCTTGGGATTTACTGGAGAAAATGTGAGTCAGCTGGAGAATTTACTATTATGTTGGCATGTTGCTATTGGTGGCTTAGTTGGTTAGTTAGAGCAACTTGATGGAAATCGAAAGTTCTGTGGTTCAAACCTGTGGTGCACTTTTCAGCCTGATTCTATTTCCAACTTTGTTCCACACATGGCTAGTGTGCAAAAACAATTTAAAAGGTTTGTGTGTTTAACTCAAAACAACCACCACTGAGCAAAAATTTTTTGGAGTAGCAACCAGATGATATCAGCAGCAACATCACATTCCAAATCAGCTGGAAATTGGTTGAGGATGAAAGCAGTTAACCTTTCAAAACATGTCTCAAATAAGTTCAAGTAAGTGATGAAGTGTGCCCATTACCAACTTTTTAAATTGGATAATTATTAACTGTCCATGCTCCCATAAGTGAATGAAAAGCTTACCTAAGTGAATGAAAAGCTTACCTAAATTCTGCTACAACATCATCTTCTGTAAATGCTTCTGTGATATTCATTTGGTTTTCCTCATCACTTTCATTATCATCTAGCTTTTCATCACCAGCTGAGATTTCATTTGGAAGTTGCGTTGCCAAATATTTAGGTTTCATCATTATAACCTTATTTGGGTCAACATTATAATTTTCATCATGGTCCTCCATGTCCTCCTTTTCTCTTTCTAACATTCTAAATAACCTGTTTGTATTATCAGCTCTCAAGCTATTCATGTTATTCCCTAGTGTTTCTTCATTGAGTTCTTCATCTACAAAAGCTGTTACTTTTGACCTAAGAGGAAGCTCATCAATTTCCTCATCTGAATCTACAACAGTTGCTGTACTACCCATTTTTATAGAAGGGGTTTGAAAATTCTCTGCTTTTTTAATGCCTGCCATTGTTAATCTTTGATTCACTTGATTTGATGTATTTGAACTGACATCATCACCTCCTTCAATACTATTTGTAGCTGGAGTTACAATCCATGATCCACTTGCTGCTGTTACTACAGTGTACTTCTCAGTATCTGTCCCCATTTTTCTATCCTTTTCATTTTGAACTTCAGGAAACTGCTTAGCATTATTGCTCACTCCAGGGTGTATGATCCCTTCCCCTTCACTACTTTTCTCCATGGAATTTCTTTGTTCCCAGTATTTACGATAATTACTGACAGCTGTGCCTGCTTTAGGGACTGCTTTCATTCCCACCCATGGATTGTTATCGTTACATGATATTCCATTTTCATGTTTCTTTGTTTCTTCTTCCTCTTCTTCTTCATTTTCACTGCTACTTTCCATTTTATTCTTTTGAGTCAACTGTCGACTAATTTCCAGTTGCTGCGCCAATGTTTTTCGACTCTGAAACATGGCAGAAAAATTCAATTATGTTAAACACATATTAACTTTTTATAAACTATGATCTCTTTTCATTTCAATACAGATATATCAGTGTATTTAATCACATCTGCTTATTAAAACATACGTGAGAGACTCCTTGTATTTTTAAATAATTCAGAACCTTCTGTATTTGTGCACAAGCCTGGGAAAATGTTTTATGCACAGCAAAAATTCAGAAGTACACAATTTTGTAATACTGTTGAAGTTTTGTAGTTTTCTAAAATTCACAACTTGAAACTCAAGTAACTTTGAAATCGTTTACACAAAACATTTAAAGCAGGCTTTATTTGATTTCTGAATCTTTTTAATATGGCTCTATAAATATTAATTTTATTATTTTGTAAATGAATCAATCAACATTTTTGCCAACTAATTTTAACACTTTGGCAAGAATATAAATAGCCTTAAAATAAGTGATTAATCCTTCAAGGCCAATGTAATCATAGGTGTGATCTTCTGCAGAAGATATCATATAGGAGCTGGATGTTGTTATGCATTCTCTACTTCTTTACTAATAATACGGATAAAGATCCAGTGGTTCTGCACCTTCCTGGTCTCTGACTACTTGTTCATTGTATTTTGAATTCGATATTTGATAACATATAGCCTTCAAATGATATACTATGGGATTCTGTATTTGAAGTGAAAATAAATGTGATTTGAATTTGGTGATAAATGATGAGGATATCTAGATGTGAAAGTCACCAAGAAGAAGAAGAAGAAGAAGAAGAAGAAGAAGAAGACGAAGGAGGAGGAGGAGGAGGAGGAGGAGGAGAAGAAGAAGATGAAGAAGAAGATGAAGAAGAAGAAGAAGAAGAAGAAGAAGAAGAAGAAGAAGAAGAAGAAGAAGAAGAAGAAGAAGAAGAAGAAGAAGAAGAAGAAGAAGAAGAAGAAGAAGAAGAAGAAGAAGAAGAAGAAGAAGAAGAAGAAGAAGAAGAAGAAGAAGAAGAAGAAGAAGAAGAAGAAGAAGAAGAAGAAGAAGAAGAAGAAGAAGAAGAAGAAGAAGAAGAAGAAGAAGAAGAAGAAGAAGAAACTCCTTTTTGACATTCATTAAAAACTTTCTCCCATGGACAATTGTATCAACAGTTACAGCTTCATCTGCAATCCTTACCAACACTCCACAATCAATAGTCTTGTCAAACTGATGTTGAGAGTAAACAGAAAATGGTTCCCAGTAAATGTAAAAAATACAAAATTGCTGAAGGAGGAAATGGTCGCAGCTTTCCTCAAAACATAAATGATAATGAAATGGAAAAATAACAGATTTAGTTCTACTATGTGTTTCAAATGGGAAGAGTTCTGACTTGTAGCACATCAGATGTGTTAGAGCCTTCAGCGTTGCCACCTCATTACCCCCACTCTTTTTATATTTCCCTTTCTCTCGCACACTTGCAAGTCTTCTTGGTGCTAGATGTAAGGGAATGCAAACTGAATTTTCCAAAGCTTTATAATAATGCAGTTGTTCACATCACAATTACAACATAGATATTTGTATATTATGAACATGTTCTAAATATATATTTAAAAAAATAAATTATAGTTTACGAATTACCTATTTTTCTAATCCAACAAAACCGCCAGCAGCGCATCCATATAGTTATGAATGTCACTTCTGTTAGGAGACAATTTGTCATTGCCACTGTCTTCATTGAGTGTTGGAAGTTTATGATGATAGGCTCCAAAATCTTGTCACATGCTAATTCTTTCCAAAAGCAATATTCTTGTAGTTTATCATAATCATAATCCTTTATTCACCATTAAGCTTACAAGAAGCAATAGGTTTCATCAGTTATAAAAAGTATTTACAATGTATTTGCAAGTACAGAAGGTTTACAAATTAATGCATATAAAATTCTAGGTGAAATCAGATTATTTGCATGGCTTAAGCTGGTAATCATCGTAAGTTAACTTTACTATAGTAATAAAATTAAACAATTAGGTACCTACTACTATAATTTACAATAGTTTTACATAAATTCACTAGCATGTATGTTATGTTCTAAGTATTCTTGTACAGTATAAAATGCTTTTTGTTTAAACCAGTTTTTTAATACTATAACAAATCTGTTTTGTGGCAGTTCTTTTATTTCCAGAGGAAGCTTATTGAATAATTTTAACTGTTGATAACAGTGGCTATTTATGGTCTTGCTCAATCGGTTGTGAGGTGTATCTAAATTATGTTTGCATCGAATGTCATAACTGTGTACTGAGGAACGATTTATAAATAAGTTTTGATTTTCTTTAACGTGTATGATATTGGTGTATATATACATTGACGGTAAAGTCATTATCTTAAGGTCTATAAAGCTAGGCTTACATGTGTCCTGTTGTCCTAATCCTAGAATTAGTCTGAGAGATTTCTTTTGCCATATGAATGCATTTTTCGAGGTAGCACAATTACCCCAAAGCCTAACCCCATACAGTATATGTGGATGAAAGAAGGCATAGTAAGATGTTATTAACATATCTCGACTAATACATTTCTTTAGTTTCCCTAGAAGATACCAGTTTCTAGCAAGCTTTTTACAAAGGTAAAGTATGTGTGTTTCCCATGTTAGTCTGTTGTCTAATGGCCGTGTGCACCAACCTCGTTAAGCAAACCCACAAGAGACGTTTGCCTAAACGCAGTTAAAAGTTGATCGCAGTAAAGCTTACATCCTGGTGCACCATTGCCAATTGCCGGTTAGTTGGCAGTGATTATCTGGCAGGCGCTCGGTGCCATAGAGCGCACAGCTCGTTTCAAATGTAACTGTTAAGAAGGCTACCAAACACACCCGGAAGTTCATCGCTTTGTGTTCGTCATTTGTCGTTTGTTTTTCGCTTAGCATTTGTCCAAGCAGAAGCATGTGCTTAAACAGCTATAGCAGAATATAACCATAATGGAAACAATGAGCAAGAGGACTCCAAACTTTTCTGCTTTTGAAGTAGACATTTTGTTAGACTTGGCGTCTCACTATAAAGAAGTTATAGAAAATAAAAGAACTGATGGAGTTACGATAAAACAGAAGGAGGCCACGTGGGAGCAGCTGGCCGTACAATTTAACAGCAGTCCAGGTAAGCGAAAAATGTTACATTATTCCAAAATTATGATTTTGGCTGAAGTATTTTAATAGTCTGTTGTTTTTAGAAGATGATTCTCGGCAACTAACCTCTGGTTAAAGTTATAATTATTTATCAAGAGTTCGTGAAATACTATCTATATATTGCGTGTACAAAGAGCCTTGTGGAATAAAATTCCAGCGCACCGACAACGCTGATACATTGTGGCAATTGATATAGTTAATAAACAAAATAATTCGAGATTTAACTTTATTGGAACACCACAGTGAAGCGAAAAATTATTAAATTTTAGATGAGTCGTATTTTTAACACATCTGCTTCACTTTCGTACCTATTTTGAGGACATGTTTCGCAAATCATCGTTTGCAACTACGGCTCTTATGCAACTGAAGCGATCCAGCGGTGTGGGTAATTCTGGGGTTGTTGCTGCCATCTGTTGATTTAGTGATGAACTTAAATGCGGGATTCTCTTCTAGCGGGATTTCAAAGTTCATTAGTTGGTTTTTATGTTTTTCTATGTATATCCTCTCCCATATGACGAGTTCACTATGTTTTTGTACGTATTTTAGTAATTCTGTGCTATCTTCAATTTCATGATTTTCAGACCAGAAATGAGCTGCTATTGCGGACTTATCAATATTTTTGTATCTTAAGTGCTTGGAAACCATGGACAAAAATATAATTAGGAAAAAATCAGCTCCTATATTGGAAAACTTAATAAATAAAAAGCCAAAAAAACATTTGAAACAACTTCAGATAATTAAATCTTTAAGGAAAAAGGATGTAATCTTCTCAAGGGCTGATAAAGGGAACAAAATAGTAATCTTAGATACAGCTACATACAAAGAAAAAATGTTAAGAGTTACTACAACAAAAAGAATTCCAGGAAATAGATTCTAATCCACTCAACCGATGCATAAAAGATGTACAAAAAAACACCATTAATAGTAAAATTTTAACAACTACAGAACAAAAAACTATCAAACCGGACAACCCTACCCTTGCAAGACTATGGTTTGCCTAAAATACACAAACCCAACATACCCATGAGACCCATTGTAAATAATATAAACACTCCTACTTACCTTCTGGCAAAATGGCTATCCAAAAAATTTCAGTCCTTTCCACAATTCCATACTCTGAGTATAAAAAACTCTTTAGACCTGGTAGAAAAAATTCAAAATCTTAAACTAAAACCTCATGACACTTTAGTATCCTTTGATGTCCGCTCCCTCTTCCCTAGCATTCCATTAGACAAACTTTTGATTCAACTGAAAAAATGGCTAAATTCTATAAACCTGGATGCCAATGCAATAGAAGAATATTTGGCAATGACTGAATTATGTATACATCAAAATTATTTTGTCTTCGATGGAAAATATTATAAACAAATTTCAGGAGTAGCTATGGGAAGCCCGCTATCACCATTTTTGGCCAATCTATACATGAGCTTTTTCGAAACACATATAACTAAAGCCTTCCCTCATATGTTTAAAACATGGTACAGATACGTAGACGACATCTTTGCAATAGTGCCCTACAAACTAATAGATGATGCTTTGAAACTACTCAACCTGCAAGAACCCAGCATACAATTCACAGTGGAAACTGAAGAGGACTGTACTCTACCTTTTTTAGACCTTAAAATCAAAAAAAGCAATGAAAAACTAGAATTTGGCATCCATAGAAAAGCAACACACACAGATAATTACATCAAAGCAAATAGTTTCAACCCAATTCCACACAAACATGCAACCATCAACAGTCTCACACACAGATTAGTAAATCTACCTCTCAGCCAGCAAGAATATCAAAACGAATACCATCAAATCTTAAAAACTGCAATGAAAAATGAATATGGAAAAAACCTTGTAGATAAAAAACTAAAATTATTCAAACTTCAAAAGAGATTAAAACAGATCACAGCTCTCACACCAATAAAACAAGAAATTAGATTTGCTAAATTTACTTACCACCCCTGGGCCACAAAAAAAGTTCCAAAAAATATTCAAGAAATACAATATAACATTGGCACCAAAAAACAATTACAACATTAAAAACCTACTTCACAGTAATAATACTGATAAGATAAAAACAGAGGAAAAGTCAGGCATTTACAAGATTAAGTGTAAAGACTGTGAAAAAATTTACATAGGGAGGACAAAAAGAAACATAGGCACTAGAAAGAAAGAACACTTCAGGCACTTAAGATACAAAAATATTGATAAGTCCGCAATAGCAGCTCATTTCTGGTCTGAAAATCATGAAATTAAAGATAGCACAGAATTACTAAAATACGTACAAAAACATAGTGAACTCATCATATGGGAGAGGATATACATAGAAAAACATAAAAACCAACTAATGAACTTTGAAATCCCGCTAGAAGAGAATCCCACATTTAAGTTCATCACTAAATCAACAGATGGCAGCAACAACCCCAGAATTACCCACACCGCTGGATCTAGCTTCAGTCGCATAAGAGCCGAAGATGCAAACGATGATTTGCGAAACATGTCCTCAAAATAGGTACGAAAGTGAAGCAGATGTGTAAAAAATACGACTCATCTAAAATTTAATAAACAAAATAATATTTAATTTTTAACTTAAGGATTTGTGATTATTGATGCAAAGCAAACTTGCTCTTGCCAAACCGGAAGAAAGGGTTATCAACTTCATCTTCTCAACAACAATTTGTAACTTATATCCATTATTATACTGAGGGACATGCTTTGCAGCTTTTGTCTTAAATTGCTTTTGTTTTAGGGGTAACACAAAGAAGTGCATCAAAATTAAGAATGTGCTACGATAATTTAAAGAGAAAAGCAAGAAAAGACATTGCAGTTGAGAAATTGGAGGTGTACAAAACAGGAGGAAAAAGGAGGTGCATGAATGTTGTACATCCCAAATTAAAAGAGATGCTTGCATCAACTGCAACACCCCTGCAGAATGCATTCGATAGTGATGCCACATACCAGCAGGCAGCAACAGCAGATGGTATGTAATAATCTTAACTAATTTGAGTGTCTTATAACTAGAAAATTCAATGGTGTCATGGCTTATAGTGCTGGTAGCAACACTTTCATGGAGTTTATTTGCAATGGATTAGTAACAACACATTTTAATAACATTTGCACTATCAAAAGAAAACTGCATGAAATGGACTAACAAGACAGTTATATTTTGAGGTCTTGAAATTGAAATATTTGCATCATTTGATGAAAATAATGCAAAATAATTAAAATGTGTGTTATAGTTTATTCTTTCTTGGCAGTGGATAAAAATAACTGCTCTTGTACTGTCTATCCACCACAAGAAGACAAGCTAGGCCTGAAGAGGGAGAGGGGCTTAAACAGTTTATCTGCTCTGTTAGTGGATATGTTTACTACGAAATGAATGTATGCATATGAGTCACCCAT
This sequence comes from Mantis religiosa, assembly GCA_030765055.1. Classification (NCBI taxonomy): domain Eukaryota; kingdom Metazoa; phylum Arthropoda; class Insecta; order Mantodea; family Mantidae; genus Mantis; species Mantis religiosa. The sequence continues at coordinate 54,421,683 of CM060950.1, read as the reverse complement.
GCTGTCAGATCTAATGCTTGTTTCAATAACTGCAGTGATAGATTGGTATTATGTAAGGGTGAGTTATGTGACAACATTGTGTATTTTCAAAAACCTAGCATCTTTATCATATCTAGAAGGCGAGCATAAATACTGAAAAGATAATTACATTACACATTCTTCTGCCTTGCTTTCTTATGGTGGACAGACAGTACATGCCATTTGCATTAGTCATAATCTACTATTGTGCTATGTAATGCATTTATTAGTCCAACTATTATTTTTGTAGTGGTATACTTATTTATTGCTCCATTTGTAAGAATTATTAATATTTACATAGGACATTACATGGATCTCACATTGGGATACCAAAGAGAATACATGTTGGGCTACTGCTGAACTGGGCCCTGGTGCTTGTGCAATTAGGACAGCTTTGTCTTTCCATAATCAACAGTAATGAGCTAAACAATTGCTATGTTATACATGTTATAGTAACGTTCGCTGCTAGAATTTCAAATCTTACACGTACACATGTATGTGAATAGTTATTACAAGGACTTTTGTTTTTCTCTGTTACAGATGTTACAGAGCTTACACAAAGTTTAGAAACCTCCAGTGATGTGGTTCCATTAATAGAAATTGAGGTAAGAAGCCATTTGATATTGTCACATATGTGATATAGGTATGTTGTTTTCTAACACCCAATGGTTGACAATGATTTGATATTGTCACATATGTGATATAGGTATATTGTTTTCTAACACCCAATGGTTGACAATGAAATCATTAGTCTTCTTGCACTCCAATATTTTTCATAATCGTTGTGTATATTGTGAGCTGATGTACAGTTTTGAAGATGAGTGTAGTTCATTTTTAGAATACATAGTGGACAAACTGGGGACCAGTATATTCCATTTCTATGTTAAATTACTATTTGTAAGGTTTTGCGATGAAAAAACATATGTTAATAAAATTAATACTCTTGTGGTTAAAAATAGTTACGATGTAATACCATTTTCGAACTTACAAGTGAGTCTCTCATGCTAACAAATAATTTTAACATTTGGGTACTCTTTTCGCTGATAAATAAGTAAATATATATATATATATATATTGTGTCATGCTGTTAATTCTTGTTTGCTGATATTTTTAAATTGCTAAGAGCTTTATTTCAAGTTCAGGTTCCAAAAGGTGTCAAATGATGATTGTTTTTGCTACAGTTCAAGCTTGTGCCAATCCACGTTTTGATACACTTTTTCAGTATTACTAATGTTAACTTTAAAGAGAGTCGATTAAAGACACTAGACAACACTTACTTTTAAATTTTTCCGGAACTAGTTTCAGAGGCTTTGCCTCTATCATCGGCCGGCTCTCGACTGATTCTCGTTGGTGTAGCTGACGATACCTTGTCACAGGTCTCCTCTGGTGGCGGCTCAAGGAACTTGCTGAACAAATCCTTCTGGGGGATGTCGAAATTGAATACTTTGTTCCTATTTTTTGAAATGAAGATTTGTTCCCATGTGGATAGTTCTTGTTTTCCTGATGTATGTTTCAGTAGTTTTGGTTCTGGATTTATGTTGTGGTTTTTTTCCCAAAAATGTGTGGCAACTGCTGATTTTTCTAATTGTTTATATTTTATGTTTCTAAAGTGTTCCTTTGCTCTTGTTTCTAAATTTCTTTTTGTTTTTCCAATATAAATTTGACTACAGTCATTACATTCAATTTGATATATACCAGATTTTTTGTTTGATGGAATGGCATCTTTGATGTTTGAGCAAATTAGGTTTTTTAAGGAGAAATGGTTGACTGGTGCTAGTTGAATATTTTGTTTTTTGAAGACTTTTTTGAATTTATCAAAGGCCCATGGATGGTAAGTGAATTTTTTGAAAATCAAATTAGTTTCTGTAGATGAGAGAGTTGTGGTTTCCTTTAGTAGCTTCTTCTTTTTTGCTAAGCTCACTTTTTTGTCCACTAATGATTTGGGAAAGTTATTTTTTTGTGCTATTTCAATTATTTTGTTGTATTCTGTTTTGTATTCTTCTGCTGTGAGAGGGATGTTTACCAGTCTGTGTGCTAAACTATTGAAGATTGCCTGTTTGTGGGATCTTGGGTTGTAGCCATTAGCTTTTATGTAGTTGTCTGTCTGTGTTGGTTTTCTGTAAATGCCAAAGTTTAGTCTGTTTTTATTCCTCATTATTTTTAGATCCAAAAATGGTAAATGCTCGTCTTTTTCTATTTCTACAGTGAATTTGATGCTTTTTTCTTGGATATTTAAAAGTTTTAGTGCATCACTGATGTGTTTTTTTGGTACTATTGCAAAGATGTCATCTACATATCGTTGCCAGAGTTTGAACATCCAAGGGAAACCTTTGTTGATCCTTATTTCTAATGCACTCATGTACAGATCGGCCAGGAAGGGTGATAGTGGGTTGCCCATTGCTAACCCTGAAGTTTGGTGATAATATTTTGTTTGAAACTGGAAGAAATTTTGTTCTATGCATAATTTGGTTAGTTCAATGTAGTCTGAAATTTCAGATGATGCCATTCCAAGTGATTTAAGCCATTTTTCTATCAACGGTGGGAGTTGATTAACTGGTATGCTGGGAAACAGTGATTTAACATCAAATGAGACTAGTGTGTCCTCTTCTTTTAGTTCAGTATCCTTAATGTGTTCTATAAGTTCATAGGTGTTTTTGATGCTTAGGCTGTCGAATTTTGGAAATGAATTGAATTTGTTTGTTAGCCACTTTGCAAGTTTGTATGTTGGTGAATTTATACTGCTAACTATAGGTCTCATTGTTATGGATGGTTTGTGTATTTTGGGTAAGCCATAAAGTCTAGGTAAGGTTGGGTTATCCGGTTTAACTGCATATTTGTTTGGTATTATGCTTGATTTTGCTATTGTTTTTTCATATGACTGTATGCAAGTTTTTAGAGGATTTTTGTTAATGGTTTCATATTCGTTGTCAGTTAGCATTTTTTCCATTTTTTCAATATAATCTGATTTTTCCATTATGACTATCTTGTTGCCTTTGTCTGCCTTTGTGTAAATAACGTTTTTCTGTTTCAAAGAATGGATAGCATTATGTTTTCTCTTCTGAAAGGATCTGTTCTCTATTTCCTCCAAAATATTTTCACAATGGCTTTTTACTGAATTTTGTATGGATACTGGTAGAATTTGTGTCGAAATGTTGATATCTGCAATGTAATCTTCAATTTTGTTTGAGAAACTGACGCATGTTTTTAATCCATTATTTAAAAGGTCCAATTCTTTTGTGGAGAAATTTTGTTTAGATAGGTTTACTACGTTTTCAAAAATTTGCGTGCTCGATTTTTCGTTTACGCAACTTATTTCCCTATTGAATTTAGCGTGTGTGACGATTGCTGATCGACATACGTTGATGTTCCGGATGTTTTTAAACTTTTTCCCGGTATTTCTGTGTGAGGACATGTTGCACAGATTGGCCAATTTGTGTTTAAGTCGTAATGTCTTTTCTTTCATTTTCTTGCTTAGGATTGCCAAATAATTATGTTCAAAGTTTTCCCACATCACGTTTCCCAGCGCTTTCGTTAAAACTGAATGAATTTTGTAAAGTTTTAATTCTATCTCATCCAAATTTTTGTATTGCTGGTTAATTTCTAATTTTAAAACCTTTCTCTCCGCCGCCCTTTGTTGCGGATTTCCATTGCCTTGTTTTACTATTTTTCGGACAAATCGGGGGGTTACTTTGTTTCGTAAACACAGTTTTAGGAACTTTATATTAGCAAAAATGTTTCTTTTCTTCTCTTGCAGTTTTAAAAATAATTTTATGTCATGTTTATTTCCAAAATGTTCGTTGAATCCATCATGGGTTTTAAATTTTAAAGAGGTTACCTCGTCCGCCATATTGTCAGCTGCTTTATTTACTTCGTGCGATCAGGTGTTGTTTTTCACTTCTTGAAGACTTGTTAGCCCAATATTACAATTACTTTCTTGGAAGTGTTGAAAACAGTGTTGTTATGATAAATTAACTTTAAAGAGAGTCGATTAAAGACACTAGACAACACTTACTTTTAAATTTTTCCGGAACTAGTTTCAGAGGCTTTGCCTCTATCATCGGCCGGCTCTCGACTGATTCTCGTTGGTGTAGCTGACGATACCTTGTCACAGGTCTCCTCTGGTGGCGGCTCAAGGAACTTGCTGAACAAATCCTTCTGGGGGATGTCGAAATTGAATACTTTGTTCCTATTTTTTGAAATGAAGATTTGTTCCCATGTGGATAGTTCTTGTTTTCCTGATGTATGTTTCAGTAGTTTTGGTTCTGGATTTATGTTGTGGTTTTTTTCCCAAAAATGTGTGGCAACTGCTGATTTTTCTAATTGTTTATATTTTATGTTTCTAAAGTGTTCCTTTGCTCTTGTTTCTAAATTTCTTTTTGTTTTTCCAATATAAATTTGACTACAGTCATTACATTCAATTTGATATATACCAGATTTTTTGTTTGATGGAATGGCATCTTTGATGTTTGAGCAAATTAGGTTTTTTAAGGAGAAATGGTTGACTGGTGCTAGTTGAATATTTTGTTTTTTGAAGACTTTTTTGAATTTATCAAAGGCCCATGGATGGTAAGTGAATTTTTTGAAAATCAAATTAGTTTCTGTAGATGAGAGAGTTGTGGTTTCCTTTAGTAGCTTCTTCTTTTTTGCTAAGCTCACTTTTTTGTCCACTAATGATTTGGGAAAGTTATTTTTTTGTGCTATTTCAATTATTTTGTTGTATTCTGTTTTGTATTCTTCTGCTGTGAGAGGGATGTTTACCAGTCTGTGTGCTAAACTATTGAAGATTGCCTGTTTGTGGGATCTTGGGTTGTAGCCATTAGCTTTTATGTAGTTGTCTGTCTGTGTTGGTTTTCTGTAAATGCCAAAGTTTAGTCTGTTTTTATTCCTCATTATTTTTAGATCCAAAAATGGTAAATGCTCGTCTTTTTCTATTTCTACAGTGAATTTGATGCTTTTTTCTTGGATATTTAAAAGTTTTAGTGCATCACTGATGTGTTTTTTTGGTACTATTGCAAAGATGTCATCTACATATCGTTGCCAGAGTTTGAACATCCAAGGGAAACCTTTGTTGATCCTTATTTCTAATGCACTCATGTACAGATCGGCCAGGAAGGGTGATAGAGGGTTGCCCATTGCTAACCCTGAAGTTTGGTGATAATATTTTGTTTGAAACTGGAAGAAATTTTGTTCTATGCATAATTTGGTTAGTTCAATGTAGTCTGAAATTTCAGATGATGCCATTCCAAGTGATTTAAGCCATTTTTCTATCAACGGTGGGAGTTGATTAACTGGTATGCTGGGAAACAGTGATTTAACATCAAATGAGACTAGTGTGTCCTCTTCTTTTAGTTCAGTATCCTTAATGTGTTCTATAAGTTCATAGGTGTTTTTGATGCTTAGGCTGTCGAATTTTGGAAATGAATTGAATTTGTTTGTTAGCCACTTTGCAAGTTTGTATGTTGGTGAATTTATACTGCTAACTATAGGTCTCATTGTTATGGATGGTTTGTGTATTTTGGGTAAGCCATAAAGTCTAGGTAAGGTTGGGTTATCCGGTTTAACTGCATATTTGTTTGGTATTATGCTTGATTTTGCTATTGTTTTTTCATATGACTGTATGCAAGTTGGCTAACAAACAAATTCAATTCATTTCCAAAATTCGACAGCCTAAGCATCAAAAACACCTATGAACTTATAGAACACATTAAGGATACTGAACTAAAAGAAGAGGACACACTAGTCTCATTTGATGTTAAATCACTGTTTCCCAGCATACCAGTTAATCAACTCCCACCGTTGATAGAAAAATGGCTTAAATCACTTGGAATGGCATCATCTGAAATTTCAGACTACATTGAACTAACCAAATTATGCATAGAACAAAATTTCTTCCAGTTTCAAACAAAATATTATCACCAAACTTCAGGGTTAGCAATGGGCAACCCACTATCACCCTTCCTGGCCGATCTGTACATGAGTGCATTAGAAATAAGGATCAACAAAGGTTTCCCTTGGATGTTCAAACTCTGGCAACGATATGTAGATGACATCTTTGCAATAGTACCAAAAAAACACATCAGTGATGCACTAAAACTTTTAAATATCCAAGAAAAAAGCATCAAATTCACTGTAGAAATAGAAAAAGACGAGCATTTACCATTTTTGGATCTAAAAATAATGAGGAATAAAAACAGACTAAACTTTGGCATTTACAGAAAACCAACACAGACAGACAACTACATAAAAGCTAATGGCTACAACCCAAGATCCCACAAACAGGCAATCTTCAATAGTTTAGCACACAGACTGGTAAACATCCCTCTCACAGCAGAAGAATACAAAACAGAATACAACAAAATAATTGAAATAGCACAAAAAAATAACTTTCCCAAATCATTAGTGGACAAAAAAGTGAGCTTAGCAAAAAAGAAGAAGCTACTAAAGGAAACCACAACTCTCTCATCTACAGAAACTAATTTGATTTTCAAAAAATTCACTTACCATCCATGGGCCTTTGATAAATTCAAAAAAGTCTTCAAAAAACAAAATATTCAACTAGCACCAGTCAACCATTTCTCCTTAAAAAACCTAATTTGCTCAAACATCAAAGATGCCATTCCATCAAACAAAAAATCTGGTATATATCAAATTGAATGTAATGACTGTAGTCAAATTTATATTGGAAAAACAAAAAGAAATTTAGAAACAAGAGCAAAGGAACACTTTAGAAACATAAAATATAAACAATTAGAAAAATCAGCAGTTGCCACACATTTTTGGGAAAAAAACCACAACATAAATCCAGAACCAAAACTACTGAAACATACATCAGGAAAACAAGAACTATCCACATGGGAACAAATCTTCATTTCAAAAAATAGGAACAAAGTATTCAATTTCGACATCCCCCAGAAGGATTTGTTCAGCAAGTTCCTTGAGCCGCCACCAGAGGAGACCTGTGACAAGGTATCGTCAGCTACACCAACGAGAATCAGTCGAGAGCCGGCCGATGATAGAGGCAAAGCCTCTGAAACTAGTTCCGGAAAAATTTAAAAGTAAGTGTTGTCTAGTGTCTTTAATCGACTCTCTTTAAAGTTAATTTATCATAACAACACTGTTTTCAACACTTCCAAGAAAGTAATTGTAATATTGGGCTAACAAGTCTTCAAGAAGTGAAAAACAACACCTGATCGCACGAAGTAAATAAAGCAGCTGACAATATGGCGGACGAGGTAACCTCTTTAAAATTTAAAACCCATGATGGATTCAACGAACATTTTGGAAATAAACATGACATAAAATTATTTTTAAAACTGCAAGAGAAGAAAAGAAACATTTTTGCTAATATAAAGTTCCTAAAACTGTGTTTACGAAACAAAGTAACCCCCCGATTTGTCCGAAAAATAGTAAAACAAGGCAATGGAAATCCGCAACAAAGGGCGGCGGAGAGAAAGGTTTTAAAATTAGAAATTAACCAGCAATACAAAAATTTGGATGAGATAGAATTAAAACTTTACAAAATTCATTCAGTTTTAACGAAAGCGCTGGGAAACGTGATGTGGGAAAACTTTGAACATAATTATTTGGCAATCCTAAGCAAGAAAATGAAAGAAAAGACATTACGACTTAAACACAAATTGGCCAATCTGTGCAACATGTCCTCACACAGAAATACCGGGAAAAAGTTTAAAAACATCCGGAACATCAACGTATGTCGATCAGCAATCGTCACACACGCTAAATTCAATAGGGAAATAAGTTGCGTAAACGAAAAATCGAGCACGCAAATTTTTGAAAACGTAGTAAACCTATCTAAACAAAATTTCTCCACAAAAGAATTGGACCTTTTAAATAATGGATTAAAAACATGCGTCAGTTTCTCAAACAAAATTGAAGATTACATTGCAGATATCAACATTTCGACACAAATTCTACCAGTATCCATACAAAATTCAGTAAAAAGCCATTGTGAAAATATTTTGGAGGAAATAGAGAACAGATCCTTTCAGAAGAGAAAACATAATGCTATCCATTCTTTGAAACAGAAAAACGTTATTTACACAAAGGCAGACAAAGGCAACAAGATAGTCATAATGGAAAAATCAGATTATATTGAAAAAATGGAAAAAATGCTAACTGACAACGAATATGAAACCATTAACAAAAATCCTCTAAAAACTTGCATACAGTCATATGAAAAAACAATAGCAAAATCAAGCATAATACCAAACAAATATGCAGTTAAACCGGATAACCCAACCTTACCTAGACTTTATGGCTTACCCAAAATACACAAACCATCCATAACAATGAGACCTATAGTTAGCAGTATAAATTCACCAACATACAAACTTGCAAAGTGGCTAACAAACAAATTCAATTCATTTCCAAAATTCGACAGCCTAAGCATCAAAAACACCTATGAACTTATAGAACACATTAAGGATACTGAACTAAAAGAAGAGGACACACTAGTCTCATTTGATGTTAAATCACTGTTTCCCAGCATACCAGTTAATCAACTCCCACCGTTGATAGAAAAATGGCTTAAATCACTTGGAATGGCATCATCTGAAATTTCAGACTACATTGAACTAACCAAATTATGCATAGAACAAAATTTCTTCCAGTTTCAAACAAAATATTATCACCAAACTTCAGGGTTAGCAATGGGCAACCCACTATCACCCTTCCTGGCCGATCTGTACATGAGTGCATTAGAAATAAGGATCAACAAAGGTTTCCCTTGGATGTTCAAACTCTGGCAACGATATGTAGATGACATCTTTGCAATAGTACCAAAAAAACACATCAGTGATGCACTAAAACTTTTAAATATCCAAGAAAAAAGCATCAAATTCACTGTAGAAATAGAAAAAGACGAGCATTTACCATTTTTGGATCTAAAAATAATGAGGAATAAAAACAGACTAAACTTTGGCATTTACAGAAAACCAACACAGACAGACAACTACATAAAAGCTAATGGCTACAACCCAAGATCCCACAAACAGGCAATCTTCAATAGTTTAGCACACAGACTGGTAAACATCCCTCTCACAGCAGAAGAATACAAAACAGAATACAACAAAATAATTGAAATAGCACAAAAAAATAACTTTCCCAAATCATTAGTGGACAAAAAAGTGAGCTTAGCAAAAAAGAAGAAGCTACTAAAGGAAACCACAACTCTCTCATCTACAGAAACTAATTTGATTTTCAAAAAATTCACTTACCATCCATGGGCCTTTGATAAATTCAAAAAAGTCTTCAAAAAACAAAATATTCAACTAGCACCAGTCAACCATTTCTCCTTAAAAAAACCTAATTTGCTCAAACATCAAAGATGCCATTCCATCAAACAAAAAATCTGGTATATATCAAATTGAATGTAATGACTGTAGTCAAATTTATATTGGAAAAACAAAAAGAAATTTAGAAACAAGAGCAAAGGAACACTTTAGAAACATAAAATATAAACAATTAGAAAAATCAGCAGTTGCCACACATTTTTGGGAAAAAAACCACAACATAAATCCAGAACCAAAACTACTGAAACATACATCAGGAAAACAAGAACTATCCACATGGGAACAAATCTTCATTTCAAAAAATAGGAACAAAGTATTCAATTTCGACATCCCCCAGAAGGATTTGTTCAGCAAGTTCCTTGAGCCGCCACCAGAGGAGACCTGTGACAAGGTATCGTCAGCTACACCAACGAGAATCAGTCGAGAGCCGGCCGATGATAGAGGCAAAGCCTCTGAAACTAGTTCCGGAAAAATTTAAAAGTAAGTGTTGTCTAGTGTCTTTAATCGACTCTCTTTAAAGTTAATTTATCATAACAACACTGTTTTCAACACTTCCAAGAAAGTAATTGTAATTACTAATGTTGTTTTCAAATGCTAGGCTTTTGCAATGAAGCCATTAGCTCTCTTGCTCTCCAATATTTCTGTGTAGTGGGTCTGGCAGGTAGGGCTTCACAGGTTAAAAGATGTTCTTCAGTTATTTCCTCTTCTTTGTTGCACAGAGGACAATTTGGACTTGTATAAATTCCTATTCTGTGTAAGTGTTTGGCCAAATAATCATGTTTCGTAAGTAATCTAAAATTTGCTACTGCAGCTTTACATGGGATTTCTGGAATAATTTCTAGATTTTTAATTAAAATGTTCCATTTTTTATCTTTGGCATTGTTCGATATTGAATGGTTTTGTTTGTTTTTATATTTGCTTTTAATTTATCCTTTTATGGATGTAAAGGATAAAAGTTAGATGTATTGGATAGTTCCGAGTTAAGGCTTGCATTGCCGTGATTGGAGTTCATTTTGCTGCACCGGTTATTAGTCGCATTATTACTAATGTTGACAACGGTTATAAAAATATTACAAAATCATAAATCCAGAAGCAGGGAAAACTTGACATATAACAATATGGAAATGAAAATTTTAATGTAAGATTATAATTTTCTGCCCCTGGTTTACTTTCTACAAATTGTAATCATATTTAAATGAAATGCTGTGTATGTATGGAGTACATTTTTGTTCTTTCCTTTCTTAATGGCAGAAAGGCAGTATTTCTCTTTAACTATATTTGGGTATGTGCACAAATCTCGTTAAACAATTACTTTGCCTGTAGTAGATATATATTTATTACACATAACAGGTATACTGAGTGAGAAAGTACAATAAATTAAAAAAAATTACATGTTACTGATATACAATTACACTACAATTTCTCTTATTCTCTCTCACACATATGCTCACACCTACATATTATGTATTACACAAATTATACCATGATTTCTCACACACACACAATAATAAGCCATTTGAAAGCAAATTAACACTTTTTTTCTTTGCTACAGGAATTCCAGCTACAGGAAGCAACACCAGCTTCCATGCCAGCAGAAGAAGCTGAGATTCATGTGCTCAACTCTATGCCGAAAAGGTAGCAGCAACGCAGGATGCCACCCAAACCTGCAACAAGCATAGTTGATGCTTGTGAGAAGCGAGTTGAAGTTCTCACGACACAGTTGGACCGCATTAAAAAGGAACATCAAAAGGAAATGGAAATAAAAGAGTACAAGTTATTGGTACTAAAAGAAAAACTTAAGTACTGGAGAAATAAAAACAGCTTGCAAATAAATCTTATGTGAATAAATATACATACGTACCTTAACTAAAGTGTTGATTTATTATCGCCTGTCTCACTGCTCTTCCTGATACTGCATCATTACGATGCATTTGATGTTCTGCTGGAACAGGATCATTTTCCTCAATGTCTGCTCCCCTCACTCGTTGCAGATGGTCTAGCAGCCTTTGAATTTCAGGATCTTGAGGAGGTTCCTCGAAACTGAAACTCCTGGCGATGTTGTGCAGCACTGCTGTGGCTACGATTATTGCCATAGCATTTTGCAGGTCACATCTTAACCCCAATGACAGTACTGGAAACCTCTTTTTCCAAACTCCATACTGCCTCTCCACTATGTTTCTTGTTCTTACATGTGCACTGTTAAAACGTTGCTCAGCAGCTGTTTGTGGGTTTATAATTGGGGTAATTAAATATGGTCTGCAACCAAAGCCACTATCTCCTAGTAAATAACCATGAGGCATTTCTCCATTTTCAAACTTTGCTCTTAGGCTGAAGTTTCTAAATATTGTGCTATCATGCACCGAGCCTGGCCACCTTGCAACAATGTCCCTAATAAGTAAATTATTATCACTTACAGTATGGCAATTGAGTGAAAAATAACCTTTCCTGTTTCTATAAAATTCGCCATTTTCACCTCCAGGCGACTGAATCCTTATGTGTGTGCAATCAATAGCTCCAAGTACTCCTGGAAAACCACTAATTGCACTAAAGTTATCAATGGCTGACCTTACATCAGCATTACTTGCCGGAAATTGTATATAATTGCATCCACGGTCAGTTATTGCTCGCGACACACTGTTTATAATACACAACGCCGTGGTCCGATGAGTATTAAATACGTCGCCGATTAGTATATTACATGCACCCGTTGCATAACATCTTAAAGTTGTTAATACTCGATTCATTGGTGATATCGGATTATTTCTGTTTGTTGGGAATTCTAACCTATCACACAATTTGTTCACTAGCCACCACACTACTTCCTTAGATTATCGGAATCTTTCTTGAAATTTTCTATCATTCATATCATCAAAAGGATTTCCTCTATCCACTATAACGGGTATGCGATTGTCACCACCGTCAATATATTGCATATATAACATTTCGTCCTCGAAATTATCGCATTCCAAAACATAAGCCGCCATTTTACAATTACGAGCTAAGATAATCGGCCATTCATGGCCGGTCAGAGTTAAACGGCGATTAAAGCCTGGATGATGTTTACCGTCGTCGATGCACCAGAAATGACCGCTCATCGCGGTAAAGTCAGTATTTAACCGCGATAATATCTCGATCGAGATTGGTGCACACGGCCATAAATGTAATCCTAATAGATTTACTGAATTACTGTGGGTGTCATAATGTTGCAATGTAAATAATATATTTTCAGTTTTAGACATATTTAGGCTTATCTGCATGTCTCATGCAGTTTTCCCAGCCTTGTGCAACCTTGTCAATTTCTTGGTGAATAAATCGTTCAGCGTCAAAGTATTATTTCTGTTTGCAACATAATTTGAACCCACATTAACTCAATTGGATTGTTGTGGCAGTGGTAAGGGGGAAGGTGGTTTATAGTAACTCATGTCTCATTTCAATTGTGAGCTGATTCAGCTGATACACTTTCCCTGGTTTTTAAACTGAAGAACAAATGAATAATACTGTTTTGAACTCTCTAGAGTAAATAGAGATTATGTACAATCCATAAATAAACATATAGTGTGACAAGAGACGTTCTGCCGATGCACCTTGTACAAGCCAGCAGAAGTGTATTCTTTGTTCTAGCTTGAATTTAATAAACACCTTGGCTTATTCAAAGTAATTCTTTTATCATGCCATGTCAAATGTTTACGTTTCAGTTCTGAGTAATTATAAATAAACTGTGACTTTGTAGGTTCGTGAAATTAAAAGTCCGATTGCACCACTCAAAAATGTTCTTTATTTCCACCGAATTACAATTGAACACTTGCCGATTACACAGAATTACGTAATGCACACAATTACAATTCACCAGTTCGTCCATTATAGTTCCACTTGCACTCGCAATTACCTACACTCCTCCGATGCACGTATGCAGTCTTCTCGTCCATACACTAGCACGGCGCTCCTACGCTGCTCGCCAAGAACTGAACTTTCCTCCAGCCGGACGCGTTGCTTATATAGGACCAACTGGCCAATCTAGAAGGTTCCGGATTACACGAAACACCCCACACGTTCGAGAACCCAGGGGGAGGGGAAAGAGACGGCACAGTGGCCCGCGATCCCTCTCCTAATCATCCCTTCAGTTAGTGACAGAAGACAAATGGGTAGGCGCGGCCAGAACGCCCCACGCCCGACCCCACTGCCGGCCAGCCCCACAGGGAGCTCCGACATTCGGGTGACAATACATACATGCATATATGCCAACCAATAATAATATCCATTAGGAAAACTATTTGAGCTAAAAATATGGGTTTTTGCAGTTATGTTAGATACATTACTTTCTACCTTCCTCATGGATCAATTTTTGCAAAATCTGAATTTTTGTCTTAGGGCAAATAATATTTATTAGAGATTGATTAGGTTGGCACTCGTCACACACCACTTAGGGGGAATGCAATATGATAACACCACAGGACTCTAATTGGTTGCACATCTAGTAGTGCTGAAGGACAAACATCATCCCATTTGAAACACATAATAGTCAGTACACTTCATGATGGAATGACAGATGTGCACACAAGAAAAGGATTAGTCCATAAGCCTAATGTAGTACTGGACTACAACTAAAACATGGGTGGCATTGACAAAAATGGTCAACTCCAGAGTTACAAATTGTAAGCATCTAAAAAAAATATAAGATATTATTTGAAGCAAAAGGTTAGAAAGGATGAAATATGAAATATTCAATTTCTTACTTTAATCAATAAGCAGGAGTATCCCCTTAACTGGTTAATGATTTCAAGAAGAATGTGGCTTAGGGAATTTGTGTTTTTATGCATCAGAGCATTACACATTTTAATTTACACAATTATTAAAATAGGTCTTAAAAATGATGTCCTGTTTTCAAGAAGTTCGCTCACTAGCTTGAAAATAGATTGGTTGGCAGTACTGCACTTTTGTGAAATGTTGGTCATTTTGAATGCTTGGGAACTGCCATTAAGTTGTTTTCCCTATACAGGCAATGGACACAGTTAATACCTGCAATAAAATTGTATTTGAGAAGGAAACACTCCACACTATAATTGGCCATTTGCCAGTTATGAGAACTGACATAATATGAACTGCAGATGCCCCAAATATGTTACCATAGAGCTACTTTCCTCTTCTTAAACATTCTAGCCCCTAACTGCATATATGAGACATTTTGGCATGTAGTATTGTAAGCAAAACCGTTCTCCTTTGTTGAAAAAATTAAGGAATTCTTAAACAAAAACTGAATTTAAAGGATGAACTGATATACAATGACATTATCACTGACCAGCAACCATAGCATCACCAAAAGCACTTTCAAACAATAAGTAAAATATTCAAATTTATCTTGCTTACCTCCACATCATATTTTGCTCTCACAGCCTTGTTATGAGCCCATCTTCCCGTGTTACGATGGCGTAATGAAGCTCTTTCTTGTACACGTGCATGCTCCAGCTTTTCTAACTGTTTCAAAGCTGCTTCAGGATCTACTTTTCTTAAAGTCTCAAACTCCTTTAATTGTTTCTTTGTACATTCGCTTCGTAATATCCGGTGATACCTGGAATTTGTCATGAAAGATATCAGAGAATATAATAAACTACTTTCACATAACTCTGAAAAAGAACAAAATATTTTAGAAGAGCAGGATACTCATTAATGATTTGAGGTCCTTGATAACTTCAGCTTTGTCAGGTCCAACCTATGTCTCAAAAAGGCTGAACTTTGATAGCTAATTAGGTTCAACTACTAGAGCCGTTTCTGACTCTAGAAAGGTAACTCTGAAGTCATTTGAGTCCTCACTTCATACTTCTCCTGATAGGACCTTAAGGACATTCCTAAAGAAGAAGCCCTATGCATACCAAATTTGAGCAAATGAAGTGACAACAAACATAATAACTATGATATGAGAAAGTCCATTCCAAATGTATCAATTCCATCTATAAACAAAATTGAGTTTTATATGATTTTGTATAGTTCTGAGTATGATGCATTATACTCTGAAGTCTGTTTTTGACTAACTATATTAAGCTTCCTTCATAAGAACTTAAAACCTTAAAGGCTTAAAATCCTCTCATATTGCCTTTATTTTCTTTAACTCAAATCAGTCCATCCTACAGAAAATATTTTTCTCATTTTAGACAAGGCTAAATAGTATCTGGTTCTTAAGAGACATTCTGTAAAAAGCATAGAGTTTGAAAATGATACACTGCACTTCAGAACTCAAGTCTGTGCCACATAATTATGTTGATACACTTCTCTCTGTTACTGACATTACTTAGTACACCATTACAAGAAAATCCTATCAGCTTTGCCTTTAGGTATGTTTCATTTAGAATCATATAGTCCTAATGTTCATAATATTGCATCTTTAGGGAAATTGAAACTTAAAATTTGCAATACCACAACTGGGACTCACAACTACAGATCATCAGCTCTTTGCCCCAATGCACTTAACCACTTGAGCTATCAAAGCAAAACACCATACATTTATTAAATCCTCTCATTCAGTACAACTTAATATGAAAGAATAGTTAGCAATGCACAAACAAATGGCTTCTTTGACTCATTTTGCTACTGTGTCAAAATTTACAATAACCTAAAAAAATGTATGTTCAAGTGTACCACTGGACAAAAATAAGGCATATTATTATTACAGGTTTTTTGATAACTGAACTTGATTCATTAAGATACTTAGATTTATTTAAAGATACAAAGATGCTTGGAAATTTTCTTAGAAAATGAATGCTGGCCAAATTGCAAATGTTTAACAAATGTGCCCAAAGTTTCTGGATATAGCCAAATCAAATTTATGCTCTTATTCTTATAGTCGGGAGCACTAATAATTGAAGATTGTTTAAACCAGAAATGCATATAATGCACACAAAAAAACTTTTCCTTCTATGCATGATTGGAGGAATATAGTAACAGTGATGTCAAAATTAATTGAAAAACATATTTGTAGTCTGTTTTTGACTCTTTGTCACTTACATTTTTATATTAAAAGTTTTTTATATTATTAAGGGACTAGTTTCAGAAGCCGTCGCCTCCATCTTCAACCTCTTTCCAACTAACGTGTGTCGTCTGCTCTCTTCTCTGGTGGTGGAACTATGAACTTCTTTGTCAAATTATCTACCGGTGGGATTTCAAAGTTCATTACTCAGCCCTTATTTTTCCATATGAATACGTTTTCCCATGTTGTCAGTCTATTTTGATTTAAGGCTCCTTTTAGTAATTATGGATTTGGATCAATGTAATTTTCATTCCAAAAATGAAATGCTACTGATGGCTTATCTTCTTGTTTCATTTTGATGTTTCTAAAGTGCTCTTTGACTCTGGCTTCTAGGTTTCTTTTAGTTTGACCTATGTAGTATTTTTTTTTTTTTTTTTTTTTTTACAAATTTTTTGGTATATTCCAGATCTGTTAATTGATGGGATTTCATCTTTAGTTTTTTAATTTAGCAATTTTAAAACTGAATGTCTATTAGTAGGTGCCAAGATAATATTTTGTTCCTTAAAGATCCTTTTGAATTTATTAAATGTTTTTGGATGGTATGTAAATGAACTGCTGTTGCTTCCTTAATGGTTTTCTTTTGTTTAGTCTTTTTAATTTTCGTTAACACCAGACTTCTGTTGTATCCATTTTCTTCTGCTATGTGAAGCATGACTCTTTGTTCTTTGAAGTATTCACTTTATCCATGGGTATGTTGATTAGTCTATGTGTAAGACTGTTTATTATTGCATCTTTAGGTACAATTGGGTTACAACTTGATACCTTTTATGTAATTTTCTGACTGTGTTGGCTTCCTATAAATTCCAAATTTTATTTTTCTGTCATTCCTGATCATATTTAGGTCCAAGAAAGAGTTGTCCATTGATTTCCTTTTCTATTATGAATTTGACAGTCCTTTCTCGCAGACTGAGTATAATTTTAATACATCATCTAAATGTTTATTTGGAACTATTGCAAAGATGTCATCAACATATATATACCAAACCTTGAAGATCCATGGGAAGGCCATTTTAATGTGTGTTTTGAATGCACTCGTAAGCAAGTTTGCCAAAAAGGGTGAAAGTAGGTTGTCCATTGATAACCCTGATTTTTGTTTGTAGTATTTCCCATTAAAGCTGAAGAACTTCTGTTCAATGCATAATTTTGTTAATGAAATTTATTCTTCTGCTTCTACTGTTTCCATTTCCATTGAAGTTAGCCATTTTTAATAGTGTCTGTAAAGTTTCTGTTGATATGTTTGGGAATAATGCTGTCACATCAAATGAAACCAGTGTCATTTTTTGTCCAAATTTATGTGTTTGATTTTTTCTGCCAGATCTAAAGAGTTTTTTAAATTTGCACTTTCAAACTTTGGAAAGCTATTGAATTTATTTAGTAACCATTTGGCCAAATTATATGTGGGTGCATTTATGCTACTAGTGATAGTTTCATGGCTTTTCCTGTTTTGTGAAATATTAAAAAATATTTTAGACGATGCTCTAAAATTACTCAATCTGCATGAAAAGACTATCAAATTCACAATAGAAAAGAAAATCAATGGACAACTCTCTTTTTAAATATTATCAGAAACGACAGAAAAAATAAAATTAGGAATTTACAGGAAGCCAACAAAGTCAGAAAATTACATACAAAATCATAGCTACATCCCAATTATACATAAACATGCAATAATAAACAGTCTTACACACAGACTAGTCAACATACCCATGGATAAAGAGGAATACTTCAAAGAACAAAAAGCCATACTCCACATAGCAGAAGAAAATGGATACAACAGAAGTCTGGTGTTTAAGAAAATTAAAAAGGCTAAACTAAAGAAAATCATTAAGGAAGCAACCACTTTCACTAAAGAAAAATAAAGCAACAGCATATTCACTGCATTCACATACCACCCAAAAGAACATTGAAAACATTGATCTTTAAGGAACAAAATATTCTTGGCATCTACTAATACTCAGTTTTAAAATTCCTAAATTCAAAAATAAAAGATTAAATCCCACGAATTAACAGATCTGGAATATAACAAATAAGTTGTAAGAATTGCGAAAAATGCTACATAGGTCAAACTAAAAGAAACCTAAAAACCAGAGCCAAAGAGCACTTTAGAAACATCAGATTGAAACAAGAAGATAAGTCAGCAGTAGCATTTCATTTTTGGAACAAAAATCATAACATTGATCCAAATAACGACACAGACATTAGTTGGAAAGAGGTTAAAGATGGAGGCAATGGCTTCTGAAACTAGTCCTTCAATAATATAAAAAATCTAAGAGACAAAGTGTCAAAAAACTGACTGCTTAGCGACTGCCTCTTTTGACTCTAGATTCTTATTTACAATTATTTTAGTATATCTGTTTCAATTTACTTCAGTGATAAATATACAAAGAACTGTTTGCCTTTTAAAATGTTAGCTTGCTGCAAAGTTACCTGAATGATGCAGTTGACTAGCACTGGCTTTTTGTGTAATGGTTCTGGGTCCAATTTTGGCCCACAAAAATGGTCTTTAGCTATGCAAATATGCAACAGTCCTGTAAAACATCTGGCATTTAAGTAATGCTGATATGACCCTGGCAGTTGCTATCCTCGCCATTGTCATAGTCATTGTCAACATCACCATCAAAAAGCTTAAATCAGACTGAACAGTTCAATACTATAGTCAGATTTGAACTATGGAACCACTGCTTTCCAATGGGTTGCTCTAACCAACTGAGCCATCATGGTAACATGCTGGCACAAAATTTAATTGCCCAAATGATACACATTTTTTCTGTTAAACCACAAGAACTCAAATTTATTTTGAGATTATATACGCAAATGGCAAACTTCAATGTCTTAAGTACTTTAAATATCAGACTTTTGAGTTAATCAAGGTATTTGTGGATTTGTAAATTTCCATTAATGCTGTTAGCCACCATTTTGAATGCAATATAATCTCATTTATTCTTAGCATAAAACGTATACTGAATTTGATAACAGCCCTTTCAATCTGGTAGTGTATAGGCTTCATAAATTGGAAAGATAAACTTGAAAAATTCAATGCAAAGATAGCACTAAAAACCATGTACTTTTGGCTTTCTATGTTGATGCTCTGAACCTGAGCTAACACGAAGTGATAATGATTAAAATTATGGTGGTGTAAATAGTTTTCACTAACTCAGCATCTTCAGTTACCCCATTTATCCCTAATCATGATGCAGTACCCAAGCAATGAGATTTCCCTTCTCAGAAACCATGAAAAGTACATATCTATTTTTAAGCCATGGCTTATTTCAAGCACACCTTAATAGTTGGAGATAATTAACCCTCGAGTAGTCGAGTGATGCTTTGTGTTGCGAGTGGTCACGTGGGCTGCATATGTACCCCATATAAAATTTACTTTATGCATTGTTTATAACGATTTTAATAACCTTCTGGGATATTTCTTTATAGTGTTTACTTACATTCAAATTGCGTTTTATGAACTGTTTCAAGATAATTAGATATTAAATTAAATTATAATATGTGGCATCTAAATTATACGGTAAACTCGTTTAAAGTGTTCCTTTACATTCCTGAATCATATTAAGTTAATAACAGTGAAAACAATATCTGATACAGAACATATTAAATGTACACAGTGCTCCACCAATCACCATATGAATAAAATAAATAAATAAAAATCTGAAATATTCCATCCTGGTACCTAATTCCAGGATTGGTACCTAAACCAGGATGTACATTTCAAACTTTTAATTTATTAAAATCAAAACAACACAATTACTTAAAAAATTCTTCACCAATGTATGAATGTCTAGTAATAACTCAAAATATGACACAAGCACAAAATTATGATTTGGTTTACAATTCTTCTTGTAGACACTCTTTACACCGCTGTGGAATGATTATTGCAAATCTTTCTTTGACACATGCTGCAACTCTTCCTAGTATATTTATCCTTGCTTCTTCCACATAAGTAGCACCTCCCTAACTTGTTGTCAGGCTGTGTGACTTGTGTTCTGCAAATGTCTTCAATTCCGAGAAGAACCTTAGCACACATTCTTAGTGAAACTGATGTAGTGTTCAGTTCTGCTCTTCTTGCTATTTGAGTCTTTATGAGCTCCCAGGATACTGTCTCAAGAAACAAACGTCGTTTGATTTTCTTATACTTCTGATTTGCAGAAAAAATACACATATCATTGATCGCACTGATGTGAGTTCACTATTCGTTGCCTCAACATTTTATTCATTTTCATCACTTGCTTCCTCTGTGTCTGAGTAATGCACATCTGGGGAAACATAATCCTCTTCTCCATCACTGTCGTCAAGTTCAATGACACTTTCACTTCTTTCATTCAGAGCTTTTTTAAGCCACTGTGTAATTAGCAAATCATCCTCAAGAACTCCCACACAACAAACCTTTCTCTTAGTGGCCATTTTAACAACTGTTACATTAGTGGTCACGCAGGCTTTGTAAGTATCCCAGCCATGCACAACTGAGTTCAATTGCAAATAACAAAAATACTGTCTCACTAAAATATGTTATAGCCTAGCCAACTGATCACTTAGAACACGTTGTGTCAGGAAACTACCAAAACCCCCACCACCATAAAAGCAGAAGATGATGCGCACTTGCAAAAACAAAATGGCTGGGCTACACATGTAGCCCACACGACTACTCGAGGGTTAAGTACCATTAAATGTTGATGGGGGTTATTAGTCTGAAAGATAGGAATTTTTAAAGGAATAGATTGCACAAATTTACAACAGTATTCATAGTTATACAAATGCTAGTGACTGCTACTCTTCAACCATTTCTTCTTATTTATATTCAGCTAGGAAGTGTAAGCATTAAAATTCATTGTTTGTACTCTAATTTCATTTGAACATTGTTGAGACTATAATAAAACCTGTTGCTTACAATAAAGGGAAGTAATAGTTTTCATTATCTTTACACACTTTGTAACAACCATAGAAACTAACATTCTTTATTTAACTTACTTTTTGCTTTTTATCTTTTTCTGCCGCTTTGCCTTTGCAGCCATATAAGATTGCAGAGCACGTAACTTTGCCATCTCCTGGCGATATTCCCTAAGTTCTTTCAGATTGAGTTTGTACTGCTTTTCCTCCTGAAAAAAAGATTAAGAATAATACAAAACTAAAGATAGGTACAACTTTTAATACAGAGTTATTTTATATAGTGTGTAAATAGAGAATAAAGTTAGTGCCAGATGTTTACCCTTCTTTAGTATTATAAAACCAGTAACTTAAGTTTAACAATGAACTATGCAATGCCTTTTTCTAAAACTGATCTTGCTACACTCATGGATCCTATGTTAGTGATAATATTCTAGATTACCTGTGGTTTAAAAAAAAACCCACACACACTGTAAATTTTACTGCTGCTTGCAAGGAAGTTTAACTCTTTAACAATACTCAAAAGTGTGAAGATGAACTGAACATGTTTGTTTACATTATTGTGACCCTATATTTTGCTTTCTGTAATCATGTTTACTCAAATGTAATGCATGCACACACACACCCACACAAATCATGTCACTATCACTGCTCATATTTTAAACGTAAATTGTTTTGAATTTCTTAGAGTAAAATTTAATTTCAGTCACACCAATCAGAGATAATTATGTGTGTGTGTGCGCACATCTCTCTCTCTCTCTCTCTCTCTCTCTCTCTCTCTCTCTCTCTCTCTCTCTCTCTCTCTCTCTCTCTCTCTCTCTCTCTCTCTCTCTCTCTCTAATGCTCAGATATGTAACAGAATGTTGAGTTAAGAGATTAGGGAATAAAAATAACATTTTTAAGTTTCATTTCCAAATTCATTAATCTGAGCATATGCAACTAACCCTTTCACTGCGGATGTCGGAAGTGTTCCGTCAGTGTGATTCACTGCTCTCCTTGCAATGTAGCATTGTCGACACACAGCAGTTGACGTTGGTAAACAGAAATGAAGTTCACTAAATGTAGCATTCTCTAAGCAGTGTTGATCTGCCATCTATTGGGGTTGTATTAGTTCAAGTTTTAACTGTTTCTCTGCTGTGTGCTGCTGTCATACAATCTGAAGCCCTGCACAGTAGATTTCTTGCAGACATTTACACGTTGTGCAAGCCAGTCACGGGACTTGGGAATGTGTGTAGTGTTTAACGCCCGCTTTTACTACATACGGCACTGCAGGCGGTGACACTGATGATGCATGAGATGCAGATGGAGCACCGGTGGAATGAGATGGCGGGGGAAACCGGAGGTCCCGGAGAAAACCCGCCCCAACGCCGTGTTGTCCACCACAAATCTCACTTTGCGGTCGCCTGGGATCGAACCCGGGCCGCCTTGGTGAGAGCCAAGCGGTCTAACCACTGAGCCACGGCGTGGCCACGTGACTTGGGCTGTACAAAATCATAGCTTCCTGCAGCAAGTAGTCACGTATCGTGCAGGATACAGATTTATTAGCAGAATTTAAAGCAGTCATCTGATTTATCAGATTTTGAGTTTGATAACAGTGAAAGTGAAAGTTGTAATGAAGATAATACTGTAAATAGTGAGAGTGATGACAGTGATGTAGAATCTGAACCCATGCAACATGCTAAAAGAAGACATACTGATTCTTCCTTTCAGTGGCAACAGGGTCCATTCAGGCCAGTAATTTACTCTTTTGATGAGCAAAAGTCAGGTATGCAAGCAAATTTGTATGAAAATTTTACAGTGGCTAATATTTCCATTGCATATTATGTATCATATTACAAATGAGAGCAATAAGTATTTCACTTTCTTGAGTGAAAAATTACCACCAAGCCCCCATTCTTGACTACAGACTTGGACAGATACTTCTCCTGAAGAACTATATATTTTCTTTGCCTTGACAATGCTTATGACCAGAGTAAAGAAGCATACAATAGCAGAATATTGGACCAAAAAATCCCCTTATTGCTACTCTGCAATTTTCAGACTACATGTCCAGGGATCGGTATCTTTTACTTCTAAGACTTTTACACTTCAATGACAATAAAATACAACATAAAGGAGACATATTGCACAAATTGAGACCTGTTATTGAACATTTTAGATGCACTTTCAGCGAATTATTCTCACCATTTCAAAACCTCTGTATTGATGAAAGCCTTATGCTATTCAAAGGTTGCCTTTCGTTCAAACAATACATCCCTTCCAAAATACACAGCTTTGGTGTAAAAGTGTGCTTTGTGATTGTCAGACTGGTTATATTCTAGACTTCTTTGTGTACACAGGCAACACCACAGAAATTGTTGCTAACCATGACCTTCGGGTGTCAGGGGCTGTGGTACAAACCCTCGCTACAAAGTACCTGAATAAATGACATAACTTGTGGCTAGACAATTGGTACTCAAGTCCTCTTCTTTATAATTGGCTACATATAAATGAAACAAATGCTTGCAGCACTGTTAGAAGGAACAGGAAAGGAATGCCAAGACTCACAGCAAAACTAGAGAAGGGACAATTAGAATCTGCACATACAGACAATATGTTAGTACTAAAGTGGTTGGACAGACGAGAGGTTTGTATGCTACTTTCCACACAGACTCAATGAGACAGACAGGCAGTGGACAAAAGGACTAACATGGAAATAATGAAACTGACTGTTATGGACTACAATAATATGGGTGCTGTTGACAGGTCAGATATGATGATAGGCTCCCTCAAGCGTGTAAGGAAGATTTTGAAGGGGTATAGAAAATTCTTCTTTCATCTGTTAGACATTATACTTCTAAATGCACATTCATTATATAATTTCAAAACTGGTAAGAATGTTACACTTGCCGACTTTCAACTTACTCTAATTACAAAACTTTTACAAGAATTTCATACACCAAAACTAAGAAGTAAACCTGGGGGGCCTTTAACTGGTGACCAACCCACAAGACTTACAGAACAACATTTTATCTCACTGATACCATCAACACCAAATAAAAAGGCCTGCCAGAAGATGTCATGTGTGCTCCAACACTACTCTTGGCCAGAAAAAAAGAAAAGAGACAAAGTATATGTGTGCCAAATGCAATATGAGTTTATGTTTACACCCCTGTTTTGAAATTTACTATACACAAATGAGATTTAGAAAGTAGAGGTGGTAATTTCTACCTATATATAATTTATAGCCAAATCTGCATCATACTCAAAGTACTGTGGGATATGATAAAATCCCCATTAAAGCAATAAAAGCATGCAAGAATGCTATTGTTAATCCCCTAGTTCATATTATTAATGCAATCTTAACCAAAGGGATATTTCCTGATGATTTAAAAATAGCCAGGATAGTTCCTGTATTAAAAAGGGCAACAACTGAAGTAGACAATTATAGACCCATCTCAATACTACCATCCTTATCTAAAATAGTTGAAAAAGTAATATACATGCAGATCATTAAATTTTTAAACCACTTTCACTTATTACCAACCTGCCAAAATGGTTTCATTCAAGGCAAGTCAACAACATCGGCAGTTACTTCTTTCGTTGAATATATAATTGATGCTGTTGAAAATGGATGTTACACTGCTGGTGCACTGTTGGATCTTACAAAAGCGTTTGATTGTGTTGATAAAACAATTTTACTTAATAAACTATATCACCTCGGATTTAGAGGTATTGCATATGACCTAATAAGCTCATATATGACTAATGGAACTCAGTTCACAGAATTAAATACTACACAGGGAATCTTTACATCCCATAGTAAAAAAATGGTATCGGGAGTTCCTCAGGGCTCCATTTTGGGACCACTACTGTTTGTTTTGTACATAAATGACATTGCCAATGTAATTCCTAATGATGTTATGCTGATGACACGACGATGGGATTTCAGAATAAAGACCTTAATAACCTAGAAAATACAAATGAATGAAATTGTAAATAGTATAACTCAATATTTTAATAACTCTAAATTATGTGTTAATGCAAAAAAAGTGAATTAATAATTTTCAATTTTAAAACCACTCATTTTGAGCCTCATATATACTTGGACAATGATATGATTCTACCTATCGATAATGTGGATATTCTCGGTTTAACAGCTGACAGTAAACTAACATGGAATGAACATATTAATAAAATTGAAAAGAAATTATCATCAGCCCTTTTTGTTATACGTAATATATCAAAATTTGTATCAGCTGAAACTGCCAAGATAGTCTATTTTGCTTTCATTCATTCAATTATTACATATGGCATAGAGCTGTGGGGATCAACATCTAAAGCCAATCTCAAAAAAATCTTTACATTACAGAAACGAGCCATCAGATACATAGCCCAATGTATAGTCCTTGTAAGGAAGCATTCAAAACTCTTTCAATACTAACCCTTCCCAGTATCTTTATATTAAAATCCATATTGTATATACAAAATAGGTCTTAATCACATAGATTAAAATTATATGAAAGAAAGATTGATTATATTGGCAGTAAATTATTCAATGAATTACCAATAAATTTTAGAAATATTACTCCATTACCTAAGTTTAAACATATATTAACTAATTTTCTTAAATCAAAAGCTTACTATGACGTGGAAGAATTTCTGAATGATAATATTATAATTGACCTACAGTAACTTTTTATCAATGTATTTGTATTACAATCATCTTTATGTATTATTTTAGCACTTTAACTGTTATTACTTGTAATTTTATTGATTGTCTATATTTATTTTTAACTGGACTATGATCTTAAACAAGTTTTCAATTGTGTATACTTGTTATAAAGAGCAATAAAATTGAATTGAAAAAGAAAACTATATACATTAAAATTTGGATACCCCTGAATTGTTAATAAATTTCTGTTCATCAATATTTTGGGAAAGTGTCACTTTAAAACTTAAGACATCAAAATTCAGATCATTATATAGCAGCTTTTTATTAACGTTTCTATTTTGGCCCTTGGTCAACCCTTTGTAAAGTGTGTTACGTGTGTTATCTTTTCACTATTTTGAAACTTTTTATTTTTTAATTGTGTACTCGGCATTCATCTACAACTTTGGTGAGTGTTTCAGAATATTATATATTAATTCTGCATGGTATTTTAAAGAATATACTAATTAATGTTTATCTAAAATAATTCAGCAAGGAGGGTCTGTGAGCTTGTTAATACTTCAGTGGAAGGGTTAAGTAATATTGGAGCTTTCTGTTTATTACTATTTCACTTTGAATTTGTTTAAATTACATACCAGTCAATCCGCCACTTTTATATACATTATATTTAAAATAAAAACACTCTGATATAAAAGTGGACTATATCTCTAAATTTCAAATCTCAGTCAGGGTGAGTTACCAGGATAAGGTTTTTCCTGGGTTTTCCCTTATCCTGAAAGACGAATGTCACCTCATAGGGCATGCGTTGATCAAATTAACACATTGAGAATTATTATTGAACAATCACTGGAATTCCGCTCACCTTTGTACTTGGTGTTCATAGATTTTGTAAGTGCATTTGATACCCTGAACCACTAAGATATTTGGCAGACTCTATATGAAAGAAGAGTACCTATTAAGATCATAAACATCATTAAAGAATTATAAAAATGCCAGCTGCAGAGTTCTTCACAAAAACAAAATGGGAGAAATAATCCCCCTTAGCACAGGAGTAAGACAAGGTTGTGTGCTGTCGCCACTCCTCTTTAACTTGGTCTTAGCTGCAACTTTAAGAAGAGCGAACGATATGCCTACAGGAATCCATTGGGGATTCTCCAGCAGACTAGAAGATCTAGACTACGCGGATGACTTATGCCTTTTGGCTCACTCTTATAAAGATATGAAAGCCGAACTCCAACAATTGGAAAAGGAAGCACAGGTGGGACTCCAAATTAATATCAACAAAACCAAGGAATTAAGAATAGGTGCCATTCAATCCAACCCTTTAGCTCTGCGCAGCGGCATAATTGAAAGCATGAAGGAATTCTCATATTTAGGTAGCATAGTTTCCCACCAAGGTGGTACAGATAGTGATGTGGACGTAAGAATAAAGAATGCATTTGGGCTGCTAAAACCAATATGGAAGAGTGCTGCTTATTCAAACAACACCAAATTGAGAATTTTTAACTCTAATGTTAAATCTGTGCTTTTATATGGGTGTGAAACCTGGAGAATAACTAAACCAATCATAAACTGCAAGTTTTCATTAATAGATGTTTACGAAACATATTAAAAGTATTCTGGCTGGTCCAGATAACTAATGAAAACCTATGGACAAAAACAAACCAAAGAGCAGTTGAATTAGAAATTTGGCATAGGAAGTGGGGATGGCTGGGACATACACTTCGCCGACCTCAAGATGACCTCGCTAGAAAGGCATTTGATTGGAACCCTCAGGGCAGCAGAGGAATTGGCAGACCCAAGATAACTTGGAAGCGAACAGTTCTCGCAGAAGCCAAGAAGATGGGGAAGACCTGGAGTGAGATCAGGGAGCTAGCCAGGAACAGAGTCAGATGGAGAAGTTTCCTGAGAGCCCTATGTTCCACTTAGGAATGATGGGAAATTTGATTGATTGAAAGATGAATGTCGGGTAACTCTGAGCTCTATGGACCCTGGGCTCATTTGAGCATCATTTCACCTATTCCATTCATCGTCTGATATGGCTTAACGTTGGAGGACGTAAATTACGCGCGCACGCGCGCACACACACACACACACACACACACACACACACGCACACGCACGCACGCCCACACCCCCACCCCCACCCACACCCACACACACACACACACACACACACAAGAAAATTTACAACATTTATGGCAGTGTCTTTAAACAATCACTTTCATTCTGCAAACTACTAACAGTTTAACTTCTCGTTTATGACAATTTCTCATCTAATCGTTAGAGTCCAAATCTTCAGCCAATTAATAATTATTCATTCCAGGAGGTTATCAGGAGCAAGTTTCTTTTGATAGTCCTCCTGCTATGCACAATTTTCCCATGATGTTTTATCTGAGCTATGAATGCCTTCTCAAACAAAATTTGTATGTATGCCACTTCAAATGTTCCATTATATTCAGCCACATATTTTTTTTACCTGGGTACAGATTAAGTTCAATGATAAGGTGGAGGCCCTGACAAGCTGGTGCCCATTGCTTGCAGCAGTGTGTCCAGTTCATACTACTTTACCTGAAGTTTGTACATGTTGGTTTGTGTCTGCTTTGGAAAATATGTGACATTGTTGTTAACCAGCCAGATGATGTTGCTCTTAGAATGGTCATAGTAAGCTTGTCCACAACAAGCAAATGGGATCATTAACCATTACAATAATGGACTGAGGAGTGAGATATGTAAGGAACTGAATCATGAACTAAATTTTGAGAAGTTCACCATTCAACTCTACATGGTAATCTGTGCTGCTAGACTGCTTTAGATTAGAAGATTAATTTACTTTAAGCTAATTCTGCAGGATATATAATTAATCTTCTATTTTTACCAGAAGAAACCTTTAAGCCTCCAATTTCATCACTACTCTACCAAAAATATTTACAATATGGCTTTAGGCTGATTCATGTTTAGTACAGACAGTGGACATATTTGTTTCATGAAACAAAGAAAACTGACTCTGGCTGCAACAATGTCACTCCTTTAACTGAGAAATTTTCTACTATTGTTGAATTTACGATATTTAAATCCCAAAGACCTCAGGATTTTTAATACTCATGTTTCACTTCCTTTATATCCTTTTGCTTTATGTATTTCTGATATTAGTTTTCTCACTTAGAGAATTCCTCTTTGTTGTAAAACCTTTACGACAGAGCATACTTAGTCAAATTCATACACTCCAGTCACCGATTTTTGCCTTTACCTATTTTTGCAGGGAAATAAAACATGGGATTACCAGAAGCTTGTTCTGATAATATGCCCTCTTGAATAACACACAATTCTAAGATCTATGCTGCAAACCTCCCTTGTGCATTCGGCTCATTTGGCAATGCTGTATAAAAGCATGCCAACAGATGGTTCTCTCCATATAACCCAAGACAACACAAGCATGCTGTTTGTTATCAACAGTTTAACTTACAGGCTGGTTAATGCACCTATAAACAAGATGGAATATATCAAATAGTACAATAATATCATTCACATTGCAGAATACAATGGATTCAGTGCTGAATTGGTCAAAAAGAAAATTGATAAATTCAAAAGACAACAAAGATGCAAACAACTACTCTTTCCCCAATCAGCAATGAAACTTCATACAGAAAATTTACATATCATCCCAAAGCTACCACCTTTTCCAAAAAGTCTTCAAAGAGCACAATATTATTTTGGCCCTGCAAAACAAATTTAGTGTACAACACCTTTTGAAATCATGTAATACAAAGGAGATACCCACAAACAAAAAATCAGGTGTGTACCAGATAACTGCAAAGGCTATGACAACTTTTACATTGGAAAAACTAAAAGGAACTTGAACATTAGGCTTAAAGAGCATTTTAGGAACATCAGGAACAAAAAAATAGATAAATGGGCAGTAGCATACCAATTTTGGAAGGAGAATCATGATATAGAATGAGAAATCCACTTAGACGCACCTATCGCCTCCAATGAGTTCACCAAACCATCATCCAAAAGTCGACAACAGCTGATGATGTTAGGAAGATACTAACGAAATGCGCTCTAGGTAAATACTAGAGTATTAAATTCAAAATTACCAGGGCTGTTTAATAAGAAAGATCATAATTTTTATGGTCATAATTTTTTGCACTAAAATTCAATCTTATTATATTCTGTTAGCTTAATGTGAAACAAACACGCTGTAGTAGTTTCATTGTTGGTACTCCTGGTTCCTGGCTGTGAGAACCAGGCAAGTTCAGACATATTCAGTATTGTCTACCGTTGCAATGGAGGTTAACATGCAGTAAAAGTTATGTTAGAGGAAGATCCGGAGTTTCTTTCAAACATAATCACTGCTGATGAAACTTGACATCATTTTGATCCTGAGAGCAAACAGCAAACCTCAGTGTGGAAATCTCCTTCATCACCAACCCACCAAAAAGCAAAAATTGTTGCTTCTGCTGGGAAAGTTATGGTCATCTCATTTTTTGATATTCATGGAATGGTTTATCAGCATGTTGTACCTGCACACACATCAGTAATTGGACAATACTACAGGGATGTCCTGAAAACATTGCAAGTCCATATCAGGCGCAAAAGACCACATTTCCATGAAGTAGGCTGGATGCTGCTCCACAATAATGCGCGGCCGCATATTGCCAATGTTGTTGCTGAATATCTTGCAAAAATCAACGTGAAAAGCATCCCTCACCCTCCCTATAGTCTGGATTTAGTCCCATGTGACATTTTTCTATTCCCTAACTTGAAGAAATGTCTTCATGGGAGGCATTATTCACCATCAGAAGCAGTGGTGAAGGCGATTTTGAAGGATCTCTCAAAAAATGGTTTCCAGCATGTCTTTGAAGACTGGTAGAAATGCTGGGACAAGGCATCACATTCAGGGGAGACTATTTTGAGAAGGACCATCAAAACTATGAGGATGAGTAAAGGTACGTTGTCAAAAAACAGTTGTGGTCATTCTTTACTGAACAGCCCTCGTATATTCTCTATAGATGTTTGGTTTGTCAACACTCCCCTTACCTTTATAGATTGGATGAATAATTGCCTTTCTCCATATTTCTGGTATATATATCCCTTCACTTTAATTGTGTTAAATAAGTCCCCAAGAACGTTAACTCTGTTTAATTAAGTACACCATTCCTTAAGAAATTCTGTTAGGATACCATTTATTCCAGTTGCTTTGCTCCTCTTCATTAATCTAACCTGTTGCAAAATTTCTTCAGTTCTTATTTCATCATCCAGAATATCTATATAGTTATTAGCTATTTCCCCAATTCCTATCTCATTGATTGACTTATTCACCCCATACAAATCTCTGAAATATTCCACCCACTCTCGTGGTTTCGTTGCATATTTGTTATACATTGATTTTATTGTCTTCCATACCTCATTTACGTTGTTTTCATTAAGGATGTTTATCAAATGAGTATCATGTTTTTCCCTCCAGATTGTTTTCCTTTGTTCTAGCATAGAAATATATAAGTTTCTCCCTTGCATATACTCTTCCTTTAATTCTGAATATCCTAACTCCCTCCACTTAATTAGTAACTGTTTAACTTGTCTCCTAGCTACTCTACATTCTTCATCAAACCATCCCTCATCTCTCTTAATTGCCCTCATTTTCATTTTCATTCCCTCACCCGCTCTCACTATGAGGCTATTTAAAATATCCATGGCATTTTCAATTCTTTGTTCTTTTGTCATAACACTTATTCCACACTGACATATATGGCCATAATATGACCAATTTAATGCCTCTCTAAAATCACTGCAGTATTCTTCCTTCCATTTATATCTATTATATTTTTCTACATAGTCCCTTCCATCACTTGTATTATACTCCACCTGTTTAATGCTTATTATTAGGTCTACTATCAATGGAAAATATTCACTACTAGAACTTAAATTTAACACCTTAAAATTATTTAAAAGGTATCCCCTATTGATTGGCCACAATAGATAGTCAATTACACTTTGTCCATTTTTATTAACAAAGGTGAATTACCCCCTTACATCTTCTCCTTATTTTCCATTTAAAATATCAAAGGTGTTCAATTCACAGAATTCTATATATTTCTCATACCCTTTGTCAACTATCTTATCTTTGCTGTTTCTAATCCTTTCCAGTTTCTTCCATATATCATTAGTTGTCCAATTATTTCCTCCCATTATGTCATTTGCTCTTATCCTAATATTAAAGTCTCCCATTAGTATAACCTCGGAATTAACATATTTCTCCTTTAAACTTCCAACATCTTCCTCAATATGTTTAAGTAGGTCTGGATTATGGAAATGCGAGGAAAGAGGTGGATTGTATACTATTCCTATACATACCGCATTTTCATCTATTTGTTTATCCAGTAAGACAACCCATGGTATTTCTTTCCTCCTTATCCACGTTTCTTTAACTGCTTTACTTAGCGGCTTCCTTACAAAAAAGCCTATGCCTCCAGATACCCTGCTTTTTCTCGCTACTACATCTTCTTGTATCCCTATATACTCGAATTCCTTTACATATATCTGTTCTTCCTTTAACCATGTTTCTACTACCTCTAAATAGTCAAGCTTTGTCAATAACAAATTCAAGCTCCCCACATACATATTATTCTTAATTCCCTCACAATTCCAGAATCCAAGCCTCCTTATACTTTCCCTCCCCTATTGGGATTCTGACCTAAATTAAATGATCTAATGCCTTCTTATTCCTTCGTTTCATCCTTTGTCCCAAGGTGGACGACATATTTCTTCCCAAAACTAATATACTGCCATGTTCCGATGATAAAAAATAGTGTTGCCACGCCTTCCTCCCCTCGTGCGCCAACTTGCGTTCACCTATCACTTCCACTGCTCTCGGTGACACCATTTTCTTAGGTGACATCACTCCAATGCCTCCTCCTCCTCCTGACGTCATCGCCAACATTCTGTCCGTTGATGTCATTGCTTCATCAGCTATCGGGGTTCCATCTGCCGTCTTTGCATGTACATTACCCACTACCATGCTGATATGTGAATTTTGGGTTGAACAAGCTCTGCCACCATCATCCACACTCATTCCTTTTCGACTGGACTTCGATCTTCTTGTCTGGTTTTCCACAGTTGGCACTAACTTCCACTGAGTGATTTCCTCTGTGCCAAGGCCAACTTCCCTTGTTTTGTTCTTTTCCAAAATTAACGTTCTCACTCTGTCGATCCAAAGTTGAAAGTTTCTAATGTATGCTGTTCATCCCTGACTTCTTGCTTCTTTCATTCTTCATATTAAATTTCTCTGCAAGGCTCTCTTCTTTGGCGATAAATCTTTGTTGATGAAAATTTGTGTTACCTTTAACTTCTTAGCTCTTATAAGTACTTCATGCACTAGTTGGGATGTTGATAATTTCAATATGATCACTCTCCTTAGAGTCTGTCTCCCAACTCGATAAGCTTCAATGATATCCCATACAGATCTATTTCCAGCTTTTCTTTCATTATTTCTGTTATTTCTTCTACTGGCCATTTATCCCTTCTTTCCTTGACTGCTATGAATACTAAGTTACATCATCTTTCTCTTTATTCCAGTCTTTACAATCTTTTCTTGATCATATTAACCTCTCTTTTTGTTTCCTGCACCTCAGCTTTGACTTCTTTGATATTAGTTGCCATCTTTTCCAGTTGTTTCCCTATTCGCTCTTCCATACCTTCTATTTTATTGATTTTCTCAGTTAAATTTTCTAGCATTCCTTTAATCTCTGAGGGGTTCTTTTCAATTCCACCAATCACTAACAGAAGAATTAAAATACTTGCAAAAACCAATATATTAGTCATCTTCTCACCAAAGCTGTTTTTTTGAGTTCACAAATTCTGCTCTTCTAAAATGCCCAATTCTAGCTCTATACACTGTAATATCCACTCCCATTGTGACTTAAGACGTTCTTACTCTACACGCAGGAGCGCCTCAAGAACACAACCTTCCTCTACCACTGCTGGCTCAGCACTCTGTGTATATATTACTAGCCTGCTTGTGAAAAGACGGCTGCTTCTTTTTCTGTTTTTCCATTACTTATTCTATGTACTATTGCTTAGCTATTAACTTTTAGCATATGTACAATCAATGTACTTCAAAAAGTGCACTTCAAAGTCTGATTGGTGAACACAGCCTTCTCTCTAGGAGAGCCAACAGCACACTGAATGCTACTGGTGCACAGGTTGATGTCATTTATAGATGTCATTTGCCTGAGCCACCAAGATGTTATTTGCATCCTTCATTACATTTCAAAGTCCAAAATTATTTGGAGGGGTCACTTCCTAAATGGAATTGCATGACTATGCATAAGCTTCACGTTGAAAGTTATTTAAATAGTGAAATAGCGAAGATGTTGAGTGAAGGAGGAATAGAAAGTACTATTAATGTTAGTGCAACAAGTGTACATGAACGCAGCAACTTGTTAAAATTACAAGTGACGGAACATTAAAAGAAACTTGAGCAAGGAAAGCTGGCAGTAAACCCGGGAATACATGAAGCGGAGACCATAGAGCCACTACTGATAATTGTGGGAATGCTACACCAGGACTTACAGAAAGCAGAGAATGTAATAAAATCTTTGAAAAGTGAAAATGAGAAACTTAAAGGCCAGTTTAAAAGAAGAAGTGTCATATTCTATGATTGCCAAAAAAAGAGTAAATAAAAAGTTTGCAGGCTTGGATTATAATCCAAATGTACCCATATTTAAGAGAATTCAAGCTCTTTCAGTGGAGGATTAAATTGGAAAACAGAAGTCAAAGGTTATGGTGTTGGCAACTCTATTTTGAAATATGCCAGTAATGAGTGCCGTAAAATGGGCTATAAAGTTAAGTGTTTCCCGGAAATACACATTGAGGAACTGAGACATAAAGTGAAAATGCTTAAACTAGATGAAATAGAACCCGATATAGTAGCTATTCATGCTGGTTCAAATGATGCATGTGGGCATATAATATCTGATGTGATCATGGGAGACACAATGAATCTGGTGGAACAAATAAAAAAAGCAATGCACATCAACAAAGGTAATCATTAGTAGCATACTACATAGGAAAGATGTGAACTAGAAGCAGGTGCAGTGTATTAATACGCAACTAGACTGGTTGTGCTTAGTCCAAAGGTGCATGACGGTAGATGGGAACTGTTAAATCAAGGATGAAGATCTGCCTAGGGATGGCATCTACTTGAACAGAGAAGGATCGGTGAAGTTTGGTAAGTTATTATATGATGTTATATCCAGTTGTCAACAAGACACAAACACTCAAAGTCAAGAGGGGGCTTGTACTGGAGAGAAAGCAATTGCAGAGCATAATGTATTAAAAAATCTAGGTGCTAAAAGCATCAAGGTGGATTGTTTAAGGGAGTCCAAGATAGGAAATAATGAAATAGAAATTTTAGATTTGGAAACTGATAGGGTACATGTAGTACAGAATGAAAATAATAGCAACTTAATTATATTTCATCAAAATGTGCAATACTTATCCAACAAAACTAAGCAATTCAGTGTACTCATAATTACAGAACATGGTTAAAAACACATCCAATTCAGCTCTATAAATTAGATAATTTTTTATTACAAAGTAGTTTCTGTAGAATGGAATATAAAGGAGGTGGTGTAGCAATATATGCGTATAAAAATATAAGTGTACAAATTATGAATTTGAACAAACATTGCACAGAAAAGGATTTTGAAATTACTGGGGTTAGAATTAATACAGATGGGGTTAATATATTACTCCTTGAAACTTATAAATCACCAAGTGGACAAATTTTAAATTTTTGATGGATAGAGTCAACATGAAAAATTCAATGCAATGGCCGGGATTTGAACCACGGATCTCCTGGTTTCCGCCCAGTCGCTCTAACCCATTGAGCTACCATGGTCAATGTGCCTTCCTGATATTAAATTCTCCATATGACTCACATATTTTCCCGGTAAGACCACTAGGGGCTCTCGCATCCAAAATACAGAGATGTTAGGATAATTCATCGACAGTCATAACAAATGGACAAGTCGGCCGTAGCACATCACTTTTGGTCTGAGAATCACAACATAAAACAAGAAATAGAACTGATCAAACAGGCAAAGAAACCTCTGGAACTACAGATTTGGGAAAACATATTTATTACGAAGAAACAGGACCTCTTGATGAATTTTGAAATTCCCGCGGTAGATGACGTCATCAAACTTACCAGGACATTAGATGGCAGCACAACACCAAGCCAGATGCAGACACCAGATGCATCATCAGTCAA
Organism: Mantis religiosa; assembly: GCA_030765055.1. NCBI lineage: Eukaryota > Metazoa > Arthropoda > Insecta > Mantodea > Mantidae > Mantis > Mantis religiosa. Next base: position 54,385,516 of record CM060950.1, on the reverse strand, counting down.
CCACAGAACTGACGATAGGGGAGAAGTCCCCAGAAACTAGTCTTCATAAAAAACTTGTAAGTGGAGAAAAGTATATACAAGGTTGACTCACTTACCTAATTTTAGTAAGCCTGGATCTACTTTACTCAATAGAGTATTTGTGAATTAAGAGGATGTGTGTCAGCCTTCAAACCATTATTGTACTTATGCTAATTGTTAAAAGGACTAATGTATATAGAATTGTAACCAACTGTATATATTTATATTATTTGGACGAAGCCCACAATTCTGTATAAATTCCTCTGGTGAATAAATATGAATATAAATATGAATATTACAAAAATATAAAAGTTTGTTACTAAGGTACATGGAAATTTCTTTCCATTAGAAAGAAGTATTAACACCAATTTCTTAATATAAGTGAAGCCTTGGTAACAAATTTTTATATTTTTGTAATATTTGTTGCTTCGTTTTCTATGTAATAAATATGAATGTTTAAAAATTTCTGCTTAGCCTGAACTTAATCCTCCTGATACTTAGTAATCCAAAAAAGTTTATGCAGATTATGAAACCAAATAAAATGGAATTTTTCCAGTTTGTGTTGCATATTACACTACCCCCAAAAAAAGGGGGGGGTTCTCTATACCTCCTCGATAAAAGCAGGTGATTCTTAAGGAAAAATATGGGCTGATTTTGAAAATTGCCACAGAAATCTCCTATCACGTCAGGTTAAAAAGATATGAAGATCTTTAAGTTCTCACCTACGAGGTTTCAGACAAAATATTATGTCACATTTATTATTGTGGTATTATAATACTTGGATTATATATTTAAGAGACACATCTGTAACTGTGCCTAAAAGTGCTTGGTAGCATTTGATTCCCTCTTCTACTCCTGTCTGCTTTCCCTCACATGAAACCAACAATATTATTCCATAATTACTGGGTCCTTATGACCTTGGTACCTCTTCTCCATGACAGAAATATCCCAATGACATCACCCAAACTTTCCGGGAAAAGGTTTAAATGTGAATGGAAGAAATGGATTTTCAAAGAAATTCTACAAACCATGTCTCTGTAGCATTTCAACAAATTTGAGACCAAGGTTTCCCCACCCCCTTTGTGTTTCCAAGAAAATCACACACAACCCCTGTAAATGATTGGCACGCTGCTAATTCCACTGTCTGTAAAGTTTTTTTTTTCCCCAAACATTTTGTCTTCACAAGTTTTCGGGTTTGAGGTCTACCAAAAATTCCTTCTTTCAATTCTGCATAAAGTTAACTGTGGAAACTTTCCTTGCAAATATGCAAATCCACTAAAGTCCTTGTTGATGTTCACTACTGTCCTATGCTTAATTCTTCATCAGCCCAAGTTTTATATGTAAGGGAGGGAGAAGAATCTTTTCAGGCTTAACCAATGGTTAGATAGTCAACATGAAAAATTCAATGCCATGGCCGGAATTTGAACCACGGATCTCCTGGTTTCTGCCCAGTGGCTCTTACCCATTGAGCTACCATGGCCAAAGTGCCGTCCTGATATTCAGGGCTATTCTATAACATCTGGATGAGGCTGAACCACTTGTTAAAACCGCTAACCACTGGTTATGCACCATTTTTTATTCTGTTACAACGTAACCATAACAACATCTTGAGAGGAAGAAAGTTATGGTTAAGGATAACAAGAGGCGAGACCGTGTTCTTAGCACCAACAATACTACTTTTCCCTTGCCGAAATTTGATTTAGAAGCACAAAGGAGTGAAGAACACTGCAGGAGATAAATAACCTTATGTTATTCGTACATTGTAAAGTGAAGCCATAAATTTGTGTGTGTGAAAATAATGAAAAGTGTGTACCTAGACGAGAAATACGTAAAGAGTTTCCTACCTAAATTTTGACCTCTTGTTATTTACATGGTAGTAAAGAACATATCACAGAAATGTTTGCTCTGAGATCCATTTCTCTGTCAGAATTATCTTGTAATCAAGTATTTACATTTAATTTTCTGCTGTATAACCATTGAAATGCTGTTTTGGGTCAGAAAGTCCTACAAACTATAAATTAAAAAAGTTTCTTTCAAATTAAATGCTAGAAGGTAGAACATGGATATAACAAAATCACCAGTATTGGTATCAATATTTGTATTATCTATAATGTTTTTAATTACTCGTATTTCATTTTAGTATTGATTACAGATTATTATAAGAAATTATACTGTCCTGTAAAATATAACTTTTGTTTTCCGGTTTGTGATCTAAAAGGTGATGTTAACCAATTTCAGTGTGCTAAATTGAATCATGCTGTCCATTTTTCTGTATCACATAAGGTTTTCTCACAAATCACAAATAAACATTTGAAAGTGGTGTTTATATGTAAAGATTGTGCATTACAAAATGAAGATAAAAAGAAATATTTCTGACTAATAAATATATAGAAATACCCGTATATCTGTAAAGTAAGATGTGAAGTTATATTTTCTTTGGCCGGAAAGTCTATTGCACTGATTTACGTTTAAGTCATGATTAAGGAACTTTTGTTTTCAAGTACTAACAGTAGTTTGCATTGCTCAATCGACCCTGATATCTCCTGTCCATCTCCTTGATTTCTTGCTGAAATCATTCACCTTGTTCATTTCTGAGGGATCAAAAATTATCAAGAAAATAGTTAAGCTGAGGGTACAAGTAGTGAAGCTTTGAACTCATATTTTGCCCTGAGGCACATAATAGATTTTCTAGTATAATTCTCATAATGTTTTTGTATCACAGATAGTTTGACTACCTCTTTGAAAGTATACCATGATTGCATTTCATTTATGGTTCATCAAAATCGGGAAAGTGTCGCCAGGACAGTGTTATTAAATGCTTGGCATTTCAAATATTTAGCTGTTACTTCATGTTTGCATTACTTTGCAACAATAACTTAAACATTAATCCTGGTAAGGTGAAACTATATATGTACGTGCTAAGTGTGAATATAACATCCTACCACTGTATACTTGAGCGGAAGAATTTCCTAACCTAATCTGACATATTATGATAATTCCTAACAGAGAAATATATTTCCTTTCTTGGAAGTGTTGAAAACAGTGTTGTTATAATAAATTAAATTTAAAGGGAGTCGATTAATGACACTAAGCAACACTTACTTTTAAATTTTTCCCGAACATGTTTCAGAGACTTTGCCTCCATCCTCAACCGGCCATCCAATGAGAACCAGTCGAGGCAAAGTCTCTGAAACATTATTAAATTTTAGATGAGTCGCGTTTTTTACACATCTGCTTCACTTTCGTACCTATTTTGAGGACATGTTTCGCAAATCTTCGCTTGCATCTACGGCTCTTGTGCGACTGACGCTAGATCCAGCGGTGTGGGTAATTCTGGGGTTGTTGCTGCCATCTGTTGATTTAGTGATGAACTGAAATGTGGGATTCTCTTCTAGCGGGATTTCAAAGTTCATTAGTTGGTTTTTATGTTTTTCTATGTATATCCTCTCCCATATGACGAGTTCACTATGTTTTTGTACGTATTTTAGTAATTTTGTGCTATCTTCAATTTCATGATTTTCAGACCAGAAATGAGCTGCTATTGCGGACTTATCAATATTTTTGTATCTTAAGTGCCTGAAGTGTTCTTTCTTTCTAGTGCCTATGTTCCTTTTTGTCCTTCCTATGTAAATTTTTTCACAGTCTTTACACTTAATTTTGTAAATGCCTGACTTTTCCTCTGGTTTTATCTTATTAGTATTATTACTGTGAAGTAGGTTTTTAATGTTGTAATTGTTTTTTGGTGCCAATGTTATATTGTATTTCTTGAATATTTTTTGGAACTTTTTTGTGGCCCAGGGGTGGTAAGTAAATTTAGCAAATCTAGTTTCTTGTTTTATTGGTGTGAGAGCTGTGATCTGTTTTAATTTCTTTTGAAGTTTGAATAATTTTAGTTTTTTATCTACAAGGTTTTTTCCATATCCATTTTTGATTGCAGTTTTTAAGATTTGATGGTATTCGTTTTGATATTCTTGTTGGCTGAGAGGTAGATTTACTAATCTGTGTGTTAGACTGTTGATGGTTGCATGTTTGTGTGGAATTGGGTTGAAACTATTTGCTTTGATGTAATTATCTGTGTGTGTTGCTTTTCTATGAATGCCAAATTCTAGTTTTTCATTGCCTTTTTTGATTTTAAGGTCTAAAAAAGGTAGAGTACAGTCCTCTTCAGTTTCTACTGTGAATTGTATGCTGGGTTCTTGCAGGTTGAGTAGTTTCAAAGCATCATCTATTAGTTTGTAGGGCACTATTGCAAAGATGTCGTCTACGTATCTGTACCATGTTTTAAACATATGAGGGAAGGCTTTAGTAATATGTGTTTCGAAAAAGCTCATGTATAGATTGGCCAAAAATGGTGATAATGGGCTTCCTATAGCTAGTCATGAGCTTTTTCGAAACACATATTACTAAAGCCTTCCCTCATATGTTTAAAACATGGTACAGATACGTAGACGACATCTTTGCAATAGTGCCCTACAAACTAATAGATGATGCTTTGAAACTACTCAACCTGCAAGAACCCAGCATACAATTCACAGTAGAAACTGAAGAGGACTGTACTCTACCTTTTTTAGACCTTAAAATCAAAAAAGGCAATGAAAAACTAGAATTTGGCATTCATAGAAAAGCAACACACACAGATAATTACATCAAAGCAAATAGTTTCAACCCAATTCCACACAAACATGCAACCATCAACAGTCTAACACACAGATTAGTAAATCTACCTCTCAGCCAACAAGAATATCAAAACGAATACCATCAAATCTTAAAAACTGCAATCAAAAATGGATATGGAAAAAACCTTGTAGATAAAAAACTAAAATTATTCAAACTTCAAAAGAAATTAAAACAGATCACAGCTCTCACACCAATAAAACAAGAAACTAGATTTGCTAAATTTACTTACCACCCCTGGGCCACAAAAAAGTTCCAAAAAATATTCAAGAAATACAATATAACATTGGCACCAAAAAACAATTACAACATTAAAAACCTACTTCACAGTAATAATACTAATAAGATAAAACCAGAGGAAAAGTCAGGCATTTACAAAATTAAGTGTAAAGACTGTGAAAAAATTTACATAGGAAGGACAAAAAGGAACATAGGCACTAGAAAGAAAGAACACTTCAGGCACTTAAGATACAAAAATATTGATAAGTCCGCAATAGCAGCTCATTTCTGGTCTGAAAATCATGAAATTGAAGATAGCACAAAATTACTAAAATACGTACAAAAACATAGTGAACTCGTCATATGGGAGAGGATATACATAGAAAAACATAAAAACCAACTAATGAACTTTGAAATCCCGCTAGAAGAGAATCCCACATTTCAGTTCATCACTAAATCAACAGATGGCAGCAACAACCCCAGAATTACCCACACCGCTGGATCTAGCGTCAGTCGCACAAGAGCCGTAGATGCAAGCGAAGATTTGCGAAACATGTCCTCAAAATAGGTACGAAAGTGAAGCAGATGTGTAAAAAACGCGACTCATCTAAAATTTAATAATTTTTCGCTTCACTGTGGTGTTCCAATACAGTTGAATCTCGATATTCTCTGAAACATGTTCGGGAAAAATTAAAAAGTGTTGCTCAGTGTCATTAATCGACTCCCTTTAAATTTAATAGAGAAATATATCTTTTATATGGCGCACAATTATCAAAATATTTGTAAAATGGTATATTATTTCAGCTAAATAGAAGGTATAAAAGTAGAAAGTTCATACTTAGGATGCACTAGAGCTTATACTTCATTCCAGTACTGGTTGGAGACTATTACAACGAAAATACGAAATCCAATTTCAATTATGCTATTAGTACTTCAAGAAGTACAAATAAGTTATCTGTTGTATTGATTTGCAATAAATCATTGATATACCAAACAAATGAAAGTTTAAAATGCTTAGATCATATAAGATGAAATTTATACAAATTATGTACTACCCTAAAAAAAAATAAACATCTTTTCTTATTAACTTTAAAGAGAGTCAATTAAAGACACTAGACAACACTTACTTTTAAATTTTTCCGGAACATGTTTCAGAGGCTTTGCCTCTATCATCGGCCGGCTCTCGACTGGTTCTCGTTGGTGTAGCTGACGATATTTTGTCACAGGTCTCCTCTGGTGGCGGTTCAAGGAACTTGCTGAACAAATCTTTCTGGGGGATGTCGAAATTGAATACTTTGTTCCTATTTTTTGAAATGAAGATTTGTTCCCATGTGGATAGTTCTTGTTTTCCTGATGTATGTTTTAGTAGTTTTGGTTCTGGATTTATGTTGTGGTTTTTTCCCCAAAAATGTGTGGCAACTGCTGATTTGTCTAATTGTTTATATTTTATGTTTCTAAAGTGTTCCTTTGCTCTTGTTTCTAAATTTCTTTTGGTTTTTCCAATATAAATTTGACTACAGTCATTACATTCAATTTGATATATACCAGATTTTTTGTTAGATGGAATGGAATCCTTGATGTTTGAGCAAATTAGGTTTTTTAAGGAGAAATGGTTGACTGGTGCTAGTTGAATGTTTTGTTTTTTGAAGACTTTTTTGAATTTATCATAGGCCCATGGATGGTAAGTGAATTTTTTGAAAATCATATTAGTTTCTGTAGCTGAGAGGGTTGTGGTTTCCTTTAGTAGCTTCTTCTTTTTTGCTAAGTTCACTTTTTTGTCCACTAATGATTTGGGAAAGTTATTTTTTTGTGCTATTTCAATTATTTTGTTGTATTCTGTTTTGTATTCTTCTGCTGTGAGAGGGATGTTTACCAGTCTGTGTGCTAAACTATTGAAGATTGCCTGTTTGTGGGATCTTGGGTTGTAGCCATTAGCTTTTATGTAGTTGTCTGTCTGTGTTGGTTTTTTGTAAATGCCAAAGTTTAGTCTGTTTTTATTCCTCATTATTTTTAGGTCCAAAAATGGTAAATGCTCATCTTTCTCTATTTCTACAGTGAATTTGATGCTTTTTTCTTGGATATTTAAAAGTTTTAGTGCATCACTGATGTGTTTTTTTGGTACTATTGCAACCGCCACCAGAGGAGACCTGTGACAAAATATCGTCAGCTACACCAACGAGAACCAGTCGAGAGCCGGCCGATGATAGAGGCAAAGCCTCAGAAACATGTTCCGGAAAAATTTAAAAGTAAGTGTTGTCTAGTGTCTTTAATCGACTCTCTTTAAAGTTAATTTATCATAACAACACTGTTTTCAACACTTCCAAGAAAGGAATCCTTTCTTATATTTATAAATCATTAAGTCGAATTAATAATGGCATTACTTCTGCAATAATTAATATATATTTTGCATTGTTCTTCCAAAGACTTTGTAGCTCGCTTGCATTCCAGCTTGATCTGTACAGAACGGAAGTCTTTAAGTGATCGCAATTGCACTGTTTGAACTGGCACACCGAGAGCGGTGGAAAAACAAAACAAGCCTGCAAAACGTATGAATTTGCGATGAGTCGCTCCGGATGCTTAACAACATGGTTGAGCAGATCTGTCGCCAAAACAAGCATGGTTACAAAACATGAAAACCTGCCATACTTGTTCTGGTGTTCTTTTTGCCAGAGGAACATAAAGTTGAAACAAACAGAAAAATCAGCAGTGTCACACCATTTTTGGACAGAAAACTACAACATTGGCCATAACATAAAACTGTTAAAAACAGATATTTGGGAAAAAATATTCATAACCAAAAACCGGGATAAAGTTATAAATTTTGAAATACCGGCATTAAATGAAGTATTAAAACTTAGTACCCCTAACACCAGATGGCAGAGGGATTGGAACACCGTAGTAGTGGAGGAAGAAGAATGTTCATTTAGTCACCAAACAGCTGAGGATGAGATCGAATGATCTTGAAAACGTTTTGATTATACAACAACATAGTAAGTGAAGTTGAGTGTAAACACAGTGACTCATTAATCAAACTCATATATAATTTCCTGGTAGACTACTAGGTGCCCCCGTATCTGAGATACACCGTTTGTGGCAACTTACTATTGTAAGTACTTAAATCCCAGGCTTCATCATTAAACTTATTATTTAAGTTAATTACGGCTAGTGTGAAGAAATGATTAATTTCCATCAATTAAATTAACCAATGGTGTTTGTTCTACATTTCTCTCCTCTGGGACATATTCCTGCTGCTTGACCCACTGTTGTACTACGTAATGCTTTTGCATATCACAGCTGTCCCACAAACTCAAAAAGTAACAATATTTTATAAATACCCCTTCTAATCCAAGGAACAAACCAATTACTTTAAGTTCACATATTTTCCAACAATGAACCTCATATTTTTAAACACAATCTTGGTCATACTTTCATAACTTTCTTTAACACCTACAGAATGGAAAACTGGAGCAGATGGAAGTTTGTTACCATTATGATGTAACATAGCCTTTAACCTGAACTTTGGTGAATTTATAAACAATTGCTTATCATCTGGATTATGCTCAATTCCTAGCTCACTAATTAAACCATTGATGTCTATACAGAAACATATTCTGTTTTATTGAAAAATATTTTCCAAATTTATGTCTATTTTGAAACTCGTAATTTATGTACCAGGTGCAAGTAATTTTCATTGTTGAAGCCTGGAACCAAGAAGTTCAGATTCTTCTTTTGACAAACTTATGTCACATGTCAAATCATTTGAGTTCAAGCTGATGATGATAGCAAAAGCTCTTGAAACATGTCCTGTGAAAAAACAGTGTAAGCGAAGCAGTGTGCCAATATCTTCTCGATTCACTTTTGTGCTAAGTTGTGCTTCAGTCTCTATGCTTCATTCAATTTTATTCTTTGACTTTCATTCAAGATTACTTGGTTTATAAAATGTCTTTCACTTTCAGAATTTTGTAAGTACTAACGAATTACTTAAATTGTGTAGGACCAGGATGGACAGTCTATGACACGCTTGTAACCGGCTGGTACACGAACTCGTTTTCAATTATGTATATCTAAAATATCTAAAACTTGGACACACTGTGCCATTTTAAGCATAATTTTCAGAATCTACATGTGAAAAGGGAATAAAAACATATATTTGCGGAGATAAATCTCATGTTAGGTAGTGCTACCTAACAAATTTTAAGGATATCAGAAATGCTGCAGTAAAGCACATTTGTAGAATGTTTTCTTCTCTATTCTTATACTTTTTTCATGTGATTTCTGGTCCACACTTCACCATAGTTCTCCCAATATTTTCCTTGATTCATTCAGGAGTAGATTATGATCTAAGCTCAGATAATGCTTGCACACTCAACTAACTCAATAATGGCATTTTTTTCTATACTACACATAATGGAAAAACTGGAGGAATTAAAAGGAATGTATATAGGTAATAGTCAATATTAAATTTTAGTTTTATTACCGGCTCATCCTGTTTTTCAGCAGAACTTCCATTCAGAATTGCTGATATCTGTTGCTCCAGGGGAGTCTGCGTCTGAGACTGTAAAAAAGAAAAACCTATGTACATAATAGCTACGTATTCAAGGATTTGGTATATCATCAGCTAAGTGATACCTCATTACTCAAAAAAGTCAACTTTTTTGGAATCACAATAAATTGTTTAAATTTTAAAATTCACAAACTGTATTTACTTTATAGTTTGTTTTTATCTAATACTTTCAGAGGTTTCCATGGTTACAAATTAACCATTTTATAATGGCAGTAGAACTTGATATATAAAGTATCACTGAAAGCTTTAGTACACTTACATGTAGACAATTGGCTTTGGTTGCATGCTTACATAAATTGTTAAAATATATAACACAACATACTGTGTAACTTTATTATAACTGACCACATAGAGAGTTTAAATGTTTAGTTTCTTTTCTAAAAGTAACACTAGTGATCCTGAAAATGTGTTTATTACAGTTAAAATGCCACTGTTTTGTCATGTTGCTAAAAATAAGACAACATATACTTACTGTGGAAGTGTATTAAGTATTTTTTGCTTTTACTTTAACTGTCACCTGCCTATATACACAGGACCAATGTGAGACCTGGAGACCAGTGGTATTTGGTGTTTAGTTTGTGTGTGTTTCAAACTTTGACCTGAGTCAATGAGTGCAGCTCCAAGAGGTGAACCTCTGTGTACATCAGAGAGATTAATAGCAGCACAAAAGATACATGGTAAAGAGCAATAAAAAACATTGAAGAGCATGTCAGAGTGTTGCATTTGTGTGAAAGAGAGGTGGATTGTACGTTAGCACTGAGCTAACGATTTTGGTAATAATACACAATGAGGTGAACATTTTTGTGCCCTTTGTCACACTGGTATAGGAACTCAGTAGTAAAATGGAAGATCTTGACCAATACATTAATGCCCTCGAGGAAGTTGGAGAAACCATTAGTGCTCTGGAAGAAAGAATGGAGAGTGCCAAGGAACTGAATGCCATGGCACAATAGATGACTATTGAAAGAATTAAAGATTTGAAGGTTGAGATGCCAGGTCGCCAAATAACAACCTAACATGCCAAGCCTCAAGTATGATGGGATGTCAACCTTTGAGGTCTTCCGCCAACAATTCGCCTCTGTAGCTGCTCACAACCAATGGTAGACAGAAGAGGTGGCCTCCAGGGAAAAGCGGCAGAAGTTTTGAATGCGGAACCAAAGTCGGCTGTGTCCAGAAAAATGTGGAAGGCCCTAAAGAACTGCTTCAGAAACCACCGTCTGACCACAGCCTATGGTAGCTCACTGAAGTCGCCGAGATTGCAACAGCCAGGACAGACGTTGCAGGAGTTTGATCTGGAAACTGAACAGCTGGCGAGTAAGGCTATAGTGGGACTCCCAAGTAGTCATGTGTTCCATTCATCAACAGGTTGCACAAAGCCGAGATAAAGTGCCTGATGTTCAGCAAATATAAGACCATCCACAAGACATCGACCACCGCATTGAGGATGGAGGTGGGGGGAAAAAAACAGCTCTCCCTAACTTAGAGACCAGGAGCATCTGTTACAACAGGGACAGAGGCTCGATATAAGGATGTTGTAGAAAATCTTCCAGTGGCATGTGCTGAGGGTGTGGCCAGCCGGGACACCTGGTAAGGGACAGACCACACACCACTGACGAGCATGAGGGAAACGAATAGGCAATGCTGTGACGAGGGGTAAATCAGAGACATCACCAACCCCTCGAGTGACACTGCACACCTTACACAGGATGGATGACTGCCTTGTTGCAGATAATGGGTGCAGGGTAGCCGTTATTATTATACTGGTGGAAACAGGTGCAGAGTGAAAGTGATCATACCAGATTAGGCAAACGAAATCCATTTGACTATACCAGCCATTGACGGCATTGGGTAAAAACCTACCTGTGAAGGATGCTTTCTAGAATTCACTTTGGGACAGAGCATAGCAAGTCTGTATGTGTTCGTTGTGAAGGTGAATGAGGAAGTGATACTGGGATTGAATGCCCTCATAAGTTGGGATGGTCAACATTGGCAGGAGGATATTGTGACTTGCTGACATGAGGTGACGCTTCAAAGCCCCAACAACTTCCCAGGGATCTGAATGGTGACGCTGATAAAGGATGTGGTAGTGCCTGCAAGAAATGAGATGGCTGTGAAAGTGCACTTGCAGGGACAGCTGTCAAAGAACATAGTACTGGAGTGGAAGATGCCATTGGATGCACAATGCGTCGTATGAATATTATTGCTGTGTCGGTAAGTACTACCTGTGAGGCTGCTGAACCCTTCAATATCCCATCAGAACATACACGCAGGAATGGAACTGGGGAGGTGTGAATAAACTGTGCAACATCGTGTGATTGGCCATGGTGCTAGGGCCCTGGCTGGAAACCTTTTAAAGGGACCAACAGAACATCTTACTGCAGCCCAACTGGAAAGCATCTGACATTTATTTGGACATTACAATCAGTTGTCAGCCAAGGGCACGAAGTTTATGCGTGCATCAGCCGAGTATGCCATCAAATCAACACCAGAGGTGCCCGACCCATCCGCAACCTCCCAGATGCCTTCCTCTAGCAAGCAAGGCAAAGTATAGGATGTGCTGCCAGACATGAGAGATAGCGGAATTATCGAGGAATCCTATAGTCCTTGGTGCTCCCCTAGAGTTGTGGTAAAAAAGAATGGCAAACTGCCCTTCTGTGTGAACTATAGGAAGTTTAATGCTGCCACCGGAAGCACTGCTTTCCTTTCCCCAAATCGACGATACCATGGACACACTTGCTGGTGCCCAATGGTTCTCAACTCTAGAGTTGAAATCTGGATACTGGCAGGTGACCTTAGATTCCACAGACAAGGAGAAGACCACATTTTCGATAGGCCAAGGGCTTTGCCAGTTTACAGTTATGCCCTTTGGTCTCTAAAATGCACTGGTCACCTTCCAGCATTTAATGGAGTCGGTGATGACAGGCCTGACTTACGACACCTGCTTGCTACACCAGGACGACGACATCATCATAGTCGCCAGCTCATTCAAAGATATGGAGAACTATTGTGTTACCCAGCATGAGATCTTGGCAGTTGTGAAGGCTCTGGAGTATTTCCACAAGTACCTGTATAGGCAGTCATTCTTTTGAGAATCTCACTTGGCTATTAAGTTTCAAGAACCTCAGAAAAAATTTCTCTGGAAAGTTCAGCATTTATAGAATTAATTGCTCAGTTTGCAGTAAGATATACATTGGAAAGACAAAATATAACATTGGAATCATATTAAAAGAACATTTTAGGAATATCAAGCAATAACAATAGATAAATCCGCAGTAGCAGCATATTTCTGGGATCATAAGCACAAAATAAAACAAAAACCACAACTAATAAAACCAGTTTTCAAATAAATCACAAATTAAACATTTAAGAAAACATTTATATAACAAAATACAAGACACATTTAACCGCTTCGCCGATGGCCATTTAAACCCTGCACGGCCGGGAACGGATACCCAATAAACAGAACAAGACATTTAAATTGTTAAATGCTGCAAAAAGTCTTCATAAATAAATATTCGTATCTTCCGTATTTTCTAAGTTATTTCAGGGAAACAAAAACTGGTTAAAAGCCCATTAAAAGCTGTATGCATCTGCGGTATCATTAAAATAGAGACTATATTAATAAAGCGATGAAATTTCATTAATTTGTATCACGTAAAGAAAGCCATTCTTTGCGTCGAACGCGCCTAATTCTGAGTACTTTTGTTTTACAAGCTATATGTGTATATCAGCTGAATAAACGAAGTGTTGGGTTCAAGGTTTCTAGGTTTCAGTTCATGCTAACACGTAATAATAACTGTTTATATTGCGTTATACACCCTGGAAGGAAACTCCGTCAGCATCCCTCTAATTGCACAACGGAAGTTTATGTTAGCTGACGTAACTTCTTTCTTCGCTCAGTTGACATTGTAATTTAGATTGCATCAGAGTTCCAAGCAATTTCTTTAGCTAAATCACAGTTGAAATAGTTTTCTCAGTGCTAATCATGGCTTCAACTAGTAATGTTGCAAATCAATTAGCTAGTGTAGGACGAGTGCGGGCTTCTGATATTACATCAGAAAATGTGGAAGACTTTTTGCTGTTAGACAGTGATTTGGACATTGATGGCGAGTTTTCAGATTTTGAGGGGGGTGTTGAGGATATAGGTAGCAGTGAGGAGGAAAATGACTCATTTCCGACAGGTGTTCGTGAAGAATCAACATTATGGAGGTGTCAAAATAACTCTAACACTAATAGACATACGTTCACGAGCACAACCTCTGGTGTACAACCGCATACTCAACTAACTTCTGACAGCCAACCAATTGACATTTTCACAAAATTTTTTACTACTGACTTACTGTCTCTCATTGTTTCGGAAACAAATGTATATGCGAGTAGGGTGAAGGAAGACCTGATTTCTAAAGGCAATTTAGGACCTAAGAGTAGATTGCAGAAGTGGACAGAAGTAACAATGAATGAGATTTACAGACTACTTGGTCTAATTATGCTCATGGGTGTTATTCGTAAACCTACGCTAGACATGTACTGGTCTACAGACGACATGCTAGCTACCCCATTTTTTGGGAAATGCATGTCAAATAACAGGTTTACTTCCATTTTGCGCTTCCTTCATTTCACCTGCACAGAAAATGTGAATGATAAACTATCCAAAATCAGACCAGTTTTTGATTACATTATTTCAAAATTCAAAGAAAATTATGTGCCTAGTGAAAAGATCACTGTTGATGAAAGCTTGATGCTTTGGAAGGGCCGTTTAGGTTGGAAACAATACATCAAAACAAAGAGGGCCAGATTTGGCATAAAGAGTTTTGATGTATGTGAAAGTAAAACAGGATATCTTTACAATAGCTGCATATACATTGGCCAAGGGACTGATAACACTGGAGAAAAAGATTTGGGGTTATCTGGTTCCATAGTAATGCACCTGATGGAATCTGTACTTGATCAGGGTAGGACTGTATATTTAGATAATTGGTACAGTTCCCCTAAATTATTCATGGCCTTACACAAAAGAAAAACAAATGCAATTGGAACAGTACGTTCAAATCGTATTGGTTTGCCAAAAGATGTGAATACGAAGGCTCTAAGAAGAGGAGAAATGCAGGTGCATCAGCTGCCACCCTTGACCTATGTTGCTTGGCAAGACAGGAGGGTTGTTACAGCATTATCCAATTGCAGCTCTAAAATTTTGATGATTGACACTGGAAAAATTGATGCTCGTAACAAAATGTCAATTTTCAAGCCCGATATTATCCAGGAATATAATATGCATATGGGTGGAGTGGATCTAGTAGATCAGGTATTACACGCATATCCCTCTTTGCGAAAAACAATCAAATGGTATAAAAAAGTATTTTTACACCAGCTAGATATAACCATATACAATTGTTTAGTAATTTGGAGAGCTCTAAACCCACGGAAGACAATGACGTACCTGGACTTTCGCATATCAATAGCTCGCAGCCTAATTGAGCAGTATAAAATTCAGAGACCTCTCCATACTGGGGGTAAAAAATCCATCACCCCAGCACCCCTCAGACTTGAAGGAAAACATTTTCCTAAAAGGATACCACCCACAGCAAAAAAGTCGCGTCCCTTCAGAAAATGTTTGGTGTGCCGCAAGAAAGGTGTCCGAAAGGAAACTAGTACGATTTGCCGTAAATGTGGAGATGTGCCCTTGTGTGTTTATCCATGTTTTGAGGTGTACCATTCAAGAAAAAACTTTTAAAGGTAAGCTTTTACTTCTTATAGAATTTATTTAAATTTACCGTAAAACATAAGGTTTAAAAGAATTATAATTAAATACGCATTAAATGCATGTATGCGCAGGACGTCTATACACGTCCATATCGGTTTGGGGCCTTTTAACTTGGACGTCATATGACGTCCATATCGGTGAAAGGGTTAATGAACTTTGACATTCCATTGGTAGAAAATATTTTACTCAGTACCATTGAATAGCTGACAGATGTCTTGTCCCCAGAGACCCATAATCAGCTGGAGCACCACAGTTCTAGCCAGTCAACGTCACCTTGATAAGTCTTCAAGTGGAGGCAAAACGTATTGAAAGAAAATTTGAGGTATGTGAAGTACAGAGTGTCTCACTCAACTCATTGTATAATTCTTAATTAAACACTATCTTATATAGAATAAAAAGAAGTATTTCAGAAAGTGGAGTGCCATTGTTACTAAAATTAGGCAAATGAGTCAATCTTGTATATACTTTTCTCCACTTAATAGTTTTTTTTTAATAAAGACTAGTTTCTGGAAACTTCTTCCCTAGCCTCAGTTCTGTGAGTCAACCACAGAAATGACGTCATATGACGTCCATATCGGTGAAAGGGTTAAGTACAGTACTGTAAGAAGTTTTCTGATCACTGCTCTATATGAGCTAATTTCGGAGAGAGAAAAGTATGCAAATGTTTCGATTCTTATCATAGCCCTACATTTTATCTCTCTGCTTCACATACCACATAGATATATTTTGTATGCTATATACAGATTAGACAGAAGACAGGTGAAATTATACCTATTAACTTATGTTAAATTTAGCTGCATTTTAATAAACAATTACTAAAGGACACTGCTATTATATAATATTTTTGCATTCCTATACCAGGCAGCTCTCTTGCAACGAGGTCTGTATTGAGTTGAATGTTGACTAAGATGTTATTGTTTATAGTGTGGAGTTGCTTCTGATATTAAACACTGTATTTCCTGTACATCTCGCGTACCTTACAAGCCCAAGTGCACTTATGTACATGCAATTTAAAATCAGTAAGCTTTTCATCATGGAGCAGGCCGGTGCTTCAGCCGAAATGAAACACAATCGAGGCAAACCTTTAAAAAGTGGCGAGAGGCGAATGATTGTGCATTGTTTTGAGGTGCTTAAAGAAAGAAATCCAGAATCGTCTATAAAAAAACACTGAGAAAGAAACCGGTAATCTCCTTGGTGTATTCGCAAGTAGTGTACATAGTATTAGAATGGAACAGCAAGCATCCGGAACTCTATTAATACCGGGAAAATCGAGTAAATGCAAACAATGCTTGGAGAAATACGACGATTTTAAGAAGTGCTATACACAGTAAAGTTCACAATTATTTTTTTTCAGAAATGAACCAACTCATAGATTTAATAAGTTAATGTGTATCCCAACTCTATGTATTGTCAAGAAGTTAGCACTGCTATATATACTGCTAGTGTTGCAAAACTTATGTGTGTACATGTAGCATCTAGCACGTAGTGAATTGAGTCAGCTTCGCCTTGTTTACAGCAGGATTAAACTAGTATGGGATAGAGTATAGCCTGCTCTATTTTGTATTGTTTATTTTTTCCAGGTTTAGTTTTTTGAAATACTTAATTTGCCTCTCTCAAAATATTCTTTCATAGCAAGATACACCAACTCAAAAACACTTCAGTACCTCAAACTGCAAACTAACATCATGTAGTACATCATGCTGGATGCTCATGTCAGGGTGACCAATGGGCCTGCCTTGGTAGAGTAGATGGTAACATGTCTGCCTCACGTTCAAGAGTCCCTGAGTTTAAATCTTGGTCAGGGTGAATTATCTGGATAATTCGATAAATCTGGATAAGGTTTTTCTGGGGTTTTCCCTTACCCTGAAAGATGAATGGTAACTCTAAGCTCTGTGGACCATGGGATAATTTGAGCATCATTTCACCTATTTCATTCACCGTCTGATATGATTTGACAGATGTAAAATTTAAGTAAGTAAATAAATAAATAAATAATAATAATGTCTAATGGCACAAAGGTCAAAAAACAACTTCAATTCAAATTACTTAAAATTTAGTTCCTTCTGCACTAATTCTTTTTTTTATTCTCTCTCCATACATACCTTCCAGTTTGAAATAATATCATCCGTCGTCTGGAAGGACACTGTTGATTGATGTAAAGGAAATATAAGCTGCTCTGCATTCCGGTTGCTTTGGACAACTGTATTCCAACTATTCAATCTCTTCTTCACATTCTGAAATCCAACTGATCGTTGCACCTGGAATAACATAGTAAATATTTTCAATTAGTATATTATGGTGGATGTGAAAGGGCACATTTGTAACAAAATTCTACTTGTTTGGTATTGCTCATACACGACTCTTAACAAAGTAAGTGCTCGAACTGATGCCTTTGTTGATTAATGCATACCTGAGCACACTGTTGCATGAAAATTCTGACTTGGTGTAGTATAGCTGGTGTGATGGATCTACATGCCACCATAATATATTGACTAGAGCTCTCTGGATAAACTTGTTCCTTTAAATAAACTCAGAGAAAGAAGTTAACAGGGGTTCGATCAGGTGTTCTGAGTGGCTAGAATATGGTCGTGGTCTTGCTATTCCAATGACCAGGATGCGCTATACAAGGGTGGTTGGAAGTTTTCGGCCTGCTATTGCAAAACGACAATTTATGCTCTCACAGTAGTTTTATTTTTCAACATAATCTCCTCTAATATAAATTCCTTTTTTTCCAGCGGTGTTCCAATGCCATTATCCCTTCTCTGTAATGTTCCTCTGGAAGTGCTGCACAGTACCTATTTACAGCCACAATCGCTTTTTCATTGGACGAAAAGTGTCTACCAATGAGGAATTTCTTCAGTTTTGGAAACAGATGGAAGTCCGAGGGAGCCAAATCTGGGGAAGTGTTCCAGCACTTCATAGTGCAGATCCCTCAATTTCCCCATTACCAAAACACTTGTGGGCAGGTGCATTGTCCTGATGGAAAACAATTTTTTTCTTTTTTAACCTGGGTTTGTTTCCACGAATGCTTGCAATCAGTTTGGTTAGAAGTTGAGTAGTGTTCTCCAGTAATGGTTATACCTTCTTCAAGATAATCAATACAATCTTTTGGCATTCCAAAACACGACACCACGATCTTTCCCAATGATGGCACCATTCTCACCTTCTTTGGAGCTGAAGAACCAGCTTCTGTCCACTGCCTCAACTGCTGCTTGGATCCGGGTGTGTAGTTGTGAACCCATGTTTCATCCATTGTGACATATCAGGCAGCAAAAAGCCACTTCTGTTCTTCCAAAAATGCGCCAAGCACTTTTCAGAAAGTGTCATACGAATGGGTTCGTTATCCACAGTACGTGGCACCCATCTTGCACAAAGCTTTTTCATGTTTAACTCCTGATGCAAAATGTGAGCAATAGGTTCCTTTGAACATGCACCATTGTACGCCAATCTTCCAAATTCATGTAATGAACTTTTTCAATGATTTCTGGTGTGGTTTCAGTTTTTGGACGTCCTTAGCATGGATCGTTTTGGATGCTTTCATGACCACATTTAAAATCAGCCACCCATTTCTTCACAGTGGAAACTGAAGGTGAAGAGTCACCATACATGTTTACAATCTGCAAATGAATTTCTGCAGGTGTTAAATCTTCTTTTACGAAGAATTTTATCATGGCACAATACTCAAATTTCTCCATTTTCAAAGTAATGCGCACTTCCACTGCTTCAAACAACTGGCTAAAGTCAACTAAGGCCTGGAATCATTTGTAATTTTACATAGGGTGTATTAACATGTGTAAGGAAAAAGTCATGCAAGCAGTGCCGTGATCTCTAGGTGAGGCCGAGAACATATCAGACCACCCTCGTAGCTCCCAATATTTTCAATACCATCTAATCTACTATGTGTGAGCACCTTAGACTATAATATACAATTGTTAGTGGTGTTCTTTCTACATAGGTTGATAATTTTCTTAACAGATATACCAAGGGAGTCACCTGCTCTATTTATTTTTTAATTTATGCAACAACTGAATGACATATGTGACATGCTTTTCTTGAATGCCTTCTAATGGATGATTTGCAGAACAGATTATAGAGGATGGGTAGATAACCAATGCATAAGTGTTGTATGGGACAGAAATCAATCACTATGTTGATTCCAAAACCATCATACCCAGACACAGAGAGCTGCACTAGCAATTTTAGAAGAGTTTGCAAACTGTTATTCATTAAAGAACATTCACACACACCTTTAAACATATCCCTTAAGGAACAACCTATCACATGCATCAGTTGATAACACTGGAACACAAAATGGTAGAGGTACACAGTGGTACCAATTGGATTTAAATCTTCAGCTAACACATGTTTTCATTGTACAACCATGTCAAAAGATACTAAGAATTAGGTCGATGTTTTCACTTCTGCCACAAACTATGGCAGTTTTTAGCTCATACAGTAACTGTAATGGCAGATGCAGTTTTTTTTATTTGCACTAAAACTACCAAAATGAGCTCTAAACACTGTATGAAGCTGTAAAAAGTGTGTAAAGATCCAAGATGTATTCTGAGGTCAGTGGTTACATATTCATATAGAAACCTCTGCTCGTAAGGTAGCATTGGCTAAATGGTATCATACAGGTTACTGCACCACTCTGCCACTGCAAGTTGGGTTCAAATCCCTCGTGTTCAGCTCAGAAATTTTTTTAACCTTTATTTTACCTCTTGTAGCCTATAATATATTATGATACAAACAACCTTTTCATAACATACGGTTTATAAAATAAATAATCGCCGTTTTCCACAGCACAGTAGTAAATATTTTATTATGGTTGGTATTGTGCTTGACCCATTCAACCAAGTTTCAAACACTTCACCAATGCAAAGTGGCTTTAGCTATTTGCGCCTGCGTCAATGCTTGGCATGAATGGACACTCCATTATCTAGGTAATCAGTATTTCAAACCTTTCAAATAATGTCAGGGATTGTCATTTTGAACATTTACTGTGTTGATACAATCCACAGCCTTTAACAATTTATTTTTCTGTTTAACCAAGAACTTAACATTTTCACAACATTTTAGACTTCTAAAATAAAGTATGTGTGGTAACAGGAGTTCTCTTCTTTATAGTAAATGTTTCAACTCTTCCCTTACTCCATATTTTGGTGCAGAAACTTGGGAATCGTAGACAGAACATTATACGACTAGACTGAAGAGGATTCCAGCATGGGCGACATGTATTTCAAGCAACTTAAATCTTGGAACATCGTTCACCTATACAACTAGACTGAAGAGGATTCTAGCACGAGTGACAAGTATTTTGAGCGACTTAAATTTCAGAACATAGTCGGCCTATATGACTAGACTGAAGAGGATTCCAGCACAGGCAACATGTATTTCAAGCGACTTAAATCTTGCAACACAGTTCGCCGATACAGACAAGTCAACACAATATCACGCCGTTGCTAGTTATACAGATAAGTGTTACAGTTTAACAAACATTATTATATAGTGCAGTACTACAAAATGGCAGAAAACACAGAAAAACTTTGCAAATTAAAATGTAAACGAATCGCTCAACACTCCAACGCTACATTTGCCTCCCTGCCTCGAAAAATGAGTATACTATTTTCAGAAAATCTCACTGTTACTGAAAAGTGGTTCTCTCCCCTACAAAATAAACTGCAAGGAAAAGACGAACTAAAGTCCATTTATCACAGCCACATGTTGAATTACATATGGAATGATCAGGTAGAAGCCCCCCTCTGAACGATGATTCCAGAGATGTTTACTACTTACCACACCACATTGTCAGTAAGTCAGTAAGATTGTTTTCAATGCATTCTCGAACGAAAAGGACTCCCTATCACTGAATGACACACTGGTAAGGGGCTCTAACCTGTTACCTGAAATTTTAGGGACACTACTGAGGTTTACAAAACATTCCATGATGGATGTATGTGATGGCGAACAAGCCTTTCTACAACTAAATCTAAACGAGAATGACAGATCTCACGAGATTCCTATGTAGTGAATCTATGGTAATGCTGGGATGGATACAAAACGACCCCAAAAAATGGAAGACCTTCGTTTCCGACCAACTGACGGAGATAATTAGCCATGTAATCCTTAGCAAATGGTGTCACTGTCCTGGACACCAGAACCCTGCAGACTATTTCACGAGAGGAGTAGATGCAGATAAGCTATCAAACTGAGATATGTGATGACACGGTCGTAACTGGCTTCCACTAGACGATGATTGGTCACATGATGTAAAAACTGCACATCAAGGCAAACATAGAAAAATCATCACACCATAAGTGGCTTAGTGAGGTGGATGGAGGGGAGAAGATGGTTGGTTTTACCAAACGCTGCCTACACAAATATTATAGACAGTGCCATGTAAGGACAAGAATGCAAATTAAGGAGCTACTTCTAACTTCCAGGAAGAGATGGATGGACCAGAGCCCACATTCTTCGTCAACCTGGTGACAAGAATCTATACAGCTGGTCATCTCCCTAAAGATAGACCAGGGTGGGGAGGATGTCGAGGAATCGAAGTGAGACCAGGCTGATATGGCAAGGTGCAGATGCTACTTCTCCAGACATCCAATGGGACCACCATCAGCATACCTGTATAGCTGGTCGTCCCTCTGGACATTGACCAAGGTGGGGAGGATGTGGGAGATTGAAGACCCCCATACCATCTCTAATCTTTAATCACTACAGTCTTTTGTCCTCCTAGAGGGAGTAGAAGATTGTTAGTCTTTTGTTACTATTCTATGGTGATTGTAGACTTGTAAAATGAAGTGTGTGTGATTCAAGAACAGGAGTTCTCTTCTTTACAGTAAATGTTTCAACTCTTCCCTTAATCCACAGTAATACATGAGACACGGGTCAAAAACCTTTGATAAATCTAGAAATATTACTACAGTTTTATTCCTTTCTTCTAAATGTATCATAATATGTGTATAAATTCAGAGACAGCCATGATGGTGCAAAATCCTTTACAGAAACCATGTTGAGAATTGAATAGTATATTTTTTGCTTCAAGAAAACCAGCTATCCCACTGTAGATCATTTTCTCAAATAATATTGCTATTATATACAAATATAATAATTTGTAAATTAAAACTTCACTTATAAGAAATTATGATAATTCTTATAAATTCTCCAGGATTGCGATTTCATGTATATTTATACACATCTTCAGCTGGAAAGCAAAGCTGTCGCCATCGAATATCTTATTCGACAGCAATATATTGTGACAGTAATATATTGTACCTTATTCCACCCAATCCTGTCATTTCACATTGGGCTGAAAATGCAACATGCTAATGATATTGGAATACATAACTTTAAGTCAGTATGTGCCATCTGCATTTTAGATGAACATTTCTCAACAGGTTAAAACATTTTGTTATTCCACTTCATATAAAAGGGTAGTTGAACTACATACTGCAGACTAGTACTAAACATTTCTCCAGAATATTTGAGAAACTTGAACAAAAACAATACATCATCTAGATAAAAATCTTTTAGCAAGAGAACAGTTTGGATTTAAGAAATATACATCAATCAACAGCATTCCTTTCGAGTTCTCAAATTCTGTGATAATAAATTTAACAAGATCGCAATATTGTGTAGTCAATCAAGATTTGACTCAGTAAATTACAATGTACTCATCCAATATGGTATTAAGGGTATATGTTATCAAAGATTACATCATACATAACAGAAGATAAAAAGTCACAATTTGTACCATACATTAATCAACTCTATTCAGTAATTAATAAACATGCTGATGCAGCTCTTTTCTGTAGATAATGCAAGTATCCTCATTAAAAACAAAAAATTAAGCACCTCTGAGATTTATTCAACACAATTTTAGCATTAGATTGTGGAGAAAATTTATAACACTATCATTAAAAATAAAATTAACATTTGAGTTGATTTGAAACACTCATACATCATTTATGCAAGATTGGAGGAATTTACTAACAGTGACATCCAAATTAATTGAAAAAACTATTTTTAGGCTGTTCTTTTGAACACTCCATCACTTACATTTTTATTTTTGAGGAAGCTGTTGCTTCCATTTTCAACCTCGAAGGTCTGACTATTGTCTGTCTTCTTTTCTCTGTTGGTGGAATTATGAACTTCTTTATCAAATTCTCAATGGGTGGGATTTCAAAGTTCACTAATCGATCCTTATTTTTCCATATATATGGAAATATATCATATTTTTTCTTATAAATCAAAGATGACAACAGAAGTAATGTATAAAGATATAAAATAAAATAAAATGAGGATGACTTAAAATTCAAAGCACAAATTTGATACTATGCTTGCTGACTTGGCCGCCAACACCTGACTTATACCAATACTTGTACAGAGCTCAGAATTGCTATTGCTCCACAACATATACTTGCAAATTTTAAAATATTTGTATTTAAATGTTTACATTTAAAATAGCTACACTTTAGCTAATCATAACACTACTAGTTTGAGAGCTTTCTTAAGACACAAATGTGACAGTTGCAACTAGAGAAAATTGACTACATACCCTTGCAGCAGCAGGTCCCTGAAGAGGACGATTAAGTGTCTTCACCTTTTGATGTGCAAATTTCAATGTTTTACTTAATACATCATTTTCCCCAAGTCTTTGCTTCTCCCAAATTGTTTTTAATAATTTATTTTCTTGAGCATCTAGTTTTTCAGCATGGGAAAGATCAAATTCTGAAACCTGCAAGCTTAACTCTTTGCGTGTTGGTGAAGCTACCCTGAAACATAATTATAATCACAAATAACTTTATAGAAGAAAAAAATATTAAGCATATTAAGTATATTGAAGTTCACAGCAAAAAAGGAAGATATTTATACACCCATCATTTAATATTATATACAAAAATATCACCTTGAAGACAGAATCAATGGATTAATAGCAGGTCTTGCAGAATAATTCCTACATTTTTTCGTTAGGACATGGAAATCCTAAGTCTAACGACAAGCAGTATAGTGTACTCACTGTTGCAATATGTTGATTGTTGGTAACTTTAAGAAATGAGCTTATATTATATGGATACTAAATGTTTATTCATACAATATTGTGACTTTGTGGGTTCGTAGAATTAAAAAGTCCAAGATGTAGAAGTTCAAAACGTTCTTTATTTCTGTAGAAATACACTTGGTGCACTTCTGATCACAGCAGGATTACGTAACGTACACAATCTTCCAAGGTCGTTGACCACAACACAGAGTTCACTTCCAAAACACCAGTTTCAATTACAACTCTCGTCACGACTGCTTAGGCAAGCTGTTTATCTTCGCCTGGTACTATGTGTCCCTTTATCTCTCTGTGCCGAACCTTTCGTGTGCATCGCCACAGCCACGACAATATTAACTCATATTGGCGTTATACAGAATTCTTCAAATAGTAGAATTTGATGACAGTGTTGTTAAAATCAAATTATGATTAAAAATTGAGCCAATTAATGACATAAAATAACACTTTTTAAATTTTGCAGCACATATTTCAGAGGATAATTTCTTCAATATCAACCAGATGCTGGCTGATCTTAGGTGGTGAACCTGATCCTTTTATAGACTACTCTGATTGTGGTTCTATGAACTTGTACAAAGGGTTGCTCTGGGGAATATTAAAATTCAAGACTGTTCTTGTTTTTCCATATGAAAATGAGTCTGAACTAATCAGCAAAATTTGGTAGCATGGTGCTTCGTAGTAGCTCTGCAAAGAGATGCAAATTATGGAAAATGTGAGAAGCTCAAAACACTCATAGCTGCAGCATATAAAAATACTATTTTCTGCAAAGCCGTACAAAAATTACAAGGAGAAGAGTTCAAGGAACTAAGTAACTACAACTCAGAAAAGAAGACGAAGTGACGTACTACGAAATGGCGAGGAGTGTGTATTGTCACTCCAGAATATTATTTAGATAATGAGCCTGGACTTGAAGGATGCCAAAAATGAAATACAAAGATTAACTGGAAAAAACAATTACCAATTCTGAAATGGACACAAGTGACTAAAACAATATGTAAAGAATCTAATTATGCAATCCAGACATCAAATAGGTTTGAAGTGCTTAAAGAGAACAAAAAGAAAAAAATCAGCAAGTATGAAGCAAATAATCCAAAGCAACACAAAACAAGCTCACCAAGACAGCCGCGCAGATATCTAAGCAGCATACTACAAAAAGCAAGATCCCAGAAAACATAACCTACACTCTTATTAAAAAAAAGAAGCCATCAGAAAATGTACTGATACTAAGCAATAACCATGGAAGAGAACTCGCACAGAGAATCAACTATATACGGAAAACGATACCAGTGGCAAAGGCAGCTGTGAAACTTGGTGCAAAATCAAAGCATGTTTTCGAAAACAAAGAAAAATGTTCCCAGTTCATAGAAAAGGACTTTGTACTGCTTATAGGTGGGAGTAATGATAAGGAAAGTAGTGAACCTGAAAATGTGATTTTGAACCTAGAAAAAGCAGTTCTGCATCAAACACAAATGTAATCATGTTGAAGTTTTGTTGAGTCACACTTGTTTACACTCACCTTCACTTATTATTTAAAAAAAAATATCATTGTAATGTAATCAAATGTAATCATTGTGAAACTGCCCCAAAGATATGATCAACTACCAACTTCCTGGGAAAACAAATGAAAACCATAAATGGAAATATTTCCAAAAAAGTGCAAAATATTGCAATGTGAGTTTAATCAACACTTTCAATGCAGGATGATTGATACATGTACACAAAATATGACATGCATCTGAACAAACCAGGAAAGGTTTGTGAAGTGAAACTATAGCTATAGTTATTCTGGACATTAAATAATTCAGGAAAATAGTGGATATAGATAACAAATAATACTATAGTATTGGATACACAAAACTAGGCACCTTTTCAAACAGGCAATTTAAAGATAAGGCATTACAACTCACATCAGAATATTCAAATACTTTCAAAAAAAACTCAATAAACATTTTTATAAATGAAGAAAATCCTGATATACTAGCTGTTTTTTGAGTTTGATTTATGAGTCACTAAGTTTACACTCAAACTTCAATTACTTGTTGTATAACTGAAACGTTTTCAAGATCATTCGATCTCATCCTCAGCTGTTTGGCGACTAAATAAACATTCCTCTTCTTCCACTACTATGGAGCTCCGATCACTCTGCCATCTGGTGTTAGGGGCACTAAGTTTTAATACTTCATTTAATGCTGGGATTTCAAAATTTATAACTTTATCACGGTTTTTGGTTATGAATATTTTTCCCCAAATATCCAATTCTATGGGTTAACTTAAAGATTTTAACAGTTTAATGTTGTGGCCAATGTTGTGGTTTTCTGTCCAAAAATGGTGTGAAACTGCAGATTTTTCTGTTTGTTTCAACTTAAGTGTGACTTAAGTGACTCATAAATCAAACTCAAAAATGAAGAATATTTCACTGTTAATAATGCTTCTGCTTTTAATATTTATACTAGTTCTTATTGAATATGGACTAAGAGAGTACGAATTTTGCAATATATTTTTAATACTATGCAATTGGCAGCCATATTTTATAGAAACAAGAAAAATGGGGTGGTGTAAGTATTTTTATAGTTAGGATATTACCTAACAGTTACAAAAACATTTATCTTAAAAATGTAAGCGCAGAAGCAGAAATTGAGCTGGCAGATATTAATCTGAATTGACACAAGGTGAGAATAATTGTAATTGGTATCTATAGGCCACCAACTGGTGATAATAAGTTATTTTTTGTGAAATTAACACTATTAATAGATATTTCTGGCAAAAATTGAAACAAAATTGTGACTTTAGGAGACAAATATAAACTTTCAAAATAAATCACACGTGAAAATTAAATTAGAATGCTTGTTATATAAATTTAAGTTAAAAATGACAATAAATGAACCCACTCTTATTACTGACCATATGCTACAGCAATAATTAAAAAAAATTCTCTTAAAAAATTTTTGAATGTGTAATCTATAAAAGACCGAGTTTTCCAAACAAGTTCAACTTAATACCTAAGCATCAAAATGGCTTTGTCAAAAATAAATCAAGACAGTACAGTTGTTGGATATGCAGAAGAAATAACAGAAAGGACTGATGCAGGTAAATACTCAATAGCTCTCTTATTAGACCTTACAAAGGTGTTTGATTGTGTGGATAAATAAATGTACACTAATGGATAAACTATCTCTCCTGGGCATAAGGGGTATGGGATACAAATTAATAGAATCCTACATGACAAATAGGAAACAGTATATAATTCAAAACTCAGCAGATGGTGATACTTATTTACTAGTATAGAATTGAGCCACTGTGTTTCACAAGGATCTATCCTTGGACCTATTATTTATATTGTACATGCATGACATAACTGATTATTTACCTACCCATACAAAATTAGTACAATTTGCTGATAATATCAGTGTCACAGCTAGTAATGCTACGAGCACAGGGTTAGAAAAGAACAAATGAAATAGTCAACAAAATACTACAATATTCTGCAATGATAAACCTAAATATAAATCACACAAAAAGCAAAATAACATTTGGAAACAAAACACTTAATGCGTCTCTACAACTGGACATTGACAATCAATCCGTAAATTGTGCTGATAAAGTTCAGCTGTTTGGTCTCACACTGGATGAAACACTATCCTTTACTCCACAGGTAAACAAATTAGCAGAAAAAATTAGTAAAAATTCATTACTACTCATAAGGAAGTATGTTGAAGCAGCAACTATTAAAATTATTTATTCCTCTACTATTCACTTGTATATTTCATATGGCATAGAAGTATGGGACAGCACTTCAAAAATAAACTTAAACAGATTATAGAATAGAATAAAGCAGAAATGAGCAGTACAATATGTCAAACTTAAAAAGACTGGATTCATATAGGAAATCCCTCAGAGAGCATAAAATGATGTTACCAAGCCTTTAAATTTATAAAACCATATATGATAAAATATAAATTTCCAAACAAATTCAGACATCCCCCATAACAACAAAAGAAACAAAGGTAACCTTGCTGTCACTGTGCAGAGACTTAGCCTATTTGATAAGCTGCAAAACTGAACAATAGGCTGCCAGCTGAAGATAAAAAATATGAAAGCCATAAAAAATTCAAAACTGCTTTAAAAATTTATTTACCTAAAAATGTATTTTAGATATTAGAGGAATTTTTAAATTAATGTGGCATTAATGTAATCAAATTTATTAGTTTTAATATTATGTATGTAAATACCAAATTTGATTCGATTCCTACTGAAAATTCATAAACTTAACACAACCATGAAATTGATAATCAGCAGTATTGATTCATCAATCTAGAATTTGGCAAAATGGCTAATAAAGAAATTTAATTCATTCCCAAGATTCAAAGATCTCATCATCTTGTTCATGAGAAACTCTCTGAACTTGTAGACTTGAACTTGTTAAAAGACAGCACACTAGAATTGTGTCATGAAAATTATCATTTCCAAGTATTTTGTTGAAATAGCACTGTTAATTGAAAGCTGGTTGAAATATATGCAAATATATGTGGGAAAAATTCACAACCTACTGAATTAAACAAACCATGCATCAAACAGAACATCTTCCAAGTCCCATCAAATACTACCATCAGACTTCTGGATTAACAATAGGCAATCCATTTCTCCATTACTCAGACCTGTTTATGAGTTGATTATAAACAATCACCAAAGGTTTCCACTACCACTTTAGGAAAAACTATTTGTGGTCAGTTTATTCACACTTCGTCACTTACATCTTTATATTATCAAGGGACTAGTTCGAAAGCCATCACTTCCATTTTCAACCTCTCTCCAACTAGAGTCTGTTGTCGTCTGTTTTCTTCCTTCTGGAAGGGATTGCAAAGTTCATTACTCGGTTCTTATTTTCCATATGAATATGTTTTCCCATGTTGTCAGTTTATTTTGGTTTATCACTCCTTTTAATAACTTTGGATTTGGATCAATATCATGATATTCATTCCAAAAATAAAATGCTACTGATGACTTATCTTCTCGTTTCATTTTTATACTTCTATGTGCTCTTTGTCTCCGGTTTTTAGATTCTATGTAGCATTTTTCACAATTCTTACAACGTATTTGGTATATTCTGGATCTGTTAATTGATGGAATTTCATCTTTAGTTTTTGAATTTAGGAATTTTAAAATTGAGTGTCCATTAGTAGGTGCCAAGATATTTTGATCCTTAAAGTTCTCTTTGAATTTATTAAATGTTTTTGGGTGATATGTGAATGCACTGAATATGCTGTTGCATAGACTTTTGTTGTATCCAATTTCTGCTATGTGTAGTATGGCTTTTTCCCCCTTGAACTATTCTGCTTTATCCATGGGTATTTTGGCTAGTCTGTGTGTAAGACTGTTTATTATTGCATGTTTACATATAATTGGGTTGTAGCTATTATTTTTTAAGTAATTTTCTGAACGTGTTGGCTTCCTGTAAATTCTAAATTTTATTTTTGTGTTATTCTTGATGATATCTAGATCCAAGAAACAGAGTTGTCCACTGATTCCCTTTTCTATTGTGAATTTGATAGTCCTTTCTTGCAGACTGAGTAATTTTAATGCATCATCTAAATGTTTATTAGGCACTATTGCATAGATGTCTCAACATATATAGACCAAACTTTGAAGATCCATGGGAAGGACTTTTTAATTTGTGTTTCAAATGCACTCATAAATAGTTTTGCCAACCCCCTTTCACCTTTTTTTGATATATATATATAAATTTTCCACAGTCATTATATGCAATTTGATAAATGTCTGATGTTATTTCAATGAAATCTGCTCATTTATATTGGTACTGAAAATGTTTTCCAAGCAATTTTGTTGACTGGTCCTAGGGCTGTCATATTCCACAAATGTTTTAGAAAATTTCGGGCATGTCCAAGGGCAGAAGTTGAATATTTTTACTGCTGTTTATTGTGGTTTATGGCTTATTGCATGTATCAAGTTTTGCGCTGTGTTTGAACTGGCTTTATGAGGACATGACGAGTCTCTTACTGCTTCTAATCCAGGGGTATACAGGGGTCTCAGACTATACAGCTGAATAGATACAGTAATGAAGGAACATTTAGAAACAGCCACAGTTTAGAGGAATTTCGAAAACCGTGCAGAATGATCTATTAGACTGCATGTTGAAAGTTTGTAGACAGAAAATAGAACAAATACAGGCTTCTGAGTTTGCTGCCATTCAGTGTAATGTGCCAACTGACATTTCAAATCACTGTCAGATGGTTTTGGTATTCTGCTATGTATATAAGGAATCCATATATGAAAGATTTTAGTCTTTTGTGAATCCTGAGAGAAGATATGTAGAATCTTTGAAAAAGTGCATAAGGAATGAAATCAACCCGCTTCTCGGAAATTTGCTCATTGCCCAAACCTTTTATGGGGCCAGTGTTATGAGTGTAAGGACTGGTGGAGTACAGGCCAAAATAAAGGAAGCATATCCATATGAGTACTTCATCCACTACTATGCACACCAGATTAATTTAATCATATCAAAAGCAAAAAACACTGATTCCCAGATAGACGTATTCTTTTCAAATATTTCAGGGTTTCCAGCACTTTTCCAATTCCTTCTTGCAATTTGATATTTTAGAGAAAGTTGTGGAGGCAAGATTACCCAGAGTTGCATTAACAAGATGGAATTACAATATTCGTACCATCAATGTTGTGTATGAAAATATAGAAAATCTGAAAGTTTGTTACAAAATTATTGAAGAGAGCTGCACTAATACAACCACAATAAATTATGCCAGTAGTTATAGAAGAGCTCTTGAAGATCCAAATTTTATTTTATGACTAACACTTTCCACAAGATCCTACCTCATGTAGACATTTTGTACCAGCAATTCAAACGAAGAGCAAAGATAGTATAATGTATTGGAGTGACATCCTTATATTTAAACAAAAAATGGAAAAGGAAAGATTGAATACTGATGAAGTACACAAAAACTTATATGAAGAGCTTCAGCAGCCGCCAAAGAAAGGAAAAAGTGTGCAATGTGCAAGGGTTGGAGATGTCAAGGAGGTGTGTGAAGTCATCACAAATACTGTTATAGATTTGCTTATAGTGGACATCTAGGAGATACATCTTTGCTGTGTAATAACATATTTAAGGATATAGAATAAAAAGAAGTATTTCAGAAAGTGGAGTGCCATTGTTACTAAAATTAGGCAAATGAGTCAACCTTGTATATACTTTTCTCCACTTACAAGTTTTTTGATGAAGTCTAGTTTCTGGGAACTTCTTCCCTATCGTCAGTTGACTGATGATGCAGACACCGGATGCATCATCAGTCAACCACAGAACTGACGATAGGGAAGAAGTTTCCAGAAACTAGACTTCATCAAAAAACTTGTAAGTGGAGAAAAGTATATACAAGGTTGACTCATTTGCCTAATTTTAGTTATTTAAGGATTTCTGTGTATTAAATTAAAAGGGAGTCGATTAATGACACTAAACAACACTTACTTTCAATTTTAGTTAATTGATGGAAATTGATCATTTCTCCACACTAGCCGTATATAGGCTAAGATATTTGATGGATAGAGTCAACATGAAAAATTCAATGCCATCCATCAAATATCTTAGCCTATATACGGTTAGTGTGGAGAAATGATTAATTTCCATCAATTAACTAAAATAATAAGAGTTAAATGATGAAGCCTGGGACTTCAGTACTTACAATAGTAAGTCGCCACAAACGGTGTATCTCAGATACGAGAGCCCCTAGTGGTCTACCAGAGAAATATACGAGTCAACTGGAGAATTTAATGTCAGGATGGCATGTTGGCCATGGTAGCTCAGAGGTTGAGAGTGACTGGACGGAAACCAGGAGATCCGTGGTTCGAGTCCCGGCCATGGCATTGAAATTTTCATGTTGACTCTATCCATCAAACTTACTTTTAAATTTTTCCGGAACATGTTTCAGAGACTTTGCCTCTATCCTCAGCCGACCAGGATAGAGGCAAAGTCTCTGAAACATGTTCTGGAAAAATTTAAAAGTAAGTGTTGTTTACTGTCATTAATCGACTCCCTTTAAATTTAATTTATCATAACAACACTGTTTTCAACACTTCCAAGAAAGGAATTTCTGTGTATGTTTACCAGAAGAAATTTTCACACGAGTGGTGTAATTCTTTCCTTTTCTACAGGAAGGAAAACTGCACACAGAGTTGGAGCTAATTTACAGATGAAATGATTTGAACATTCAAGGAGCATTGAAACTTTTTCAGTTCAAATACAAAAATAACCTTTTGTCAGTGTTCAGCGAAGTCACAAAACTTTTGAAAATTGTCATAACAATGCTGATGGCTGCGGAAGCTGAACATTGCTTTTCGACTCTAAAAAGGATAAAAACACTTTTAATAAATACATGCTCTCAATAAATAAGGACCTTATCAGAAACATGCAGGACTTTAATGAAAGAGTTATAGAAAATTTCATTAAATTAAAGAACAGAAGACTTGATTTTTTATATAAATAGGCCAAAAATGTAACTAATGATAAACTGAACAAATGCAAAATATGAGTACTAATGTGTATACATACAGTGATCTACGCATGAATCTGTGGCAGCTTATGTGGCAAACATTACTTCTGGATTTGGGCGAGTTTGAATGATCTTCTAATACCATCCTTTTATATGTTGCATGCATATTAATATAGCAGCTTTGGGCAAAGATTGTATTAGGCTTCCTGTACTTATTTCTGAGGTGTATATTACAACTTGAGAACCACTATCTCCATTGGTTATGTTATAGGGGTAGAATCTGAAAAAAATGTTCTTAAAATTCACAGGTGTAATAATCTATTATTGTCAAAACTTAGCAAGCAAAACCATTTCTGTGCCGCCAAACATTTCGGCCATGAGCCGCCATTGTTCCTGCCCACAATATCTTTTGTATAGCCACTTTTATGCATGATAAATCTCTATCCCTTTCTCAAGGGTGCCAAAACTTCTGTTACTCTGATTTGTCATGAGCTTTATGAACAGAAAGAGGGGGGAGTATTTTATTGCATTTTATTTCACTGATGTATCTTGTAAGCTGAGCTAAGCAAAGTAGTTGTTCTTAAAGAGCAACAAAACCAACAGAAATAATCATTACTGAGCACATGTTGCTAACTGTAATTAGCAATACACATCCTCAGACCAATGGTTATAGCTTTAAATTCTTCCTAAATGTACATATGATCATCAAGCTGCTGAGAAACATGAACACTATAAAAAGGTACACAGCATTACAAGCTAGCTTTTATGTCTGTGCTCTGTTTATAGAAACAAATAACTGCTTTCTCTTGTTAAAATCACATGGGAACTTTCCTTGTCATTTAAACTAGTCAATCACTTCTCATAATCTAGTTAATATTAGGTGACAGACATCACTCTGGCATCTGTTTTTAAACCCAACGTCATCAATTTGAACTAAAGAAGAGTGATTTCAAAAAATTGCATTATTATAGAGGATTTCAAGACTGTGAACACTGATAAACATGTTTAGCTTAACCATTGGTTTAAGTACAATGAATGTATCTATGAATAAGCAAAGTGTGTGTTACTCAGGCTATGAAAGCAAAAAAAGTTGAAGGGTAAATTTATTTGCATAACAAAGTGCTCTAATTTTCACAAGTTAATTAGGGATCTGAATGCCTTGAACAAGTAAGGCATAATTTAGCATTAACACTAAAAAGCAAAGCTAAAAGAGTTTATTCACTGCCGATAATACTGCTAATATTACCTGGCAATATTCCCTCTGTATGAACAATTTACAGCACAGATTAACTCATGAAGAGCAATTGAACACAGAAGAGTTGCCATGCCATCATAATGTGCTTAGTATTACAAATGCATTTCTGGAACTCATTGGAATAGACATAGGATTCACTAATATTCTTCGATAGTCGCAGATCACTTGCTGCATTCTTTAATGAATCCACACATTATGAGTACAAAGATTATTTTTATTTGAGTTTTCAGGTGTTAAAATTCTTCATTAGTTATATTTTTCATATTTATTTTTCATTATCCGTCAACCAGATGCTTTGAAGCACTGACTTTTGAAACCAGTCCTATTATTATTATTATTATTATTATTATTATTATTTATATTAAAATGGTAATCTAATACTGCAATCATAGACCTAAACTGAAGGCCTTAATATGACAAATGTATTCTTTTTGGAGCATGTGTAAGACGAAAACTGATAGCTTATAAATTACCAGTATGTATACTATTCAAACTCATACTTCAAACTCAAATCTTGTATTCATGAAAGCTCAAGTATTCCTAGAAACAATAAATAATACTGTATGATGTCACCCGGCAAGATAAACACATGGAATTCATTATTTTTTGTGCCTTTTAGATTTACCTTTGTTTGGCATCCAGTTCTGAAATAGCTGACAGCAAGTTCACATGTTTCCTGCTGCTAAACTGTTCATTATGCTGAACCTCCATATTGAAACTATCACAAAATCAGTTCATAAATCCTGCAAAAAATAACATGTGTGAGAAAATATCGATTTTCTTAACTACAATGCAAATACTCTTAGATTTATAATGCTTGCCATATTAATAAGGTCAGTCAAGTTACAGAAGAAGCAGGGAAAAGGTTAATGTAATGATTACATTCAACTCTCTGTACTGATCACAGTTTTTACAAAACTCTGCTATTTAATGTTAGTCCATATGTACCAAAATCCATTTTAGGCCTATTTTATTTAAAAATTTTTAGTGTATTACACACAAACACAATTACAGTACAAAATCTTTATAGAAATCTACTTTGCCACCAAAGTCTCTATAGTTTTAGTTTGTCTTCCATAATGCCTTATTTGTAACATATACTTCTAATTATTTTTTTATTCATAGCTCATGTTGGAAAATAAATATTTAATATATAACAAAAATAATTACTATCAAGTGAAGTTGGCCAGCTCTGGCCTGCTCGCAGGCTGTTTATACCATGGGCTAGAATTGTTAATAAGACACTGCTTTGCAACACCAAAATACAAATGATTAACAGAACTCTCAAGTTTCACTGAGAATAGGGAAATCAAACAAGCGCAGAAACCAAAAATTTATATGTTCAAATCTTCAAAAACTCATGCTGTATAAAAGTAACTTACATAACATGCCAGTCATGGATATACTCTTAATTTTTTTTAATTTTCTCTGCTATACTTGCTTACTTGCTATATAGGAAAGAAACATTGTATTCCAAACAAAAATTTGATATTAAAATTTTGCCGGCAAAACTGTTTTGAAGACCATTAAATCCAAGAAAGGGCACTTTTTATAAGAAGGTGTATGTATAGATCATATAACTCCAAAACAAAATGTTGAATAAACAGCAAATTAAGTTCAGCATCCTTAAGGAATATGACAAATATTTTCAGGAAAATCTTCCATTGTAAATCACTCTTTACATGGAATATTTTGAAGTTCTTGAAAATGGTTCTAATGATTTTTATGAAAATAACTTTAAGATATTTACATGAGAAATAAAATGCACATCTTAAAATTTCTTGCGGAATATCCTTCATTCACAAGGAGTTCTGCATAATTGTGATTATAGGAACTACAAAATAAGAATGAACATGGGTTGAGCCAATATGGTTATCCTACTGTCGTGTTGCCAGTTCCATGTCATGCAGGCAACAGAGATGGAAGATATATCTGTCTTTGTCTCAACCTAGCAAGTATCATACAGATGCTGAGATGTAAAGAGCTACAATGTTGACAGAGAAGTTCGCTTAATATTTCAGCATGTTTGTGAGGACATACACAATGATTATTGCATAATCTGAACCTTAAAACCTTGAACTGGAGAACAGTTTGCTTAGATAGCTATTGTTTATATGCACACAAACAAAATGACTCAAATTAGTTGCATTCTACGAAATAAGGTGTTTGCTACAGTGAAACAAAATAGTGACATTTCAACAATTTGTGAATATAGTTTCTATTTTAATGATGCCATATTTAAATACTGCCCATAATGGACTTTAAACCAATTTTTGTTTCATTAAAATACTTAATAAATACAGAAGATATGAATGTGTATTTATGAAGCATTTTTACATCATGAATCTCATGTACTAATGTTATGCATTGTGTGCAGAAACTTTAGTCTTGCAGCAACAATATCGCTTCTTTCAAGCAGAAATTTGCGACCATCATTGGTTCTCCTATATTCTAACCCAAGATATTTCAGAATATTATGCATAGAAGATACAGAGTCCGTATATTTTATTTTCCCCCTCATTAAATTGGTCAGCCTTTTGGCAGTTGGTTATTCACCCTTGTCATATAAATCACAAATTGTTCTACATGAAACACAATTTTGAAAATTGTCTAAGTTGGTAGCACATTTTTTAGTTGCCCTATGTTTCCCTGGAGATCTAAATATGAAAACTTCTCCTAATTTGGTAAACTGTTTGCCTTCTTTAACAATGTTTGTCGGAGTATGAGCACTCACGCAACAAGATTGTAACATTAATTCTCGACTCTGAGCGAAATTTGTACTTCTGAAAATGTATTTGACATCTGTTTGAAAAAGGAATACACATTAACAAGAATATTTGTAACCTATTTAAGTAAAATCTTATGAGTTGTTTTGCAGTTACTACTAGGCGCACCAGTACTAGACCTGATAAGCGGTATATTTACTAACTTTGAAAAGCACGTGTGCGCTCTTAAAAGATCACCACTTTACTGAATTCAGGGTACAAAATGCAACTGCAGCATAGCACATGTGTGCTTTTCTTCACTGACAGTTAATAATTCCTTTCTTTCTAGTCAGGCATCTTATCTTTCCATATCTCCAAAACCAGATGTGCTACAAACATGAGGTTTGAACAGTAATCCTCAGAAAAAGTAGTTCCGTAACAGGGAGAAACAAAATAATTCTTTAATTGGTATCTTTAGAGCGTACAAAGCTGCATGCTTCAGCAAAGCGAGCCAGTATGCAAGCTTAACTGTAAATGTTGCACCCACCGCATTGGCTAGTAGCCATAGAACAGTCACGCCTAGCCCTGCCTTATGTTTATTCCTATTTTGTAGCTACATTAACTGGTAAGGCTTAAGGGATAGACAAAAATGTACTATACAAAAACACAGAGGTCAAAATATGCAGCTTCTTCTAATACCACTTTTTGTGGCATCAGAACTTTACAGATATCCATAATTATTCCTTGAATTTTTTTAATAGATCCATCATTTTCTTTCAAGTGTTATTTAAGGCAGATGCAAAATTTAATGGCAGTTGGCAGAAGGTGCTGGTCAACACAACGTACAATGAGATGGATATTTATGTTTACATGACAGCTACCGTAATACCCAATAAAGTGTTTTCATTTTGTCTTGTTACTGCATATAGCTTCTCCTCGCCCTTTGACACATGACTACATTGCGCTTCGCTGCTAGTGGTCAACGTTCAGTCGTCATTCATTTTGCAACTACAATAGTTGATTCTCACAATGACATAGAAAAGAGTATGGAATTTCAAGTTACTTTTAAATACCTATGAATTTGACTTCCTTTATCCTCTTGTATCTACAATGGAATCTATATAACAAAATTAGTTTTGTCAAGATTTATCTTTTTTTTTTTTGGTAATTTACGTCCCCCAATGTTAAGTCATATTGGACAGTGAATGAATTGGGCGAAATGATGCTCAAATGAACATGGGGTCCATGGAGCTTAGAGTTATCTGACATTCGTCTTTGAGGATGAGGGAAAACCCCGGAAAAAACCTTATCCAGGTAACTCACCCTGACCGAGATCCGAACTCGGGACCTCTTGAACGTGAGGCAGACATGCTACATCTATACTACCGAGGCGGGCAAGATTTATCTTAATTTGAAGTATATCAAAGAATAAGCTTTGCAAGACTAGTTTGTAGATGAAGCTCATGAATAAGCGATAAGGATTAAAGTCATGTGAATATAATGCATCAGATGTTTTAAAATACATCATAAATCATATTAGTTACTCGTTACTACAAATATTATTGTAATAATATTTATAGTATATTATTAAGAGAAAAATATACTAACTTTTTACTATATTTTTGGGCACTCACACCATAATATTTGTTCATAACAAACTTGTAGTCAGTTTTTCAAACTATGTCACATTTTAATGTTAGACCTTCAAGGTTGAAAATGGTAGCAACAGCTCCTAAAACTACTCCCTTAAAAATATTTAAATATAAGTTATATGATGTGAACAACCAACTAATTCAAAATCCACCACCGTATTACAAATACTCCAGAACTCTGTATACTCCAGAACCAATTTTCGAATCTGAAGAATCCCTGTTATATTGGGATAGAGTGATAACAGATAAAACAGTCGACTTTAACCAACCAAACCTACTACTGATTGATAAAAAGAGCTCTAAGGCAATTATAATTGATGTCAGCATCCCATCCACTCATAAATTAAGGAAAACAAATGTATAAAGTCAGTAAATACAGAACCTGGCATTAGAGATAAAAAATATCTGGAAATTACAAACTGTAAAAATTATACCAATAGTTATACTGGTGGAAGATGTGGTCTCAACATTCTTAGCAGAGAACATTCAAGACATCAGAATTCCAGTGAATGTAATCAGCAATATACAACGAACAATATTACTCCAAACATGCCACATTGTGAGAAAGTTTTTGAGCTGCTGAATAAGATGATATTCTTCTAAGTGGGCCGCGCCGTGGCTCAGCGGTTAGACCGCTTGGCTCTCACCAAGGCGGCCCGGGTTCGATCCCAGGTGACTGCAAAGTGAGATTTGTGGTGGACAACACGGCGCTGGGGCAGGTTTTCTCCAGGATCTCCGGTTTCCCCCGCCATCTCATTCCACCGGTGCTCCATCTTCATCTCATGTATCATCAGTGTCATCGCTTGCGATGCCTTATGTAGTAAAAGTGGACGTTAAACACTACACATTCTTCTAAGTAGCATCAATATCAACAAAAGTTGTGAAATAGTTATAATAATAATAATAATAATAATAATAATAATAATAATAATAATAATAATAATAATAATAATAATACTTGTTTTCTATGTTTATTTGATTTTGAACTATTCAAAATGAAATTATCTGTGATGATTTGTGTTTACGGGTGCTCAACTTCAAGGTCATCAGTGCCTTTGAAATTATCTGTTTCTCGCATATGTATCTATGCATATATTGCACATTTATTGGTATAACTAATAGTGTTCAATGTCTATTTCAAATAATTCACTGAAGAAACGTGATTCACAAATTGCATATCTCATTCTGAAACCTTTCTGTAAATAATAATAATAATAATAATAATAATAATAATAATAATAATAATAATAATAATAATAATAATAATAATGCCTGCCTTGGTAGTGTAAGATGGTAGCGTGTCTGCCTCACATTCAAGAGGTCCCAAGTTCAAATCTCGGTTAAGGTGAGTTACCTGGATAGCGTTTATCCAGGGTTTTCCCTTATGCTGATAGATGAATGTCGGGTAAGTTTATTTACATCGAACTATTCAACATGAAATTATCTGTTTCTCACATATTTATCTAAACATATATTGTAAATTTATTGGTATAAGTGACAGTGTTCAATATCTATGTCAAATAAATAATTCACTGAAAAAATGTGATTCACCAGATACATATCTTGTTTCTGAAGCTTTTCCGTAAACAACAACAACAACAATAATACCATCGCTACTGCTACTAAAAGCTGTCCCGGAAGACTTAGGTGCTGGCATTCTGATCCCAAGATTGCGAGTTCAAGCCCAATCTAGATTGATGGTCTCAATGTGTGGCTAAAAGTGAAATGCATCACATCAGTTTTACTGACATTTAAAGAACGCCTCCGTGAAACCTCCGACATGCCGGTGACGCTAATGTCATTTTGTATTTGAACTGTCATTATCAAACAAAATAATTATTTTATTTATTTTGTTGGTCGTTAAAAGTCTTACATTTTATATATATATATACACGAGGGCTATCCAGAAAGTAGATTACGTTTTCGTCTGTTTCCGCTAGGGGCGGAGCTAGCGCGGCCATCTTGGGGTCAGAGCGTTGCGCAGCTCAGTCGGCATCTAGCCGTGCTAGTGAGAGGTTCGTGCTGTGCTCCGTTCAGATACTGTGACGGTTTGAAATGTCTGCGTTAATTGAAAATCCCGCGAGCTGCGAGCAGTAATAAGGTTTCTGACTGCAAAAAACTGTAAACCGATAGAAATCTATCGGCAGCTTTGTGAAGTGTATGGGGACAACATTATCACTGAAGGTGGAGTGCGTCAGTGGGTCATCAGATTTAAAAATGGCCGAACCAATGTTCACGACGAAGATCGTAGTGGGAGACCCAGCATAGTGACTGCCGAACTTGTCGAAAAAGTCGATGCTAAAGTCTGTGAAAATCGAAGGTTCACAATAACGGAACTTTCTTTGAGTTTTCCACAAATTTCGCGAAGTTTGTTGCACGAAATCATCAGCGAAAAGCTTGGTTACCACAAGTTTTGTGCAAGATGGATTCCAAAAATCTTGACAGAGGACCACAAAAATCAGCGAATGGCTGCAGCGTTGAACTTTTTGGACGTTTACCATAAGGATGGTGACTCTTTACTCGATCGCATCGTTACTGGTGACGAAACATGGGTGAAACACGTGAACTGTGAAACGAAATTGCAATCAATGCAGTGGGGGCACACAAGTTCTCCCCAAAAACCCAAGAAATGCATGCAAACAATGTCGGCAAGGAAGATGATGGCGACTGTTTTTTGGAACAGAAAAGGTGTGATTTTGGTGGACTTCCTGGAAAGAGGCACTACAATAAACTCTCAAAGGTATTGCCAAACTCTCCAAAAACTCAGAAGAGCCATTCAAAACAAGCGCAGAGGAATGTTGAGCTCTAAGATCTTGTTGATTCATGACAACGCCCGGCCCCACACGGCAAATGTCACTCGTGAAGTTCTTGAATCTTTTAAGTGGGAGTTGTTTCCTCATCCGCCGTACAGTCCCGACCTGGCACCGAGCGACTTCCACCTATTCCCAGCAATGAAGAAGTGGCTGGCTATGCAGCGTTTTGATGACGACGCACAGCTGCAAGAGGTAACGAAGTGGTTGAAGGCGCAGGCGGCCGAATTTTTCGACGAAGGAATTTCCAAGCTCGTACATCACTACGATAAATGCCTTAATTTGAATGGTGACTATGTCGAAAAGTAGTATTTGAGTGTGGCTTTCATCTGTATATAATAAAATTTGTTTCTTATACTTTGTTTACTTTTTATTCCAAAACGTAATCTACTTTCTGGATAGCCCTCGTATATATATATTTATTGGTTTTTTAATTTGGTGGTTATATTAATTGTATGTCCATTCAGTATATGCATATAAGCTTTTCTTGAGAACTGTAACAAAGAAAATAATACATTTATTTTCAGAATAAGATATACTTAATTTTAAATACCACGCAGTTTAATACTATATTAATTATTAAGCTATGAAAGGTACAATTATTTCGTTCCAGATAAAACTACTACTTTGAGTATAAGAAATGCATTTAAAAAGAAGGGAGATTAAAATGGTTGAGGTTATGTGTGTGTGAGAAAGAAGGAGAGAGAGGAAATAATGTCATTAAAAGTTTGATTAATACCTAAGTTGATACAGGAAAGTTGTATAAAATCACCTACGCTTCATGTGGCAAAATTGTTTTCCATTGAGGCTTAAATACCTGTGCACTGAACTCACTGGTGGTATAAGGAAACTGAACTGTCTTGGCACAACTAACTGATAAGAAACCTGCCTCCCTCCCGTAGGTCAGTCTTGCAAGCATTGGAATACATTTGCTTGCGTCTGTACAAGGCTTCCAAGGTTTTCTTCCCACAGTTGCCTACTCGTAAATTTAATCAAATAGGCTGAAAGAAGATCTGCACAAGTGCTGTTTACAAAACACAATCTGTAAGGAAAGAGTGGTAGAAGTGCCGCATGGTCTGCATGAAAACAGTGGAGTAATGAACTTTCCAGGTCCCCAAACCCTTAATTCCCCCAACTCTGCATGAAGGTGGAGCATCTCTCCCACCATGTGAATGTCCTGTCATCACCATACCACCATACTTTAAGACATTAATTAAACTATCGAGATTTAACTGTATTGGAACACCACAGTGAAGCGAAAAATTATTAATTTTTAGATGAGTCGTATTTATTACACATCTGCTTCACTTTCGTACCTATTTTGAGGACATGTTTCGCAAATCATCGTTTGCATCTACGGCTCTTATGCGATCAAACTGGATCAAGCTTTAGTCACATAAGAGCCGTAGATGCAAACGATGATTTGCGAAACATGTCCTCAAAATAGGTACGAAAGTGAAGCAGATGTGTAATAAATACGACTCATCTAAAAATTAATAATTAATTAAACTGTTTGCACAAAGGGCTCATTTTGTGAGGGGCTGTCATTTATAGAGGACACCATAAACATGAACTGTAGTGGAATGGACCTTTTCAAAATCACAGGCTAATTCAATATGTCTGAGAAGGCAAATGCATTTCTTTGAGCTAATGGGATACTCACTAGAAATCCAACCTAGCGCAATGTCTTAGGATGTGGAAAACTGATGACCTTTTCTACAAATAATTTATCTTTTTACCAGTTATCAGCAATTTTTTTTAGTCTTCTCAGTTACAATACTCTATGTCATTATATATCATTTCTCCATTTGTAGATGAATAAAATTGCCTTCATTACAAACTAACTGCAGCTATTATATCTGAAGTACGTGTATTCACCTGATAAACCTGTTTGCTTTGTTGACTAATTAAAATGCATTCATTTCACATGTAACATATGCTTTCTCTGTCCCCATCTTTTAAAATAAACATATGTATAGTAGGTAAACATGAAAAGTCAAATAAATTTCTCACATTATTGATGCACATTGTGCATTTCTTCCTTTTAAAATATAAATAAATTAACATATTCCTTTCACAAGCAAATTATCCCTTCTCTGTCCCATTGCTTTAAAACCAATATATATTAAATGGGCACTGTGTATTACTTGGGTCAATTTCACTATCCACCACACAGTGAAAGTGGATATTAAGGTACATCAATAATAAGTATAGCAAACTATGGAGAGGGATCTAAGCCACAAAGCATAGATGGCATATTGAGGGTCCTAAGCTGCAAAGCGCATAAGAGGAATATTTTTTATAAGCAGAGGAATGTAGCTGGCTGCAACTGCAAAGCACAGGAAAACATGGCTGAAACATCATTGTAGCTATAACCCTATGACTGCCAACTACTCCTTATTAGCTCAGGATTAATATACATTACCCTGACATCAATAATATAAGTCTTTCTCAACCATAAGTAACTGCTGCCCTTAGGAACTAGAACCCACTAAGACTGACCCCAAGGAGTAAAGTGTGTCACTAAAATCTATGGTTATTAT
Source organism: Mantis religiosa (assembly GCA_030765055.1). Classification (NCBI taxonomy): domain Eukaryota; kingdom Metazoa; phylum Arthropoda; class Insecta; order Mantodea; family Mantidae; genus Mantis; species Mantis religiosa. Next base: position 54,341,741 of record CM060950.1, on the reverse strand, counting down.
ATGAAAGAAGAAATTACAAATTATTAATACCAATTCCCTATTCAAATAAAAATTAATAACATATTTCACATTTAACGCCATTTCCCCTTTGTTCAACCATACGGATTGCATGCATAGTAAGTGTCAAGTGGCAAGATGCTTGAAGGGAATTGAAAGGTGCTTCAGTGACCGGGTAGCTCACCATTACCCCAACTTGTTAGGAGGGGAGGTTAAAATGGTAGTTATATAACAGGACCCGGATTGTTCACTATTCAAAGCCACATTTCAGCACACATAACGTTCCACACCTGTTTAATGTCTAATGATGTTGCATATTGCATTAAAGGCAGACATCCAAAGAATGCACAGTTCTAATATTGGTAGTTCATCAAGCGCTGCTATATGCGGTCGCCATAATGGACATGTTTACTACTAGGGGTCAATTTCACTACACAACTGGCCATCCAGATGGCTAATGATTAACAAAGCCTGAGAAAAAGTGTAAGTTTCCGATTTCAAGGAAAGTGTATATTATTGCTACACTCCTTTGCTTATAAAAATCTCTCACCTTCACTTTGTGACTTAGGGTCCTCAGTATCTTTTGCTATACGTTTTAATTACGTATATACCTTGGATATATATCCTCTTTATGAAGTATATGGTCGAACTGATCCCAAGTAATAATGTTCGAAATAGTAAAAAGGCGCTCTATAGAACTACAATAACTACTTGGAACAGGTTAATCAACTAACCTTTAAATGTATTCATTTTAATTGAACATGTTACAGGGATAGGACGAGCACTTTAGAAATACTCATTGTATATTTCGTATTACTATAGTGCTTGTTTTATTTGAATCTGTTCCTTGACATTTCTTTTTTGTAACACACACTGTATTATCCCTCTTCCGCGTCCTCGGGACTGTAGTAATATCTTTGCTTCACTAAAACGATTTTCTTATATTGCACATCTAGAACAGACACTTATATCATTTTAAAACTACCACTGGCGGCTCAAACTTCTTAAGCAGCACACTTTACCTTAACCTATATCATTAACTCGTAACGCTCAATTTTCACTATTGGCCAAAGAAAACCAATCTCAACCGCCGCAGTGTATCCCAAGATGTCTTAAGTTTGTTCGTCAGAATTAGCCGAAAGCAGAAAAAGAATCAAAACATGCACGTGCCTCTCTGTGGTTCTGGATCTTATTTGGGTGTCACGGGTGTCACAGATTCATTTCGTGTTTGCGTTTAAAACCAATGAGAACCTCAGAACATCATACAGATCTCCAACTTTTAAAAAAGTGGTGCCAATCTGCCCGTGGTGTAATATTTCGAATGTCTAATACACAGATCATTTGGAAACAATGTTGGCAGTGCCGGCTCTAATTTGACTCTGTGGTTTGGCGCGAACAGTTGAGCACCAGAACCTGTGTTCACATTGTTGAGGAAGGAGCAAATGCGTTTAGCTCTTTACATTTTTGATTTAGTTTGGATCTAATAACAGAATGGCAGAATGGAGATTAGTAGCTGGAATGTGCTATTAGAAGCTTTCTGCATTTGGTGAGCATTGGCAAATATGTTATCAACACAAATTTTTTCCTTTTACTTGTTAGACAATACAGTTAGGTTATGTAAGAGGTCTTTTCATGTAAGTTCTGTATAGAGTGCGGGTCCGGAGTCGCTTTGTAATGCACATGCACATAATTCCTTTATTTTACAAAGTATTCGCGTAATTAACCACTACTGTAGCGAAATATACTGAGGATCGTAAGCATCAAAGTGTAGTTAGGGGTGTTTTCTTTTTTATAAGATGAGGAGTACAACAGTGCGAATTGGCGGGAAAGCGTAGCCAAAACATCAGGATAGCTAGAACCAAATAATCGCCAAATACTCCTTATTCACTCAAGATTACTGAGCTCGTATCCTGAAGGTAAAGTAATTCCGGGTAAAACTGCAGTTAGGTGGCTATCGTTTGCTACGGTAAGCAATGACGTAACGGTAGCAAGCTCTCGCTCGCTCGTGCTGGCTGGCTGTATACAGCCAGAAGGTTTTTGCTGCGTGCCCACCCATTAATGGTTTTACCGCAGGTAGGATTTTTATTGAATGATGTAGGATGAAGGTGATGTAGGTTTTTTTGATTGTGAGTTAATTTTGAGGTTACCAAAGTACCTTCGGGTTGAAGGGGAGGATGCAGTACTTAGCACCCAATTTTTGTTTTTTGTTTTTGTATGTTAGTTGGGGAGAAATTTAGATGCCAAACAGCTTGGAAGAATTATGAGGAGCTCAGCTTTAGCTGCTGATAGGTTTAGCTCCTGGGTTATCTAGGGTGCCTGCATGCCATACGGGGGACCCGATGCAGTCTAGATCGGCGTCTAGTGGGGTCATAATTTCCCAATGATCTGACAAGGGCGCTTCTATGAGATGGTAAACTTGCGTATAATTTTGAAGCCCGGCGCCTAATTTCATCCTCCACATATGGAAGACCCGATGCTTCGTGGAGCAACCTGGTAGGGAAATAACGTCCCACAGAATAGATAGACCGCAGTCCTTTATTCTGTGCACGTTGAAGCCATGCTAAACAGCTGTCTGCTGCCATGCCCCAGATCTCGCAGGCATATAGCATCACCGGGATTACCAGCGCTCGGAAGAGGTACAACTTCATGCGGACTGGCATCGAGGTCGACCCCAGCATTGGGTACAGGGAAGCAATTGCTCCCTGTACCTTCGCCGAAAGCTCCCTGATGTGCCGGCGAAAAGTTAGACCTCTGTCCAAGTTTACTCCTAGGTACTGGACAGAGTTAGACCACTCTATCCTTCGACCTCGGTAGCTGAAGTTGGGGCAGTCTGCGGGGGTGTGGCGCTTTGTGAAAAGTATGGCGTGGCTTTTGTCCGGATTTACGGACATCCGCCAACGCCGGCACCACTGTTGTGTTAGGCGGAGATGTCTTTGAAGGGGGTTGAAGGCTCTGAGGATGTGTTTGTCTAGCAAGCTCTTCCAACTGCGGAGTTCTGAAATACGCCGAGACAGCGAAAAGTTCACAACCCATACTATTTTTCTTGTTATTCTGTTATGCTCTTCTTATTATTGTTGTAATTGTTATCATTATTATGTAGTATGAAGAAAACTTTTAAGTGGATTAATAAAGTTACGTGCTGATTTTTTTACTAGATAAGTGAAAGAAATTGCATTGGCCTATATGTTCTTGACCACTGTGCACCATGCACAATTGTTTAGTAATTTTCAGAGCTGTAAATTCAAGCAAGACATTCACCTACCTGTACTTGCGCATATAAATAGCTCATAACCTAATTGAGTATTATAATACTCAGAGGCCTCTTTATACTGGGGTGTAAGAAATTCACCACGACATCACCCCTCATACTTGAGAAAAAACACTTTCCTGAAAGGATACCACACACAACCAAAAAAGTCGCAACCATTTCAAAAATATCTAGTGTGTTGCGATAAAGAAGTTCGCAAGAAAACCAATATGGTGTTGTTTTCAAATGCTAGGCTTTGGCAATGAAGCCATTAGCTTTCTTGCTCTCCCAATATTTCTGTGTAGTGGGTCCGGCAGGTAGGGCTTCACAGGTTAGAAGATGTTCTTCAGTCATTTCCTCTACTTTGTTGCACAGAGGACAATTTGAACTTGTATAAATTCCTATTCTGTGTAAGTGTTTGGCCAAATAATCATATTCCGTAAGTAATCTAAAATTTGCTACCGCAGCTTTACGTGGGATTTCTGGATTTGTAATTAAAATGTCCATTTTTTATCTTTGGGTTTGTTAGATATTGATTGGTTTTGTTTGTTTTTATATTTGTTTTTTATTAATCTTTTTATGGATGTAAAGGTTAAGTTTGTACTTTTGTTCTGAATAAAAACTTGCAGCTTTTTTGGCAAGAAAATCAGCTGACTCATTTCCAGCAATTCCACAATGTGCAGGTATCCACTGTAATATAATTTTTTCTGTAGTTTTTGAAGTTGTTGGATCATTTTGTGACATTCTTTAATTTGGGTTGACCTCATTTTATATGAACTTATTGCACATAATGCTGCTTTAGAATCAGAAAGTATGACAGCATTTTTGAATTTATCTATTCTGTATAGAAGGTGTTGGAGTGAAATATGAATAAGCTGTTTGGAAACCAATATTATTTGGTGTGAATCTGCAGGTGTGCCCTTGGGTGTTTATCCAGGTTTGGAGAGGTACAATTCAAAAAGAAACCTTTAAGGGTACGTTTACATTCCTTATAGAACTAATTTAAATTTATTGTAAAATAGGAAGATTAAAATAATTGGCGTTAAATGAGCATTAAATGTATGTATGCGCAGGACGTCTATACACGTCCATGTCGGTTTGGGTCATTTTAACTTGGACGTCATATGATGCCCATATCGGTGAAAGGATTAAAATATAAAAGATGCACATAAAATGTAAAAAAAATGACTTAACAAATATTAATTTATTTCATAATAATAAATTAATAACTGTCACAGACAAATAATGAATAACACTAGCCTGCGAATTAAAACTTTTTGTTTGTTGCCTAAACTAAATAATGTGATTCTGTATAATGTTGACGTGCTGAATCAGAATTTTCAATCCATTTATTTCTATCGTGTAAGGTTTTCTTGTGAAATCATTATACATATATGTAGAATTAAGTGAAATTGACCACAGACTTTCACATTATACTTTTTTTTTATTTTAAATGAAAACAATAAATAATATACAGAACTTATTGAAATTATGTGTATGGTTATTCATACATGTCACTAGAGTTTTTTTTTTTTTTTGTTCTGTTTAGTCTTATTTACTTTGCTTTATTTTGCCTTATCTCCTTGACTTTTGGAATGCATCACACTCATTTTACACCCGTTGCTTCTTAGTTGAGAAAGTTTTTCCAGTCCTTTTCCTTTTATGTTTGTCCTCAGGTATTTCACGCTTAAACATCCAGCAATAGTCAGCAAGCATACTTATGCTCCATCGTCCCTGGTACCTGCGTTCGAACTGCTCCATATCCTTGTGAAATCGTTCGCCTTGCTCCTCACTAAGAAATCCTAGATTTTCGGGGAAATAATCTAGATGAGAAAACAGGAAAAGAATTTTCACACTCAAATTACAACCAAGTTCCTTATATGCTTCAAGCATGTTAGCCACAATGTTTCGGTAATTGGGTTCCTTGTAGTTACCAAGAAATTTTGAAACAGCTTTACAGAAGGATATCCATGCAACTTTCTCCTTTTCATCCATGGTGTTTTTGAATGCTGCATCAGACATCAATCTTCTTATATCCGGGCCATTAAATATACCTTCTTTTAATTTTGCTTCAGAGAGATGTGGGAATTTCTCACATATATACTTGTAGCAGTCTTTTCCCTTATCTAAAGCCTTAACGAACTGTTTCATTAAGCCAAGCTTAATGTGGAGAGGTGGCAGCAGAACTTTAGCAGGACTCACAAGGTTCTGGCGCACAACGTTCTTAGAGCCGACTTCCAAATTTTCTCGAGGTGGCCAGTCTTTCTTGGTCCAGTGATGAACTCGTGCCCTGCTATCCCATAGGCAAAGAAAACATGGGAATTTGGTAAACCCAGATTGTTGACCCATCAGCATAGTAATAACTTTTAAATCGCCACATACTTGCCAGTTGTGTTCGCTGTAATTCACTCGCAATAACATCAGTTGCAAATTTGCATATGATTTTTTGAGGATCACTGAATAGGCAACAGGCACTGAACCAAAAACGTTTCCGTTGTGTAGGAGGACACCCTTTAAACATCGCTTCGAAGCATCAATGAATAGTCTCCATTCACTTGGGTCATAGTTTGGAAGTCCAAGTTGTAGAATAAGCTCTTTCACATTATTGCAGTATACAAGATAGCCATCTTCGGAGAAATGGGGTTTAAAATCTCTTTCACATTGTCGGTACCAATAGAATGATGTTTCAGGGCAAAGCAGATTCTTTTCTTTGAGTCTAGAGCCTAACAACTCAGCTAACTCTTTAGAGAGAGCAAGATCCCTCACTAAGTCATTTACTTCACTCTGGTTAAAGCACCCACATTCTGTAGCACATGATTGTGGTATATAGTCACTATCACTCGTCTTAATTTCCCCCACGTTTACATCAGACTCGGATGAAAACTGTTCAAGATTTTGTGGTCGTATAGGGATTGGTTCACCAGGCCCATGGGGCACAGGTAAAATGGCTGACCGTACAACTGGATACAAAATTTGCTTCTTATTTTTAGAATTGTACCCTTTCACATAACACGAACAGAAGTAGCAGTCATCACTATGGTTCATCTGCTCTCTCCAAACCATAGGTATTCCAAAAGATAGCGACGGTCTTCTGCTGTTGACCCAATGACGAAGTTCTTCAATGCATGCTCTACATACCTTGTGTGGTGCCCAAGCTTTGCTTTGGTCTCCGAGTTTAATTCCAAAGTAGGCGAGATATGCTTTTTTCACAAAATCTGTAATATTACGCCTCTGCTTAGGCAATGTGTATTTCCCACATATATAACAAAAGTAGTCTGGATCATTTATGCAAGTGCTATGCGACATGGTAAATACTTTTGTATTGAACTAATAGATCACAACATTCTACTCCGTGATAAAGCCTGCAACTAATTTTGTTTCCAGATGAAACACAGAGTAAAGAAGTGTGAGAGACACTACACCGCATGTGTATGTGCTCACAAACATTAGATAAGAGAGTGCATCCATAGAGTAGTTATCTCCCACAAATAAACATACACTGATGGCAAGGTAGCAGGTTAGTGCACTCTAAATTCCCATATCAGATAAGAAAATTCCGGCGCCTTCCATTATTACTATGAACAATCTTAAAGACATTTTGTTTTCAAATCCTGGCATTATAAAACTACACAGGTTAAAGCATTACACTATATATAATGATGTTATAAGTTCCTACAAACATAAAATTACGCTCTAAGGAAACAAAAAATTGAAAATGTGAAAAAATGGTACGTGATACGAACTTTCTGGCTTTGAATTTGATTTCAGCATGCTAAAAATACCCCAAAAACATTAAAACTTTGGAGGCAGGAATTTCATCGCTGGCTAGTGTAATGATTCTAATAACCACATTTTAAAATTAACTTCTCTTAGTAAATAATGCAAATATTGCTACTAAATAATAAATAAATTCAAAATTCATCAGGTCATTTTCAATTTTATAAAATCTGAAAAAGTAAGTTACTGTACCCATTAGCCAAAACTTAGCGTTGCAGTACACCACCATGGTCATCTTCAAGTTATCAAAAGTAAAGGAACGGCGATTGTCAGTTAAAACCATTTTATACTTTGAGAAACTTCTCTTCACTTTCACAGAAGTTATAGATGCATATTTGAAAAACACTATGTCACTGCCTGTTAAATCCTGTTCAAAAATATCAGTTCTAAATTTTCTCCTGACAAGATATTGCAATCTGACAAACTGGTATTCTTTATTTTTGTCCAACACATCTTTTAGTATCTGCCTAGTTTTGTCCCCAATCTCACCTTTTACATTTTGTATCCTCTCATCATAAATCCTGCGTCATAAATTCACCAGCACTGTTAGGACGCTGACCTGTGTTAATTACTTGTTTACCACACTTACAAAGTTACTATTTCATAAAAAATGATGATATAAATGAACATTCAATCGCAGATTATTTTAAAACCTCCCAAAAAGCCCATGGGTCAGGGTCAGGTCCGCCACGGCAATTGAACCCGGTCCTCCCGAATGCAGGCTACAGATGAAAATGCCCTATAAATTCGTGAAAAAGAGAGAAAATGACTGGAAAATGCATCTAAATGTTGAAAAATGACCTTATTATAAAAATGTGGAAAAAAATGCATTTTGATGACCTATAAAAACCATACATATCTAACGTATTTGTTCCAGAGTGCACTTATTTCTAATAAGCATCGTCTGTGACTACACAGAAAAAAGATGACTTTTCATCAAAATCCGGGCCCTACTGATGAGTAAGGTTAAGAGAACCTAATTCTTCAAAATATTATTGGAATGTAAAGAAAAACTTTATAAAAGTTCATATCCAAGCATCTCGCCCAAAGATCTTGAATTATATGTAAGATTATATTATGATTATATGTAAACACAGATACTGCTAATTATAAACAAAGACATTCTACAGAAATAAAAGGGAATTGAATTCTGTACAAAACCACAGCCACAGTTTTGGTATATCTGAAAATTCGCATACTTGGGGTAGACTGATACAGCGAAGCAAGTAATACACAAGGCAAACACAGTATATCATACTATCAAAAACAGATGCTGCCATGAAACATTGCAAATGCATCCTTATAAACAATTTATATATTTTAGATTACTTAATCCAGGAAAAGTACTGTGACTGCAATGCATAAATGTTTCATATTGAAGTTAGTCTGAGATGGAAGAATTGTTTTGAAAATCTTCATGTATAAGTTTGTTGTACACATATTAGTACAAAAAGCATGAAAATTAAAGGTTTGTGACAACATGCAAAGAGATGTGTCTATGAAGCTAATAAGCAATTGTTTAAGTATTTCTGTCCCAGATGACAGCTAATTATATGGACTAAATTAACCCCACCCCCAAAGCAAAACAATTATGTCTAAATCCTGTTCAGGGGAGGATAACAACACCATGAATGTACAAAGGTTAAATACCGAAGAAATCACATGATAATCATGGTGTTTAATTTTGGCTTAATGGTTTTTTTGTAATTTACATCCTCCAACGTTAAGCCATATCGGACGATGAGTGGAATGGCTGAAATGATGCTCAAATGAGCCCAGGGTCCATAGAGCTTAGCGTTACCCTACATTCGTCTTTCAGGATAAGGGAAAACCCTGGCAAAAACCTTATCCAGGTAACTCACCCTGACCGAGATTCGAACTCGAGACCTCTTGAATGTGAGGCAGACATGCTACCAAGGCGGGCTTAATATTGTTTTATATGAACACATGGAAATCAAATGACAATTATAAGAAAGCTGTAATTTAGGAAAACTATTTTTGCAGTAATTTAAACTAGAAACTACGTACCTTACATGGACTGTTATATGTGACAAATATTTTAAATTTAAAATTTCTAACACAAAAGCAATGAGTATGTCCAATCAACTGCCTAAAATAAGTTCACTTTTCCTGAAAATTTGGAACTTGCTGGTCACCATATTCCTTAAAGTTTCTGTTAATTTTCCACTGATATTGAAATGAAACCCAAACTTTAAGAAATATCTGATGATATGCCATAGTAAATTGCTGTATAGGTGAGAAAGAAAGCTTCGTGCTATATTAATAATGATCCTGAAGATCACTGCACATCACCAAAACAATAATCATACACAACTTCCACTAACTTTCTTACATCGTATTCCTGGTAGCCTGAGATGATGTAGCTTAAAAAAAAAAAGCTGAAAAACATCGTTATTGCATTAATAATTAAGTAACAAGGTTAATGAAACTAATGCTTTTGCATGTAAACATTCTTGATACATTATAAAGTACTACATTAATCTAAAGAATTTAATTTTAAATGAATATGTATGAAGGTACAACTCTGGTTATGTCATATTAATTTTCGGTATTTAGCTATGTGCTGACATCTTACTTACTGATAGGTCTTTGTGAAAATCTATCCCCTCCCTTCTTGCTGCTCATACGCCCTGTAGGCCTTACAAACCTTGCAAATTTTACAAATTGATGAACATTTTTCAGCCTTAATTTCGCTTTGCTTCGATACCGTTGACACTGACAAATTTTAAATGTTGTGTAAAGAGAGATATCTCTTGACACCGACAAATTTTAAATGTTGATGTGCAGCACTGCTTTCTGTCAGGGAGCCGATACAAGAAGCTTGATGTGGAATCAGAAACTCCTATCCCACTCGGCAACCCCTGGTCTTAGTCATCTGACCAACTTCAATTAGAGGGCCTACCTCAGCCCAGTGGCTTTTTATAGGCCCACAAGGCATTATGGGTCTTCTTAATTTTATATTCCAAATACCTTTTTTCAGCTAATCTCAGCATGCAGGATAATTCATATTTGCTTAACCAATCCAGATAGTTCAACTTCTTCCCAAAAAGAAGGACTTTTCCAATCCATATACCCTCTTCACCATGAAGAGTATTATTTCAATCTTCTCTGGGTTACCAGGTCAGTAAAATGACCTATAAATCAATAAAAAGCTTTGTTTTCATTTTAGAGTGAGAGAGTACAACAAATTCTTACTTTTGCAATGTTAGAACTGAAATAAAAATTAACATTAATTTAAAAACACATTTCTATGTTTTAGGAAGATGAATGCATAAACAAAAATCATATGCTATTCAGAATTATTGTAGTAAGTATCCAGCAGTATACACAGGTTCTCGAAAGTTAGAGAATGCAATTTTTGGAAAGCACGTTTTTTGTACTGTGAGAAATTTCTGTCCAAACCATTGATACAGCTGGAGCATACTTGAAATATGCTAAAACACTAGCAGTGAGATCACTTTCAATGCAGGAAGTATAATATGTTACACCAGTTAGCACTTGAGACATATGACACAAAGTTTTGCATCCCTACTTTTTATTACTGACACTTTTCACTTTCTTTTATACCTTTCCTTCAACTTCTCCCCCTACACTTTTCAAATTAGATGCAATTTTGTTAATTAGAGTTAGACAACTTGTATCTTTCTCCTATACAAATATTTTCTTTGTCTTTGACACTAGGCATTCCACTTAAGATAATTGTGCTCTAACTTCCTCTGTCACCCTATTCATAGCATGTGCTAATAAATAATGTGCAACATTTTCCAGTAAAATGGTTGTATTGACTTTCCTGCTTTCACAATGTATGACACAATTTAAGTCACAGAAAGCAAGGCTCATCATTCTGGTGTTCTCAGACCATAACAAAAACATACATTTTTCAAAGGTTCTCCAAATTGTTGAGTTTCTAATACCTCACTTGAAAGCAGAAACACTTCATGAGGTTCGTCAACCTCAGTATACCAATGATTTTGTTAGCCACATAACTATTTTCTACATCACTTGTTTTGTCAATGGGTATGAAAATCTTCTTTTATGTACTTCTCCCCATATCTTGTTAATGGTGTTGTGTGACAGGTAATTCTTCAAGAGTTGATTTGTGTGAGATTGGATGTCTGAAATGTAATGTGATTTAGCATTGTTCAGTGTCCAAATGGGATGTTTACAGAAATAAGACTTCACATGAGCCTCTATAAAGATCTGATGATTTAAATTAAATTTAAAGGAGTCAATTAATGACACTAAACAACACTTTTAAATTTTTCCGGAACATGTTTCAGAAACTTTGCCTCTATCCTCAATCAGCCATCGACTGGTTCTCATTGGTGTAGTTAACGATATTTTGTTACAGGTCTCCTCCGGTGGCGGTTCAAGGAACTTGCTGAACAAATCTTTCTGGGGCATGTCAAAATTGAATACTTTGTTCCTATTTTTTGAAACGAAGAGATGTTCCCATGTGGATAGTTCTTGTTTTCCTGATGTATGTTTTAGTAGTTTTGGTTCTGGATTTATGTTGTGGTTTTTTTTTTTTTCCCCAAAAATGTGTGGCAACTACTGATTTTTCTAATTGTTTATATTTTATGCTTCTAAAGTGTTCCTTTGCTCTTGTTTCTAAATTTCTTTTGGTTTTTCCAATATAAATTTGACTACAGTCACTGCATTCAATTTGATACATACCAGATTTTTTGTTAGATGGAATGGCATCTTTGATGTTTGAGCAAATTAGGCTTTTTAAGTAAAAATGGTTGACTGGTGCTAGTGTAATGTTTTGTTTTTTGAAGACTTTTTTGAATTTATCATAGGCCCATGGATGGTACGTGAATTTTTTGAAAATCATATTGGTTTCTGTAGCTGAGAGGGTTGTGGTTTCCTTTATTAGCTTCTTTTTTGCTAAGTTCACTTTTTTGTCTACTAATGATTTGGGAAAGTCATTTTTTTGTGCTATTTCAATTATTTTGTTGTATTCTGTTTTATATTCTTCTACTGTGAAAGGGATGTTTACCAGTCTGTGTGCTAAACTATTGAAGATTGCCTGTTTGTGGGATCTTGAGTTGTAGCCATTAGCTTTTATGTAGTTGTCTGTCTGTTTTGGTTTTCTGTAAATGCCAAATTTAGTCTGTTTTTATTTCTCATTATTTTTAGATCCAAAAATGGTAAATGCTTGTCTTTTTCTATTTCTACAGTGAACTTGATGCTTTTTTCTTGGATATTTAAAAGCTTTAGTGCATCACTGATGTGTTCTTTTAGTACTATTGCAAAGATGTCATCTTCATATCGTTGCCAGAGTTTGAACATCCAAGGGAAACCTTTGGTGATCCTTATTTCTAATGCACTCATGTACAGATCGGCCAGGAAGGGTGATAGGGGGTTGCCCATTGCTAAACCTGAAGTTTGGTGGAAATATTTTGTTTGAATTTGGAAGCACAATTTTGTTCTATGCAAATTTAAAAGTAAGTGTTGTTTAGTGTCATTAATCGACTCTTTTTAAATTTATCATAACAACACTGTTTTCAACACTTTCAAGAAAGGAATCTGATGATTTATTCTGCTTCATGGATACACTTTATTGCAGTGAAAGTTGCATGGATTTTTTCTTACTCTCTAGTTGCACTTCCTGTATATGCTTATCATGACCTACATTTTACTGCTTTGGTTGATATCTTTGTTGCGCATGAAATAACACTTCACCCTCTGTAGACAAAATACCATTTCTAAATTTAGATACAATCTGTCTTAAATGACAAGATTTAGATGACTGAGTAGACTATCAGCTGTTGCGGTTTTCCTCATAGTCTGGCAGAGCACAGATAGATGTTCTAGGTTTAACATCAGTTGAGGCACAGTCTATCAAAACTCCTGGACAAACCTGGAATTATGCTGGGGTAGTCTAGTCTTCTTTTTTATCTTTTTTTTGCATGGTGTATAAACTGAGAGATTGTAAGCTATAATTGAGACCCATAGATAAGAATATTCATGTTTCTAATGTGATATTTTTCATGTAATATGCTTACAAAGGGCATATGCAAAGTGTAAAAGTTATAAAAAGTTTTAACTGTTTTAATTTAATTGTGGATTTATTTTGGATAAAAGTGATAGCCATGGTGCTATATCATTTACCTTTCCTGTTCATACAATTATAATAATTATATTACAGAATAATCCAATTGCTATTCTTGTCAGGAAGATGAACATGTTCGTTAAGCAGAGAAACTAGTATTGTGTCAGGTTCTAGTAATTCTTATACATCCAGCAGTATTCTCCTGTATGGTGCTGATATTTACTTTTTCTTTTATTTCAGATGATCTTATTTTTTAATTAAACATGGCCAATCTTACACCCAGTGATATCATAAAAACATGCATCACGGATATCAGTGGCTCCAAATCAAAAAGAAATGTAAGTATTTAGCATATATGTATTTCATTTTGTAAAAATGTAGTTAAAGATATGTAAGATTGAGCTGACTTACCTGAAAATTCCCCTCATGTTAAAATCACAGGAATTAAAGAATATCTACACCTTGCTGTAGTGTATGCAAACTGAGTCTTGCTTATTGCAGACCTATCACTATAACAATGACGAGTATTCTGAGAAGGATGAGGTTGAAATAAAATGTGTAGTGTATAATGCCCACTTTTACTACTTATGGCATCGCAGGCGGTGACACTGATGATACATGAGATGAAGATGGCTACGGTGGGTGAAAGTGGAGAACTCATGGTCACTCCATAGATCTGTTTGTAGTATTCCTCTCTGTATGTAAAATATATAGAATTAAGAAGCAATATATATATACTGCCTGGTTAGGTGAAGCTTATCACTTCTTGAAGCCCATAGAGCAAGTGTGAACGGAAGCTTGAGCAACTTAATAAACATTGCAATGCTGGTAACCTGAGAAGCTCTAGTTAAATGTAATGCTATCTGTCCTGAGTAATATGTGAGATTTCTATACATTTTGTTAGAAATACTTAGCCATGGGCATTAAAAGAAAGAAAAAAAAGAAACAAATACCTTTTCTTTACTCGCCACATTTTAGTGTTCATAGTTGCAATAGGAAATTAAATGAAATTATATATAAAGTTAATAGATGGAAATGAATAATTTCTTCATACTAGCCGTGTATAGGCTAAGGTTTTGAATAGATATAGTCAAACTGAAAAATGTTGTTGTTGTTGTTGACTAATGGCACTGGGGATTAGTTGATTTGCATCATTTTCCCCCTAGCTTCCCAATATAAAGCCTGTAGGTTGCCACTTTTGAGACCATTACATTTGTCCGAATGGTGTTTGTTCATGATGACATCCTCTTTACAGATAGTACATTTGGGTGTAGGTATGCAGTGTATTTTATAAAGGTGTTCTGCAAGACAGTCATGGCCAGTTTTTTTCAAACTGAAAAATTCAATGCCATGGCTGGGATTTGAACCACGGATATATTTGTTGTGCTTTTGACAGCATTTCAAATATTCAATCCATTATGTAAATTAATCATGATTTTTATATTTATTAGAAATTTTAGATATGTAAACTGTATGTCTGTTATGCAGGCTGGATTAAGGACCATTTTTTTCAAAACTTGATAAATGTATATTTTTTTCAAAGGTGAGCTATACATTGGAACAGTGTAATTTTGAAGTTCCAACTTATCCTGTGAATCAAGTTAAGAAAAAGTAGACATATCATGTCCAAAAGAAGCCAACTCACAGGGTTTTAGCAAAAGCTGATATATGCAATCTAAGAGTTATAGCAAAAGTTGACAAATTTAACACTTTATTTCATTTAAAACCAAGCAACTGACAATAACAAAAGAGCATATATTAGCATGGTACATTTTTCAACCAGGTTTCTCCTTTGAAAGAAATGTGTAAACTACACTTTCCACTGAAAAATGCAAATGAAGTTTGAGTATTATGTCAGTGTAGCATTTGCCAAGCAGAAATTACATATACACCTAACTATAAACTTCACAGTATTACAATGTAAGGACATGGGGATTCATGTTACCTCCCTACTATAGTTCCTGGAGACTTTCTCATGGTTGGACTGCAGTATATTACTCATTATTGTAATACTGTAATGATGTTTCTTCTTATATTTGCTCTTTATATCCTCCAACTGACTTGATTGTCATCAACATATTTCTTTTATACTTTTCAGAGCAGTTATCAATGGTGCAGTTGTATTTGAGTAGTAAGAAATGTTTAAAATAAAATTAGAGTGAAACTGATTCTGAGTATGATGTACAGGTAAATGCTCAAGTGGCAGAAGATCTAGAAATCAGAAGGATACTGCCTTCCGTAAAAAAGAAGCATAAGTAACAACCCCATTATTAAATGCAATCATGAACTTGCAGTTATATCTCCAGATGCTAAAGTTAAAGGGAAGAAAGAATGCAAAGTTGCTGAACTATGTTATGATGATATCACCCATTGTCATCATCATGTGGTTTTTGAAACAAGATAAACCAAGATAAGGCTTTCTTAAAGTTTATCAATATTACTCCACCTAAATGCAAAGTAATGAACCTGAAAAAGCAAAAAGGAAGAAAACAGTTTTATGGAAGTAATCATTTCTTCCACACTAGCCATGTGTAGGCTAAGGTTTGAATGAGTAGAGCAAGACTAAAAAATTCAATGCCATAGCCGGAATTTGAACCACAGATCTCCCGCTCTCTGTGTGGTTGCTCTAACCAACTGAGCTACTATGGCCAACTTGCCGACATGACATTAAATTCTCCAACTGACTCATATGTTTCCCGGTAGACCACTAGGGGTTCTCATAGACTATGAGACACACACCTTTTGTGGCGACTTACTATGCTGTAAGTACTTAAGTCCCAGGCTTCATAGTTAAACCACTAAGTTATTCAGGTAAATTGATGTAAATAATAATTCCTTCCACACTAGCCGTGTGTACGCTAAGGTTTGAATGAGTAGAGCCAGACTGAAAAAATTCAATGCCATTGCCGTGATTTGAACCACAGATCTCCCTCTCTCTGTGTGGCTGCTCTAACCAACTGAGCTACTATGGCCAAAGTGCCTCATTGGCATTAAATTCTCCAACTGACTCATATGTTGCCCCATAGACCACTAGGGGTTCTCATAGGCTATGAGACACGCACCTTTTGTGGCGACTTACTATGCTGTAAGTACTTAAGTCCCAGGCTTCATAGTTAAACCACTAAGTTATTCAGGTAAATTGATGGAAATAATAATTTCTTCCACACTAGCTGTGTGTAGGCTAAGGTTTGAATGAGTAGAGCGAGACTGAAAAATTCAATGCCATAGCCAGGATTTGAACCACGGATCTCCCGCTCTCTGTGCGGTTGCTCTAACCAACTGACCTACTATGGCCAACGTGCCGACATGACATTAAATTCTCCAACTGACTCATATGTTTCCCGGTAAACCACTAGGGGTTCTCATAGGCTATGAGACACGCACCTTTTTGTGGCGACTTTCTATGCTGTAAGTACTGTAGTCCCAGGCTTCATAATTAAACCACTATGTTATTCAGGTAAATTGATACAAATAATAATTTCTTCCACACTAGCCGTGTGTACGCTAAAGTTTGAATGAGTAGAGCCAGACTGAAAAAATTCAATGCCATTGCCGCGATTTGAACCACAGATCTCCCTCTCTCTGTGCGGCTGCTCTAACCAACTGGCCTACTATGGCCAATGTGCCGACATGACATTAAATTCTCCAACTGACTCATATGTTTCCCGGTAAACCACTAGGGGTTCTCATAGGCTATGAGACACGCACCTTTTTTGTGGCGACTTTCTATGCTGTAAGTACTGTAGTCCCAGGCTTCATAGTTAAACCACTATGTTATTCAGGAAAATTGATGGAAATAATAATTTCTTCCACACTAGTGGTGTGTAGGCTAAGGTTTGAATGAGTAGATCCAGACTGCAAAATTCAATGCCATGGCCGGGATTTGAACCATGGATCTCCTTCTCTCCGTGCGTTTGCGCTAACCAACTGAGCTACTATGGTCAACTTTTTTGTTGTAATTTACGTCCTCCAACGTTAAGTCATATCAGACAATGAATGGAATGGGTGAAATGATGCTCAAATGATCCCGGGGTCCATAGAGCTTAGTTACCTGACATTCATCTTTCAGGATAAGGGAAACCCCTGGAAAAAACCTTATCCTGGTAACTCAACCTGACTGAGATTCGAACTTGGGATCTCTTGAAATTAGGCAGACATGCTACCACCATGCTACCGAGGCGGGCTATGGCCAACAGTTTACTAAAATACATCATTAGGAAGAAAAACGGCAAGGTACTGCCTGTATGTGCTGCTACTTTTCAAGGAGTTTCTGGTATGTCAAAGGATAGATTATCCTATTTACCAAGCAAAAAGCTTTCTAAGAGAAGTTTCTGAAGGAAAACAGAGGCAGAGAAAACAGGAAAGGATCATATGGACCTAATCATTGCCATTAAGGACAAATAAAGAAATACAAATGTAGGAAGATTCATCATGGTAGGGATAAGTAAAAGGGGTTATTTACCTACAGAACTCAACCCATAAAATGTGGAAAAGATTCTGCAAGGAAATAGGAAATTTAAGACAACACTAGCATGGTCATGTTGCTTATAGGATACTTGAAAAAGAGTTCATTGTTCAAGAATATTCTTTATTTCCTTGTAGTCCATGGAAATAGTTAATGGTTTCAGATTGAGTGTTTGGTAGAAATGAAAAAAAAAATCATACAGATAGAAAAAGAAAGCATCTTGTTTTCTAAAGGATATTATATATTGAGAAGAATACAGCATTCTAAAAATACCCAACAAAGACTGGGAAATTAAAAACCTAAAGGATAGCATACAAAAGTACTAAAACTAGGTTACTATTAAAAATGTTCAGTCAGCGTGTCATCACATACAAGAAAGTAACAGTGTTAATGCATCAGTGAAAAGCACATGCTTTGGAGATTCAGTTGAAGTTCATGTTCTTAGGAAAAGGTCATATTGTCTAGTACTGCTATCATACATTGTTCATATAAAGCAAAATATGGTTAGCAAAGAAAAGGACGTTTCTGCACCATTAAGTGTTTTGAAATACCTAGTGTTGCAGTTGCATTCTGCAAAGATGTCCTAGGAGTAAACTACAAATCTGTATGAGGCTAGGAATGTTGTATAAATTATACCATAGCTTATATTATTGCACTGTATTTATTATTAAGCATGCATAATCTTTACATGTTAATATATTCCTCTTTTTGTGATCTACTTTTGTTATGTTTATTTTCAATAAAGTTAACAAAATTAAATTAAAAAATCAAGAAATAAATAAAAATGTTAGTTTTATTGTGTAATAACAAATAATATAGGTCAGTAAGAAGATGTAGATCATATTTATGCATGGAAATTATTGTAATGATAAATGAAATTATATACAAATAAGGAAGTAAAACAAAACAGTAACATAATTAGAACAACTTTTCTCCCTTCTGTATACATGCATTTATCAGCTTTTGAAAAAACCTCAATAAATTACCCTGGAACCGCCCTTACTGAAAATGTTTTTTTTTCTATTTATCTTACTTGAACGTTTTGTTTAAAACATTAAGATCTAATACTGGAGAAAATATTAAATTCTTCTAATGTCTCTCTACGTGAAAATAAAAAATATAGTTTCCTAAAAAATACAGTGTTCTGGTATAAAAATAAAATAATTTGTTACAAACTTCACTTATCTTTTTAAGAAAATTGGTAAATTCTTCACAGAATTCAGGAGATTAGTTATTCAAATATTTATATGCAATATTAGTATTGCTTCACTGCTATTAGCTTCAGCTTTTTATGTATTACTCATTGTGGATTTGTTGACTTTTGAGAAAATGCTCCTCAATTATGAAAGGTAGAATCAGAATTGAAAAATTCAATACTATAGCTTGGATGAGAATCATGTATCTTCTGTTCTACATAACTAATAAGAAAAATTGACATTTTCTTAGGATAAGTGAAGTTTTTTTGTTACAAATAGTTATATTTGTATAATACTTATTGCTTCACTGTAACTAGCTTCATTTTCTACGTAATTTGTAGTAATATAATTTTGAGTAGAACTAGTACTTGATGCACCATATATTGCCAGTGTTTACTCCCACTAATTTTCAAAGTTTGGTATAGATATGTGGATGACATCTGGGCAATAGTAAATGAGAAACAGGTGATTGATTCATTAAGACTACTTAATTTACAGAATCCTGCAATCTTATTTTCCATAGAAAAGAAAAAAAAAAATCCCTTTCTTAGACGTGAAACTAATCACAAAACAAAACTAGAATTTGGTATATATAAGAAAGAAGCACACAGAGAAAATCTAATAAAATCTGATTTATAAACTGAAAACAACTCAAGCATGCTGTTATAAACAGTTTAACTTACAGACTGGTCAGTGTCCCTTAAACAAGATGGAATATATCAAAGAATACAATTATATGATTCATATTGCAGAATACAGTGGATGGAGTGCTGAATTGGTCAAAAAGAAAATTGATAAATTCAAAAGACAACAAAGATGCAGACAAATAACTAATCTTTCCCCGATCAACAATAAAAATTCATACAGAAAATTTACATACCATCCCAGAGCTACATACCTTTTACAAAAAGTCTTTAAAGAACATAGGTATCCTTAGCTTCCGGAGAGGGCCGCGTCGTATGATGGCTAGTTGCCGACGTTTCGCCCGCCATTTTGTAGGCTTATCAGGGCTCGAGTGCGCTGACGGTCCGTTTGTGGCTGCTTACATACCGTGGTGAAGGGGAAGGCCCTGCCATAGACTGATACGGGAGAGCATCGAAATATTCAAAGAAAGCAACAGAATGAACGGAGAAGATGGGAAAAGCTCCACGATGCCTGGAAGAGCCTGCTGAGGAGAAAATCCACCATTGGTCGGGCAACAGCCAATAAGAGACTAGGAGGCGGAGCCACGGATCCACCAAGCTGAAACGGCCGCCTGGACAACCATCTTCCACAGAATTCTGCTATGAACAACCCAATTTATCTTGAAATGACCAAAAGTAGCAAAAAAAACTGAGAAAGACACCAAAAACTGCATTCATAAAGTACAGAAGAACAGCACAGTAACACCCCGAACTATTGGCCAACAGTCAACCAATCAGAGGCAAGGGGCGGGGCCTCCCCCTTCACCATGGTATATAAGCAGCCACAAACGGACCGTCAGCGCACTTGAGCCCTGAAGAAGCCTACAAAATGGTTGATGAAACATCGGCAACTAGCCATCATACGACGCGGCCTTCTCCGGAAGCTAAGGATACCTACGATCAAAACATCTTTCAAGCTACTGCATGAAAGAATTGCCTTCACTAGGAAAACCCTCAACCGCTTAGAGACAAGATTATACGGAATCCACACGAAGCTAGCAGCAGCACTACAATCATCAGACTGGGAAAGTCTAGACCGCATTTCAGCTAACGCCGCATATCATATCAGAGTGACAATAACTAAACGCCAACGGATAACATTTGAACAATTATATGCTCAACAGCATCCTTCGGCACCAAAACTAAATGATGAATGTCTGGTAGTGAACTTAACCGACAGAGAAATCGACGAACCTACAACGTCTATACTGGCCAAAGGTCTCAAATTTGCACCTTCACCACGACAAATTCCCACCGAAGAGATCATAACAGGAGTGGAAGCAGCCACTGGAAGCCTCTCGGATCAAACCGCCCACGAAGTGAGATTCAAAGTATACGGAATTCTTAGCAAAGCCAAACCACCAAAAGGCAACATTACACATGCCCAAAGCAAGGCTCTCCGTGAGATCACGAAAAACCCTGACATCACAATCCTACCGGCCGACAAAGGTAATGCTACAGTCTTAATGAACACCAAGGACTACCACGAGAAGATGCTGGCCCTGCTGAACAACCCCACTTACAAGCAGATTGAGAAGAACCCCACGTCCAGTTTGGAAAGAAAAACAACTCTGTTGATCAAAAGCTCTTCAATTCCAAAGGACAAACAGAAAGAACTGGTTCCACACGACTCAAAAACACCTTCAATATATGGTCTTCCAAAAATCCACAAAGAAGATATTCCCCTGAGACCAATAGTCAGTGCCATCGGCTCCCCCGCCCATGCTTTAGCCAGATTCCTAACTTATAAACTGCAGAACTTGGTAGGGAAAACTGAGACTTTCGTCCGTGATTCTAGACACTTTGTAGGAATCATCGGGAAATTCCCGATAAAACGCGATCACATACTGATCAGCTTCGATGTGCAGTCACTTTTCACAAAAGTTCCCATCAAGGATGCGCTTAAAGTAATCGAAGACAGGATTGAAAATGCGGGCTTTCCTTCAGACTGGCTAATCCTAATTGAGCATTGCTTAAACTCAACATATTTCAGCTACAGAGAACAACTCTTCAAACAGACTGAAGGTGCAGCGATGGGCTCTCCGCTCTCACCGATAGTATCTAATGCCTTCATGGAGGACTTTGAAAGTACAGCTTTAGCAACATACCACCTAAAACCAGCACTTTGGCTCAGATATGTAGACGACGCATTCGTCGTATGGCCACACGGCAGGGACACAATAGAAGATTTTCTTGGACACCTCAACAGTTTGCATCCAAATATAAAATTCACGATGGAAATAGAGGACAAGGACAGCCTTCCATTTCTAGATGTCCTTGTACAACGAGACAATATAAACAACACAGTTAAATGCTCAGTCTACAGAAAACCCACCCATACGGACAGATACCTAGACGCAACCTCGCATCACCCACCCTCTGTAAAAAGAGGGATGATAAATACACTACTCCGAGCGAAATGCATATGTGATCCAGAGCTACTTGACGACGAACTGAAACACCTACACAGTACTCTCCGAGCAAATGGTTATTCACACAGAGAAATACGAAGAATACAGAGCCACTCCAAACAAAACACATACGACAGCGACGCCAAACAGAATTCTCAAGAACCAGATACAAAATGGACCCGTATACCGTACATTAGAGGCGTAACAGATAGGATATCGAGTATTCTTAGAAGCTACAACATAAGAACAATATACAAGTCCAATAGAAAGCTCAGATCCTTCCTCCGTCCAGTTAAAGACGTCAGTGATCCTCTCCTTAATCCAGGTGTCTACAGAATTACGTGCGACTGCGGAAAGATATATGTTGGCCAAACTGGCAGGTCGATAATAATGCGAAGGAAAGAACACATCTGAACTCTCAAGCTAAATCAACCAGAAAAATCTGCCATAGCTGAACATGCCATATTGAACCACCATCATATAGATTTTGATAACACGGAACTTATAGCAACCTGCAACAACTTTACCCATAGACTTATACGGGAGAGCATCGAAATATTCAAAGAAAGCAACAGAATGAACAGAGAAGATGGGAAACAGCTCCACAACGCCTGGAAGAGCCTGCTGAGGAGAAAATCCACCATTGGTCGGGCAACAGCCAATAAGAGACAAGGAGGCGGAGCCCCGGATCCACCAAGCTGAAACAGCCGCCTGGACAACCATCTTCCACAGAATTCTGCTATGAACAACCCAATTCATCTTGAAATAACCAAAAGTAGCAAAAAACCTGAAAAACGACACCAAAAACCGTATTCATAAAGTACAGAAGAGCAGCACAGTAACACGCTGAACTATTGGCCAACAGTCAACCAATCAGAGGCAAGGGGCGGGGCCTCCCTCTTCACCATGGTATATAAGCAGCCACAAACGGACCGTCAGCGCACTCGAGCCCTGATGAAGCCTACAAAATGGTGGGCGAAACGTCGGCAACTAGCCATCATACGACACAGCCTTCTCCGGAAGCTAAAGATACCTACGATAACACAGGCCGTGGAAGCCTACGCACCTACAGTCTTTAAAGAACACATTACTTTGACCTCACAGAACAAATTCATTGTACAACACCTTTTGAAATCACATAGTAAAAAAGAAAAACTCAGACAAAAACTCAGGTGTGTACCGGATAAATTGCAAAGGTTGTGACTACTTTTACATTGGTAAAACTAAAAGGAATTTGAAAATTCGGTTTAAAGAGTATTTTAGGAACATCAAGAACAACGAAATAGACAAATTACCAGTAGCATACCATTTTTGTAATGATAATTCCAAATGATATAGAACAAGAAATCTATTCATTAAAAAGTGTTAAAGTCTAACTGCATTAACCACGTGGGAAAACATACTCATAAAGAAATATGAAGGAAAACTATCGAGATTCAACTGTACGATCGAGATTCAACTCAACTCAACTTCAACTCAAAATAGGTACGAAAGTGAAGCAGATGTGTAAAAAATGCGACTCATCTAAAATTTAATAATGAAGGAAAACTGTTCAATTTCGACATTACCTTTGAAGAGAACCTGAACTTTTAGTTCAGTAGGATACCAACAGAGATACTGCTGTCTCCTCCAAGGAGTTCACCAAATCAAAATTCAACATTCGACATCAGCTGAGGATGTTAGGAAGATCCTAATGAAACGCGTTCAAGGTAAACACTAACAGTATATGCAATATTGAGTACTAGTTTGACTTCAAAATTATATTAATTTCATGCTTCATTGTAACATAGTCCATACTCATGAGAACAGAAATGGGAAAAAGAGAGTGTAGATTATAAGATAGTTTGAGAGTGTATTTACTTTGGAGTTAAAACTGATCGGCATGGCTCATGGGAGAAACAAAAGAAACTAGCATAAGTGTAAAAGAAAAGTTATAGTAGACATTCAAGGATACAAAAATAGAATACCAGGTACAGAGGTTTAATGATTAGAAAGGATCTATAACATAGTGGTAGCGGCTAAAATGCTGTATGGTACAAAAATATTGGGTTTGGATGGAGGGTGGGAAACTATAGCTGTTCACAGGATGTACTGGAGGGAAATTCTAGGTCTACCTTATGCAACTGTAATGGAGTTAGCTCAAATTGTGACAGGAAGAGGTACAAAGAAAGGGTAGTAATGGAAAGAGCATTGAAACATTGGTACACAATTTTAAACCTACATGAACGTAATATCTTAAGGTGATATTTAAAGTATCAAGAGAATAGCTTAAGAGCTTGTGGATGGGTACACAGTCCTCAAAAGAACTTATGAAGTATTGAGCTATGAGGGGTATGGAAGAGCAAGGAAAGTAATTCATTGGGGCTATGAAAAGCTGCAAGGAAAAGATTTGAAGACAGAAATACAAAAATTCTTTAGTGCAGTAGCGCATAAAAGCTCTTTGGTTTTCTATATTCAGATAAAAAGATCATAGGGAAGGAAAAAATTAATGATAAAGCATATGATAATGGCAATACTGAGAGAGCAATGGACGTCTGGCGGATTGCTTCTGCTGAAGAGAGGAAAAAGGAGGTAAGTGATATGGTAACCACAAAACAAACAAGAGAAGAGGCTAAAACAAGAGGCAATGGCTTCGATTGAGAGTAAAACAAGAGTGGAGGAAATGAGAAAACACAGAACTACAGATTAAAACTAAAAAGCTAGAGGAAATGAAGGCGAAGATGATAAAAATGGAAAAAGGAATGGGAAGTATGGAAGAGAACATTTTAAGATGCAGCCTAATAATTTCCAGGTTGGAAGAGTGTAGGAATCAGAGCATTTCAGGAGATACGAGAATTGATGAAGAAATTGGGAAAGTAGGTGAGAGGCTTCAAAACTATGGGATGCATTTATAATTGGGAAATTCAGTGGCGCCAAAAAAAAAAAAAAAAAAAAAAAACACACACACACATCTTGACAAAATTCATTAGTACAGAATTCACAATAATAAGGTGCTATCATACCAACAAAGGGAACAAAGAAAGAGGCTGACTGAAGAATGAAAGAAGATGAGGAAGCAAGGATACAGTGCACTCTTAAGCAGCTTCAAAATGTGGATTAATGGGCAAGTGGATTAGGAAACAGTAAGTCAGCAGAACAACTGAGCAACATAAGGCAACAGACAGGAATGCACATCTCAGCAGAAAACAAAACTTTCAGGGTAACCAACTACAAGGATATCAATGATACTGCAGTGATACACATGGAGCAGAAAAAGAGGATGACATCCATGTGGCAGAGCTTTGTCATCCAGAATGAATGACTAGAGAGCAGAGATATTGGAAGAATGGGCAACATGTGTGGGTGAAGAAGATACTAACGGCGGAGGAGAGGGGGAGGGGGCGTTTAGAAAAGTATGTCAGTAGTATGAAAAAGAATATAAGTGAGGCACCTAAGTGGGATATATTGTAAATAGCAAATAAATAGTGTAAATAACAAATAGCAATTTAGTTGCATGAAATGTGTAGTGTTTAACGCCCGCTTTTACTACATACGGCACCGCAGGCGATGACACTGGTGATACATGAGATGAAGATGGAGCACCGGTGGAATGAGATGGCGGGGGAAACCGGAGATCCCGGAGAAAACCCGCCCCAGTGCCGTTTTGTCCACCACAAATCTCACTTTGCGGTCGCCTGGGATCGAACCCGGGCCGCCTTGGTGAGAGCCAAGCGGTCTAACCACTGAGCTACGGCGCGGCCCTTAGTTGCATGATAAATAGCCAAAGAAAGAGGACAAGAAGTAGTTGCAATAGGGAAAGTGCAGAGTAAAATATGTGAAGGAACACAGAGAATTAGAAAAGAAACATGAACTGACAGGGGAAATTATATCACCAGAGGTGTCCAGACTTAAAAAGTGGCTAGGTAAATCTCAGGAAAGGAAGTGAGAATAGAAAGAGAGAGGTCAAGAGAGGTAGAGGAAAGGGCATGTGCAAGTGAGCTGAAAAAGAACTAGAAAGGACTGATAACAGCAGCAAGTGAAGTTTAATAATTGTGATAGGGAAAGGGGAGAAATAAAACTGATGAATGTGAGTAAAGTGAGGCCAAGAAGAATATGGCTGTGTGAAGTATGTAATAAAAAGTTGATATAAAAGGTAAACAGTAGACAGAGGGCAAAAATTGGGCAAATAGAAAGGAGGGGGAAGAAGTCAAAGTTAAAAGAAGAAAGGAGCAAGTGTGTAGATGTTTTTAGGGCTGTCTTAATGGCAAAAGGGCCAGGGCTCAACTCAGTGTTACCCAAAGATGTATTCTGTTTAGTACTCTATAAATTATCATTATCAAATTTATAAAGAGGAATGAGAGGGCATTGTATGGTTAAGAACTGGTGTTTGGAGACTAAAAGATTTTAGAAAGTGTATACCACTGGATCAGTATCCCATGTGTGGCAAAAAGGAGGCTATTGAACAGATTATGAATGTAAGGGGAGAACATATAGAGAAAAGCATTTCTATCCAAAAGATGTTTTAAAATTAGTAGAAAATATGCAATAAATAGTACGTTATGTAAAGAAAGTGATAAATTAAGTCAGTTTTTAAAGTGAAAGACAAGTAGAGTTGGACAGTGAAAGGAGTGAACCTGAATAGTTATCCAAGTAGTGAGTGGATTCTAATATATATTAAAAAATGTATTAAGTTAATTGATGGAAATTAATCGTTCCTCCATACTAGCCATGTATAGGCTAAGGTTTTGGATATATAGGGTTAACCTGAAAATTTCTGTGCCATGGCTGGGATTTGAACAACGAAAACTGGGAGATCCGTGGTTCAAATCCCAGCCATGGCATTGAACTTTTCAGGTTGACTATCCAAAAAAATGTAGGTTTAAAATGTAAATAGGACATGATAGACAATGAGCCTGAGCTAAGCCATACCATGTGCAAATGTAATTTGCTAGCATAAATAAATAAACAGACAGACAAATAAATAAATATGTAAATAAATATATAAATAAATAAATTCAATCAATAATAATAACAAATAATAATCAACATATTCATTGACTAAAGTGACAAGATATTTTGCCCCCAAATATTTATAATAACCTGTATCTAGCTACTGTATTTGAATCCCTAAAAACATCAGAAACCACTAATATTTATTTATTTTGCTATTAAAATTGTATCTGTTCACACATCTTGTGTAGAACTAAGTTTTTAAGGAGATTTATGTTTGTAAAGTTTAAATCTTAGTAGAAATTTTAATAATAAAATGAAATGTGTAGTGTTTAATGCACACTTTTACTATATATAGCACCACAGACAGTGACGCTCATGATACATGAGATGAAGATGGAGCACTAGTGGAATGAGATGGCAGGGAAAACAGGGGATCCCAGATGAAACCTGCCCCAGTGCCGTGTTGTCCACCACATATCTCACTTTGCAGTTGCCTGGGATTGAACCCAGGCTGTCCGAGTGAGAATGAGCGGTCTAACCACCCCTCCACGGCACATCCGGAATTTGAGTAATGATATTTGGCTTTCTGCATATCTCCTCTTAGCAACCAAGCTGCTTTGGTCAACTTTGAATCTTATGCTGTGGATCCTTGAGACCTTTAAGTACATGGCAATATTCCTTATATTTTTTTTCACACCTTACAACATTTTATGGATTGAGTAGGTCAATAGCTGATGAAAACAATGATTGTAATAACATCGTGTTTTCCAAATAAAATTAATTGTGTGAACAAGGTCACTTATTCATTGCTAATATGTTACATATTAACTTCACTGTTATTGAGGTTTTTTAAGGCCTGTTGACAACTAGGGTCATTTGGGCTCATTGTTAGTAGCTGTAGAATAGACATTAAGTGATTATTTATATTTAAGTTTGAATTTATGAGTCACTATGTTTACACTCAGTCTTCACTTGTTGTTGTATAATTGAAACGTTTTCAAGATCATTCGATCTCATCATCAGCTGTTTGGTGACTAAATGAACCTCCCTCTTCTTCCACTACTACGGAGCTCCGATCACTCTGCCATCTGGTGTTAGGGGCACTAAGTTTTAATACTTCATTTAATGCCGGGATTTCAAATGTGCCCCTAACACCAGATGGCAGAGTGATCGGAGCTCCGTAGTAGTGGAAGAAGAGGGAGGTTCATTTAGTCACCAAACAGCTGATGATGAGCTCGAATGATCTTGAAAACGTTTCAATTATACAACAAGTAAGTGAAGACTGTGTGTAAACATAGTGACTCATAAATTCAAACTTAAATATGAAGAATACTTCACTGTTAATAATGCTCCTGCTTTTAATATTTAAGTGATTATTTATTTGTGCTTGGATTTTTACAGGAAGCACTGTCTAGATTGAAAATCTTTCTAACTGAAAGTTTTTCTTTTGATGCTGAGGCAAAATCAACTGGACAGGGCATTCAAAGGTCACTATGGACGCAGCTTATTGTGTGCCTACACGGGGCTGTTGCACTTGTAAGTCTTCAATTAAAAATTACATACATTAACCATTTATTGAAATCTGATACTTTAGCATTGTAACTTTTAGTCTTCATCTCCTTTTGAATGCAACTGATAAGGATCTTACCTCTAACAAATGATTTAAGAAAGACAGTCATGTTACCAAGTAAATTGTTTAATATAAGCTCACATAGGTACATTGCTTGCTTGTGTTTCTTGTACTTTTTTCTTAATTTCCTTACCAACTTTCATAAATAACAAAAATACCACTTAACCTTCATGCAGACATTTGTACAGTGTTGTTAGTTTAAGAATCGACGCCCGAGACAGTTGCTGTGCTGCGGCAGTCATCTGCTTGCTCGCTGATACTTGGGAGTTTTAACTTGCAGAAGTAAAATCAACGTAACATACATACTAAAGGTACCCCCATGAGAGGCTGTAGTTAAACTATGTTGACGCAGCAGGTGGTTACGGCACCCATCTATAGACATTGGTATACAAGGCCTGTGAGGTTGTCAGCCCCATGATCACCCCCAGGAATTACCCTGGTATTCATTTCTGTTAGAGGCTGGGTGAACCCCAGGGTTGTAGTGTGACCAAAAGGATTATAGCAGGGAATAAATATCAATGGTACCATTGGGAATTGAACCCGCAAATCCTGGTTGCAGTCTAGTGCCATAACCACTAGGCTACCGTGTGCCCCAACATACTTGCTATGCTATATTAATTACAGAAATTGGTACTCAACCTAATCACAATAGCTGCTGTAAGTGTTGTCCATTTTGTGCTATACACATGTCATACCATTGAAAATAATCTTGCATTCCTTTCATCAATTCTACTGCGAAAATCTTAGTAATTTCATTACGAATGTTTTCTTTAAGTTCATCTAAGATACATTGTGTGATAAACTGACATATTTTGAAAGATTAAATGTATATTTTTAGCAGGATAATGCGACCGTGTATACTGCTGGGGCATCCATGACAGAGCTCCACCGTATCATTGGCAATAAATTATAAGCAGCGGCCAGCCCATTTCCCTAATCTGACACCATTAGATGTTTATTTCTGGGGAGCAGTAAAAGGTAAACTGTGTGCAAATAATCCACATACCTTAGATGAATTTAAAGAAAACATTCGTAAGGAAATAGGTAAGATTGGTACAGTGGAATCAATGAAAGTGAATGCAAGTTATTTTATGATGGTGTGACTTGTGTATATCTTAAAATGGACAGTACTTACAGCAGCTATTGTGATTAGGGTGAATACCGACTTCTGTAATTAATGTAGCACAGAGCAAGTTATAACTCCTCAGTATCGGAGAGCAAGTGGGTGACCGCTGTGGCACGGCAACTGTCGCGGGCATCGATTCTTAAACTCACAGCACTGTATTATGGCTATTGTACAAGTGGAAAACTGATTTAGTGGAAAAGTAATGCACCAACACAATAACTTACTTAACAATATGCACAATCTACTGTAAAGTGAAAAATAATGGGGCAAACAGTTTAACAAGATAACATGAATAAGAGATTGGGACAGCACTATTTGCAGAATAAAGAGAGCATTACAGGACATTAACAACACAGTCAATCTTCTACAGTTCCTGATATAATGTGACACATTAAATGGAATATATAAAATGTGATTTGATACAATCAGTGGTTCTGGATTAAATATTTCTCTGTGTCATCACTAAGTGATAGGTATCCTAAATAACCCAATTATAAGCTTAAGCCTGCTTTGATGTAACCACTGCCATTTGGTATTAGTCAGTTTTTCTCTTTTTAGTTTTTCGGTTTTTTATTTTTGTATTATTACTTCTTGATTACCTTCTTTATTTGGATAACCCAGTTGTAATTTAGAAATGCATACATGAAATTTTTTATCTTTTGTTGTAATGAATGTTCCACTTGTTTTATTCATGAATGCTGTACACACATGCACACACACACACACACACACACACACACACACACACACACACACACACACACACACACAAAATTGATATGGCATTTATACAGGAACTGTACAACATACAGAATAAATTAGCAGGAATATCAAAGTCTATGAGGACATGAGGAATTGGAAGGAAAAGGGCAGCAGTAATTGCCAATAATGCAAATGTCCACGTAGTAACCATTTTGCAGCTATTGGAAGAAGACTGGTTATGGAAGTAAAATACAATGGTTTTACTTTCATCGGTGCTTGCATGTACTTCGACCATCGAAGGGACACCAAAGAAGATCTACAGAAAGTTAGATATTCTAGAAAAGAACCGTGATAAAGGAATAACTTACTCAGTAGATAGTAATGCCAGAAACACTCTATGGAACGACACACATACCAATCCACGGGGACAGACAGTAGGAGAATTCATAATAACCAACAACCTCAACATAGTGAATGACAACACCAGTGAAACACCAACTTTTGAGAGGGTCAGAGGAAAGAGCTGGGTCGACCTAATAATAACCAGCAATCAGCTGCTGAAGTATATATGCAAATAGGAATGTGGAGAGAAAGAGAGCGCATCCGACCACAAAACAATAGACTTTGAGATAGGCGGAATGGCCCCAAATCAAACAAGGAGTCTCCTAAGTAAAATGTTCATTGTAAATGAAGAAGGATTCCAGACCTTCGACAAAGCATTGACGGCAAATCTGATCGAAACATTTGGGTGTGTTAATACCACAAATTCCACAATAGATGAAGAACTGGAATAGAGACAAACTCTGCAAACACCGAACAAAACGTAGCTAAAGCCTTTAACTGCATAAATGAGGCTAGTATGAAAGATTTTTGCACCATTACCGGAACAAGAAACCTTGCAAAATATAAATCGGTCCCAGAATTAATCAGACCACAGAATTAACAATCATGAGGAAATGCGTTAATGCACTTCGAAGAAGATTTCAGCACACCAGAAACAACGTAGAGCTTCAAGAAGAACAAAGGATAAAATACTTAGAAGGAAAACGAGAGTACCAATCCACCATAAATACTGAAGGATCTACTTCATGGAAAAATTTCTGTTCTGTTGAGGAAGGGACTAACCCCTGGAGTGTAGTTTACAAAATAGCAGCGGGAAAGATTCGAAAACCAGTTACACTCACTACACTCCAAAAAGAAGATGGGTCTTATACCACCGACCTGGAGAGCACAATCAAGTTAATGGCTGAACACTTTGTACCTGACGACGACTCGGAAGACGATGATTACCACAAAGCAATTAGCAACAAGCTTTTGAACTGATGGATACCATAGATGACTCTGAATTTGCCCAAGAGGAAATTTTTGATGTCCTGGAAGGATTGAAGCCAAGGAAAGCACCAGGCGAAGATGGATTGACCAGTGACATTATTGCAAGAGCACATCATATCTACCCCTTGTTTTATACAAGAATATACAGTGAATGTCTCAGATAGGGAGTTTTCCCAGCAATGTGGAACAGAACGATAATGATACCATTAATCAAACCAGGAAAGGAGGACACAGTTCATGTCTCAGAATACAGACCCATTATCCTGATTAATCTAAGAGGCAAAGTAATCATAATCATAATCCTTTATTCACCATATTAGACTTTATTGACAGTTTAAGTGATCTCTTGGAACTTCATGATCATGGTACAAAGATTTTGTAATCTAGACTTCAGCAACACAGATTACCTAAAATTACATGACATATTTAATAGTGGATCATATATTAAATCACACACGAGTTACACTAAAAACAGCTACCATTATAGATCATATTGCCAGGAACATGTCTGACGAAATAATAAATACTCAAGTTGTAAACAGCTACCTATCTGATCACTTCGCTCAGCTTGCAGATATTAAAAGTGGTGGTATAAATAATAATAATAATAATAATAATAATAATAATAATAATAATAATAATAATAACAATAACAATATTAATAGTACTAAAATATTTCAGCAGTTAGGTGCTGATAATATTCAAAACTTAAATTATAATCTCGAAAATGAAAACTGGGAATCTGTTTATTGTGAAAATGATATTAACAGTAAGTGGCAACTTTTTTATCAAATATTTAATCAACATTTTTATAATACATGTCCAGTAGTTAAAAAAGTGATAAAATGTAAAAAAGCACCTAAAATACCTCTAAGTCCTAAAGTGCATACCTTATGAAATAAAATGAAGGACATGTACATATTGCATAAGTCAACTAAGCTAGATCACTATAATAATGAGTATAAAAAATATCGAGGTATGTATCTCCAGCACCTACAGAAGCTGCAGTCAGATTATTATACTGGTAAACTATGTAATTCGACCAACATAACAAAAACTGCCTGGAGCATAGTCAATGAATATAGAAAGCAGGATAAAAAACAAGAAAATGTTAACCTGAATATGAATGGTAACGTTCCTGTTGAGGTTAGTAATGTAATGAATGAGTTCTTTACAAATTGTACCAATGAACTGGCTAAAAATATGACAGAACCCCCTACCTATAATATTGTAAAAAATGATAAGTCTCTTTTTATGCATCCCACCTCGGAGGAAGAAATTATAAAAGTATTGAATGAAATGCCTCCTAAACCCTCATGTGGATGGGATGGCATTTCATCTAAAATATTAAAACAATGCAAAACAATATTGGCCAAACCACTAATTCATTTAATAAATGCCAGTATCAAAGCACGTATCTTTCCTGACATCCTTAAAATTGGTGTCATCAAGCCCATTCATAAAAAGGGCAATAAAAATGATGTTAATAACTATAGGCCCATCACTCTAACTTCTAGCATAGGCAAACTATTCGATAAAATTATACTGCAAAGGCTTGACCACTTTCTATAGAAAAATAAAATTTACAGCCAATCACAACATGGTTTTCGTAAGTCATTTTCTACTACCACAGCAGTAATCTCATTTGTGCATGATATTATGGAAAAAATTAATCTCAATAAGAAAGTAGCCAGCCTAATGGTTGATCTCTCAAAAGCTTTTGAATGTGTCTGACACGATATTTTATTACATAAACTTATTTTGTATGGAATTAGAGGTCTACCTAACAAATTAATTGAACCTTATCTAACCGGAAGACAGCAAAGCTCTGAAATCAGTCATCTTAATGGTAACAACATATATAAAATAAAATCAGCTTTGATGGAGGTAAAACATGGAGTTCCGCAGGGCTCTGTCTTAGGCCCTGTTCTATTCATTATATATGTAAATGATATAGCAAAAAGCAATAATTCCACAACAGTCAGCTATGCTGATGATCCTACTGCTCTTTGTTGGAATGACACATCAAATTCATTGGCAAATACCATAAATTCTACTAGTCGCTCTATAAATCATTACTTTGAATGTAACAAACTAAAAGTAAATGAAGAAAAAACCAAAGTTATGATATTTGACCTAGGAGGAAGAAATGAAATTAGCAAAACAGTTTCCCCCATGATTAATCTGACACTAACTCCATCCTATTCCTTACTAGGGTTAAAACTAGACAGTAAGCTAACCTGGTCTGAGCATATAAACAGTGTAATAAAATAGCTAAATATATTTACTTCTTTAGGCTAATGAAAAAAATTGTGAATGAGCATACCATGAAAATAATGTACTGTTGTCTTATTTTTCCACATCTCAGTTATTGTTTAGAAGTTTGGGGAGGAGCTGCACATGTGCATATTAATAGAATATTAAACTTACAGAAGAAGTGTGTAAGAATTATGTACAGTATTCCTAAAATAGAAACTTGTAGACATGTGTTTATTAGAGAAAATATTTTAACCATTGTATCACTAATGTATATAAAAACCTTCTTTTAACTGTAAATAGTACAAATGGTATGCTAATGAATAGTGAAATACATTCACATAGTACCAGACAAAATATGGATTTCCATAGAATAACAGTAAATAAAAAGAAAATTAATACTGATCCATATATTGTAGGAAGTATACTGTACAATAAACTACTGTCTAAAATTAAGTCCTGTGCAAAATATTCTTTTAAAAATAAGCTAAAGATGTATCTCATTCATAAATGTTTGTATAAACTGGAGGAGTTTTAATTTGAGTTGTTATGAACTATGTATATTTGGTGATTTTTGTTATTATTATAATTAATTTTATTACTATTATTATTACTATTATTACATACTTTTTGTATAAAATAATTGATTTTTTATAAACTTTGTAAATATTGTAAAGTCTCTGACAATGTCAGACACTCTGTATGAGTCTATTGACAGTAATAAACTACTACCACCACCACCGCCACCACCACCACCACCGCCGCCGCCACCCCCACCGCCCCCGCCACCACCACCACCCCCACCCCCACCACTGATCTAACAAATGCCCCTGCTCCTCTTGATGCTCTCTTTATTTCTTTTTGATGGCTCCAGTGCCCATATAACTAAAACCTCTTAAATATATTAATTCATTATTTCCTAGCCATGTTTCTGCCCAGCTGTTATATTCTGTAACTCCATTAATCAGTTTACTTTTTAAACCTTCAGCATTCCAGAACATCAGCTTTAACATTTTTTGCTATTTATTTCCTGAAAGGAAGGAAAGTTTGCCTTTTTTATCCACTTATTTCTGTTGCCTAGTTACTCATGATGTCTCCGACCTTTTCTCTCCACTGCTTGATTGAGCACTATTGTATTCCCCTCTGCCCACTACCACCATCTCCTCACTTTTCACCATATCTCTTGACACACTCTCCTGCATAAACCAAAACAAATCACTTTGACCCACCACAAATGCACTTGCCGATGCTATGTTTCCCACTCCTCTGTCCTTTCCTTCTGCATCTGCATTGTGCTGTTGTCTTCCCATTCACCTGACTCTTTTCCTTCCCCTCCATCTCTGGTCTCTTCTTCCCCTCTGCTGGTTAACATCATTTCCTCCCCTTCTGCCATCTGATCGGTTATTCTATTCCTATCTGACATGCGCTCGTCAGTGTATTGACCTGTCCATATGTTCTGATTTTGCGGACTCGGTGCATTGCTTTCTTGTTCTCTATTCATTCTTTGCAGTGCAAGGCTCCAACCTTCGCCTTCTACATAAAGTTTCAAGCTTTTAACAAATGCTTTTTCTCGTCTGCCCGGGCTTCCTTCATTCTTCTAATCAGTTTTTTCTTAAATTCCTGCTCTGTTTTTGTATAATCCTGTTCAATAAAAATATTTGAACCTTTCAGTTGACTCGCCTTCTGTAGTATCTTCCATTTCAACTTTGTTGTAGCCAATTTCACTACAATTGGCCTTGGTCTTATTCCCATTATTCCAATTCTGTATGTGCCCACGATCTCCCATCCTGTTAATACAATTCCCAGCTTATCTTGGAAAAGCTGCTCTATCTTCCCAGGTCCTGCTGTCTCGATTTTCTTTCATTCCAAATACCACCAGATTTTGTTTTCTTCTTCTGCACTCCACTCTTTCTATTGTGTCTATTCTGCGGTCAAATTCTCTTAGTTCTTTCTCTATTTCATCATTTTTCCTTTTTGACAAAATGTTCATCTCTGCCATCTTTTCAGTTATTTTTCCTTCAATTCTCTTCTCCATTCC
This sequence comes from Mantis religiosa, assembly GCA_030765055.1. Classification (NCBI taxonomy): domain Eukaryota; kingdom Metazoa; phylum Arthropoda; class Insecta; order Mantodea; family Mantidae; genus Mantis; species Mantis religiosa. The sequence goes on along the minus strand of CM060950.1, from coordinate 54,305,870 downwards.
CTCCATTCTATCTATTTTCTACTCTTAACACCTCTATTTTATCCAGTTTCCCCATCCTTTTCAGTATCTCCTCCAGCACCTCCCTTGTCGTCCTCGTTTCGGATCCAGGGTTTAGCTCAACTCCTCCAATCACTAACAATGTCATCACAACCAGTAAGATCCATGCAGCATCTCTTGTTCCAGTTTTGAAAATGTTGTTCTTCACCGTACATATCTTGGTGCAAAAACACCTGATTCTGGCCCTATATACCTCCAGTTGTACACCCATGTTTTCCCAAGCATAAGCACCACCGCAACACGTCTTACCTTGGCAACGTCTTGTCAGCAACTCCATTTTTAAATAAGGAAATACAAATTCAGAAATATTTTAAAATAAAATGCAGGGGCCTGCTGAAGAAAACTTTGGAGTTTGTACTAATCTTTCCAGAGGTCCAGAGGTAGTCCTAGTCGGGCGGGGCTTTCCCCGTCCGGGTGTCATATGCCGCAGTACCTAGCCGCTTTGCGGCTTAACCTGCGAAATGAACTAGTAGATCCATGTTCTGCTGGGGTGTTTGAATTTGTTTACTGTTTGAAATTTTGGATAGGTTTGGTATGGGTTGCCCCTCTTTATCGTGGGCAGCTGTACTTAATCGTTCTCCCTTTTTGGGAGACACGAATTAGTTTTTTGCCCCGTTTTGGATACGGGTTGTGTAGCGCTTGGTCCTTTGGCATAGAAGTTGTTCCCAGAGTCATCTGGGGTTTTCCTTGGGTTACCCAAGGGGTCCCAGGACGTCTCTCGGCAGTCTGAAGGACGGCAGGCGCCTTTGATCTCTCGGGTCATACCTTCCCAGGGAGTTCACTAAAGGGTTGGGGTGAATTTGGATTTTCTCGTACATTGATCGTGCCCTCTCGCGAATGACGTCGACAATGTACGGGATCTGGGAGTGCTCATGTAGGATATGAGCCGGGAATCTCCAGCCTGTATCGTAGATGATGCGTAGTGCCTTGTTCTGCAGCGTCTGGAGTCTGACGAAAGTGGTATTAGCCACTGTTCCCCAGATCTCACAGCCGTACAGAATCATAGGCGGAATGATCGCCCGATACAGTTGGAGTTTGAGACGGATCGGCATGGTTGATCTGAAGATAGGGTATAGGCTCCGGAGTGCGACGTGCCCCAGCTGGACCTTGCCCTTGACGTGTGGAACGTAAGTTAACTTACGGTCCAGCGTCACCCCGAGATACTTCGCCGTTTGCACCCAAGGGATTCGACGGCGCCGTAAAACGAAGTTCTGCTGCAACCGGTTGGCTATGGTTTTCGCCAGGAGAATAGCAGAGCTCTTCTCCGGGTTAATTGCCATTCGCCATTTTGCGCTCCATTCGCCAATGGCCCGGAGCTGGGTTTGGATTTGCCGGTAGCTGTACCGTGTGTTCCTATTGACTGCGAAGATCATGAGATCGTCCGCATACTGACAGGTCTGGGTGTTGTGGTGAGTTGGGATGTCGGCCATGTAAGCTGCGAAGAGCGCCGGCGACAGCACGCTGCCTTCCGGTACTCCAGCGCCAATGGGCCGCTCGGTGGACAGCTTCCCCTCCATCTTTACTCGGAAGCTTCGGTTTCCTAGGAAACCGGCCACCAAGGAAATGTATGGACGGGGAATTTCATGCTCCAGGAGTTTGTAAATGAGTCCTTCATGCCAGGTAGTGGCGAATGCCTTCTCCACGTCGAGCAGCACTGCTACCGTTTTAGACCTTTCCTGGAAACCCAGGGAGGCCTTCTCGGCAACCCGCAGTAGCTGCTCGGTCGTGGAGTGGCCAGAACGGAAGCCAAACTGGTGTTCCGGGATTAGGCCCCTTTCCTCCAGATGAGGAAGGAGCCGGGAGAGGAGCAGTTTTTCGAATACCTTCGATAAAACTGGGAGAAGGCTGATTGATCGGTAACTGGAAGGAAAAACCGGATTTTTCCCCGGCTTTAAAACGCACACCACGCGCGCCTCCTTCCAGATAGCTGGAAAGTGGCGCATGTATAGGCACGCGTTATAAATCCGGGTTAAGTGAATCACGGCTCTTCGTGGAAGGTGCTTGAGCATTTCCGCTGTCACACGGTCCTGCCCAGGTGCTTTGTTGGTTCTTAGAGAGTTAAGCGTGGTCGCTAACTCTCTAGGGGTAACGATGGGAATGTGGAACTCCTCGTGGTCAGGGGGCGGAGCTTCTAGGAAGTCCTCCACCACCTGTTCCACGAGGTCAGCATGGTCATCGTCCATTGGCTCTACCCTGGGTTGGAATTGAGCCTCCAGATAATCTGCTAGTGCCTCTGCCTTTTCTTTCGACTCGTAGACGAGTCGACCTCTAGGGCTATGTAGGGGATGCTGGTATACGGTTTTGTCTTTCCGCAGGCTACGGACTATTCGCCATGGTTTTCTCTCCTGGAGATTGGTTTGCCTTAACATGTTTTCCCAGGCCTCTTTGCGGTGTGCTCTTAGGAGTCGTCTTGCCAGGGATTTGAACCTCTGGTGTACTTCTCCTATCCTGGGATGGCGAAATCTCTGCCACAGCTTTCTTACGGCGTTTTTAGCCCTTATGAGTTGTTTGATGGGTCCTGGGATATCTGTGGGGTTTGGCGTGTCTATTGGGATGCGGTGTGTGTGAGCACGTACCGCGTTGAGGATGGTTGTGGAGAACTCCCCGGCTGCCGCCTCGAGTGACTCCACAGAGTCGATTCGAGGGCAGGCTTCCACGGAGTTTTGGATGTGAAGAATGGCGGCATCCCAGTCGACTTCATCCACCCAGTCAGCCGTTGCCAGAGCTGCGACGGTAACGTCTGAATTGATCACAACTGGGTTGTGGTCAGAATCCAGAGCATTCACCGCCGTGAGGTCCAGATGAAATGGAATGTTCTTGGTGATTGCGAAATCTATGACGTCCGCCCTGCCACGAGGCGGGAAGTGCGTTGGACCCCGCGGGCCATGCGCATGAAGGGTTGGATCTCCGCAGATGAAGCGGTAGATGCTCCTTCCCCTATCATTCTGGGTTCGGCTGTTCCATCCTGGGTGTTTGGCATTGAAGTCACCGGCTATGCACACTCGGTGGTCTAGGTTTAGGAGTGCCCTGTAATCCGCTTCATAGAAGGGATGGTTGGGCGGGTCATACACCGCCACAAGCACTAGGTCTGAACCGCCCAAGGAGAGCCTTATGGCGGTCGCCTCCAAGTGTTGAAGCGGGGGGATGGTAATGGGAGTATGGGTGATGTGATTTTTGATGAATATAGCTGTACCGCCGCCCCGCCGGCCGACTCTATCGGCTCGGTGGACGGCGTAACTTGGCAGGCTAAATTGTATACCAGCATGCAGATGCGTTTCGCATACCATAAGGAGGTCAATCCCGTGGTCACTTACAAACTCCAAGATGCCCGGTCTCTGTTCCCGGACTCCGTTTGCGTTCCAGAACGCGGCTCTCAATGTTCGCTGAGTTCTTCTCAACGCCATTTACGAGCTGGAGTCAGGGAAGAGGAGCCGTGCAGTCTGTTGCAGAATGCTGTGCTTTTGCAGAGCAGGGATGCGGGGATCTGTCAGTTGCTCCCTGCAGCGCCTCAGAATGGGGAGGGAGCGATGAATCAGTTCGGCGAACCAGGCAGAAAGCTCATGGAACTCCGCTAAGTCCTCGTTTGAGACGCCAGTGTCCCAAATCGGCGCAGGTGTTGTAGCGAGGGGTGCCTCTCCCTCATTGGCTGTTGAAGCCACTGTAGCTGGAGCTGGTGGAGGGGGGAGAGCAGTGGCGGCAGGGCCGCTCTGTCTCCCCGCAGGTTCTTGGGCTGGTTGCCCGGCCGTTGCTGCCGCAGTTGCCGGCGGTTTCTCCCGCCGGGCTGCGGTGGCCTTCTTCTGGCGAGGAGGCCGCTGTGGCTTTGCTGCAGATGCAGCTGGTGGTTGTTTGGCGGTAGTTCCAGAGCTTACTGGCTGGGTCGCTGCCGGAATCTGGCTTGCCTCGGCCTGCTGCAGCAGCTGTTCCTGCTTGCGCAGCGCCTGGGCAAAACTGACTCCAGGCCGAACTTGTGCTGGCTCCCTGTTTACGTTCCTGCCCTGTCTTGCCTGCACTATTCGCAGTCTAGCGGGACAGCCGCCGTAGATGCCTATGTGGGCCTCTCGGCAGTTGGCGCACTTTTTCTCCTCTCTGGGGTTCGGGCATTCGTTGACGTGGTGAGGGCCTGAACATCGTATGCAGGCGGTCTTCCTCTCGCACGCATGGCTCGAGTGGTGGAAGCCCAAGCACCTGTAGCATTGGGCTGGCCCCTCTCTGCCATGGTACGGTTCGATTCTGATCTTGGTGTTGTAGAGGTGGGACACCTCATCAATTTTGGGAAGACCTTCGCCCTCCTTCTCCACTATTACGAGGAATAGTGGCATGGGAGTCCTTACGGGCTCCTTGCCTTCCTCGCGGACTTGCTTGGTCAGCTGGACCACGGTACGCGGCGTAATGCCGTGTTCTTCCGCCAGGCCCACCTTTATGTCCTCCGGGTCGGTGTCAGAGCCAAGACCTCGGATGACTCTGCGCACCAGGTTAGGTCGCTGCAGCGAGAACGTGTGGAATTCTATCCCCGCTTCGCGCAGCACCCCCCTGGCGGCTTCATGGTCCTCCGGGGTCGTGGTCTTTAGGATCACCCGACTTGGAAAACGGGTGGCCTGGAAGCTAGCCTGGAGCTTGGCCCTCAGTTCCCTCATTACCTTTATGTGGTTGGGGAACGGGTCCGACACAATTGGCGGGATTCTGGCCGCCTTTTGTGTGCGGGAGCTCTTGGCGTCCGCATGCACTGCAGGGGTGCCGGGAGCAGCACCCTCCGGCTTCGAACCGGAGGGCCTCTTGCGCCTTCCCTGCACGGTGACAAAGCCTTCGGCGTCTGTGTCGCTCTTCGGTAGGGGAGTTGTGACGCCCTGGTGTACTAATCTTTGGTAACTCTCCCTGAAGTTATTGTACCATTGGTACATTGGGATTCAGAGGAATGTTGGTTAATACAAATAAAATTGACTAATCAAATTCAAGATGAGTCATATTTTAACACAAACTTCACTTACATACCTATGTTGTTGTTTGTTTCACGAACTATTGCTCACATCTTCAGCTCTGCTGTGACTGACACTAAATCCAGTGGTGTGGGTAGTTACGGAGTTGTTGCTGCCATCTGTTGATTTCTTCATGAATCTAAATTTGGGATTGTCCTTTGGAGGGATTTCGAAATTCATTCATAAGACAACCCCACATGCAGTGTAATTTTCATCACCACCCCTGTTCGTTGACACTGCCCACTCATTCCAAGAAAGTAATGAATGATACCACCATTCTTGGCCTTGTCTTTTTCATCAGCTTGTGTAATTCTGCTAAATGAAATCATGCACTGCACATGGGGAAGGAAGGGGGAATGTAGTGATGTCAAGTGCATCTTAGGCACAGTTCTTGCCAATTCACAGTTGCTTTTTATTTTTTCAGCGTGCTATTGAAGACAGTTAAGGTTTTGTGTTAAGGAGTGAGTATAGTGAATTTGTTAGACATTGACAACTGCATAAATTATGTAATCAGGTACTTTGTAAATTAGGTTTGAAAACATTACACAGTCAGATTCAACAATATGTTTCAAATGTATGAACATACATAAAGAAAAAAGCGAAAAGCAAACAACTGGTTACAGCAAAAGATTTTTTCCCAAAAAGATTCTAAAAGCTTAAGTGCATATCAGATGACACAAAAGTGTGAACAGCAAAAAAAAAAAAAAAAAGTTAAAGAATGTAACAAAATGAAAATCAGAGGCACATGTTTGGAACTCCAGATAAAAAGCATGGCATTCCAAAAGAAGTAATAGATCTAGATGACTCTGACAAATGTATTGTTAGGAGGGTTCATAATGCTTAGGTTCAGGAAAAAAGGTGCTCCTACAATAGCTAAATTACTTATTATTTTAAGAGAAAGCATTAACATTCAGGACAATAAGTCGTTGTTAAACAGAATAGTAAGGGAGCTGATTTTTAAATGAAAAAGCCTTAAATCAAAGAGAAAATGCTTATAGAAAAGCACGACATTTGTTGTAAACATCCCCGGTGAGGAAGACAGTCTATGTGGTATTGAACAACTTAAAAAATTTCAACTACAATCTCTGCAATTATGCTTGCATTAATACAAAGAGCTAGGTAAATTGTGTGGGCATTTTTCTGCAAAAACTGTTCTGCTTCTCTAACGAGTGTATTGTCTGAGTAGTATATGAAGCTGACACAACAATTCACAACAAGAATGGCAATGAAGAACAAGATGATGGTGAAGATGATAGTGGTGAAAATATGTGGAGGCAGAAGAAAACATTCTGAATGCTAGTGAAGTGATAACTCATTTAAACAATGTGATTCTGTGAATGGACAGACAAAATGAAACAAACAGCATTCATCTCCTGTACGTTGCCACAATACGTGTAGAGAAAATGTAGCTAATCACTGTGTCAAACAAAATTTTAAAACAAAGACAAATTAGGTGGTGTAAAATATGTACATTGGAATATAAATCAAGATCGGTTACAGGTTAGAATTCTTCCAGCATAACTGGTGAGTAATTTTAAAATTGTTGTAATATATTTACCTTAGATAGAAGTTTAATTCTACTCTGTAATTTATACATGCATATTTCCCTCCTCCAACTAGGAAGTATTGATTTTTGTCCCTTCTAGTGTTGCATCCCTATATACCGCAATGGGGTGATAATGCGGAGATAAAGGATGTTCCCCAACAATTGCGTTATTTCAGGCTTCTACTGTAATTGGGTAGAAACAAAGGAGATAGATAAGTTTAGGCTGTCTAAGTATATTTTTAAAACCAACACAGTTGATGGTTCTAGATCAATGAGTGTGTATCCCATTTACTATACAGATTATCAATAATTGCTTCAAATATTTCATTTAGGTGTTGGAAATGTACTGATAGAATTCACATAACTCTTGAATGAAAGTTATAGTGAGTTGTATTTGTTTGAGGCTCTTTGAAATCCTTATCAGTTAAAAGAGCTACGGGCTTTGAAGATTTATTGAAGAAGCTATGGAAAGCTACGAGGTTATATATGGATATGTGAACTACTTTGTCCTAGAATTATGTAATAACATAAGTTTTAACTAATGCACATATCAAGAGAGGAGTTTGGACAAACTTGATTTATCAGTACCCTCACCCCACTCTTCCTGATAGCCATTATCATTGCAGCAGTGTAAGTTTGACATAATAACTTAGAAGTAATATTCCAGTCTTTCAAAGCATTGTTTTAGACAGATAGCAATTTTCCTGGCAGATAGATTAAAAAAGCCCACAAATCTCTCCAACTTTCTCACCTATGCAGCAGAGGAAGGAAATATATAATAGACTCCTGCATGAGACACCTAATGTTTTGTACAGTTGCACAGAAACAAAATCAGCTTCCATGATTTCCCGTGAATCTCAACTTTCTTACTTACTGTGTTTAATGGCAGTCAGTTATACAGCTCCGGACAAAACATATTCTGTTTTTGTTATTCTGTTTAGTAGTTGAAACGATTCTTTGTTTATGAATATGCCTTTTAGAAGCTTTATGCCAGTATGTTATTCTTGCAATGTTTTTATACTTGCTATTCCTTCTACACTCCTTTTCCATATTGAACAGCGAACATATGAAGCACTACAATTTTTTGAAAGTGTAACTACCGGTTAACCAAATAAATTTTCTATACTAAGAGTTTGGAATGTCTGTTTTAGTTTCTTTTCTTGCAAGACAATGTCAAAATTAGAAGTTGATCCTTTATATTATAGTTAATGTAAACTATGTTGGTGGGACTGAATGGATTCAAACATTCAACACAGAAACAAACTTATGCAGTTTTAAATCAGCTTGTGCTCCACTCAGGCTGGATAGCAATGATTCAGGAACTTAATGTACCTTGTCCCTATTCATTCTCTGTTATTGGGGAGGTACTCAGTCTGCAGAGACTAGAACTTCAAAATCTTTCAACTACTAATGATGCTGACTTTGTGTAATGAATTAGATGGTCTTCTCTGAATGAATAGGTCAGCATTCTTATTGCAGAAGAGCAACAAAGAGTAAATTGCAGGATAGGTTGCACTGCTGTCTGTTGGTGGGATGATGACTTACCTAGTTCTTTTGTTGGAAAAGTTAACTTGCCTGCTTCTTTTCCTCTAAGGTAAAATTTAAACTGCAAGTAAAGCCATGGCTAACCAGATTATTTTCCTGTTCTATACCTTTAAAAGATGGCCCTCTCCATTTAGTATCCAGTGGGATATCAAACTCATTTTGAAAAAAAATGACCTGTTTTTTTCCTGGACCCTTCAACTGTAATATCCTCCTACTATCCTTGATATATATTTTTGTAACAGTGTTTAATTACAAATCTGTTTCTCACAATTTTCATATACATATTAACTACATTTACACTGATATGCATTGTGCGTTGTACTTAAATTATTCAACACTGCAGGAAGTATTTTGTGTTAGATAATTTTTAATGGTTTTTATGCATATCTCTCTTTATTCTGTTTTTTATTTCTCTTTGTAAAGCATTAAAATGTCCTTTCCCTGTACTTTGTATTGAATGATTGTTTAGTGTTTCCCATAGTGCAGTTCTGTTATAGTTATATTTATTTCTAGCATAACTATGCATGTGACAGTTTTTAACAATTTTTCCATTTATTAGAGCATGCTGAATGTGTTCATATATTTACATACAGTTAAAATGTTACTGTGTCTTTTTAAACACACATATTTGCAGTTTCCTCAAAAGTACAATATATTCCAAAATAAAGTACAAAAAACATTTGTAGTTACCATGGAAACATAACATATTCCAAAACATGCATTTTAATATTGTGTATTTCTGTGTTATGAAGTTGCAGACAGATTCATTTCTGTGATGAACTCTTTTATTATTCATAAACAGTTATACAAAGAATATGATTTCCACTACGAAGTGAAATCTTTTTCCATAATAAGCAGGACCCTGTCTTATTCACTATCTGATTTGGGCAGGTTTTGTTACAGGAGAAACACAAACACATGAATGTTCTTACAACAAATATACTTAATATTTGATTATATATGATTTATGGACTGTCTTTTTTAAATCATTAAAATATTGAAAAAATATTTATTACCATTCTTTTTTAAGTCCTGTTTGTAGTAATAGTGTCATATACTTAGATGTTTTCAAAGTAATTAACTTATTCATTAATTTACAAGGAAATGGATCCATTTCGCCATCAGAATGAAAAGAATGCTGCTGTAATGAAATGTGAGGAACTGTTGAGATGTATTAGTTCCAAAATATCTTGTGGTAAGTATTTTACTTTCTATGCTTGGTTTTGTTAAGAACTGTACTTGTTTTCTGTCAGTAATTATTTAACTCTTTTCATGCAGAATTTGTAGGGTAAGGTGCCTTATTTTCGGATAGCTAAGGAAATCTTAGTATATAGTAGCTTAAAGTTAGTTGAAAGCTCTCCAAAAATGACTGACGTAGGTAACACATAATCTAGTTTGGTTGTATACAACCCTTTATTGCAAAATTCAAGATAATATAGATCACAAACTATGTTAAAGAAACCTGTGCATTTTGGTGGGTGTTCTAAAAGGATGCTCAATTTTGGATGGTGTGGTTCCTAATTTCGGATAGGGTTATTTCACAAGAAAAATTAAAGATTGTATACCTATAGCATACTGTTTTATTACAAATAATGGTGTTCAGATAATCTCAATTTGATTGTAATAATCATATACTGGCCACTATTTTGAGACTATCATTAGCAATGTTCACACTTGTATGTTTTCCAGCCATGTTTCTCAGTCCCAGTACACAGTTCATGTACCCATCGTAAACATCCCAAACACCTTATTCAATCTTCTCCAGATTTATCTGCACCATATGAGACAGAGCAATACATGCATTCCTCGTCTGCGCTGTCTTCATCATCTGTGGAAACAAGAGAAACAGAACTTTCGGAATCCTCCTCAGATGATGACTTATGCCTTGATCTTCTTTGTCGCACACTCGTTTTAGCAATCTTTGTGTTGTTCTGGCTGCCCTTTTGGATGCTCTGATATTTTCCCCCCTTGAAGATTCTGCTAATTCTTGTACAATTGCCCTCTTGCATTTTAACTTCTCTTGAGCTGAAGGCTAGGGACTTTCGCAGCAAGTTCTTTCTGATATGGCGAGGATGCCAACACTGCTGCTTTTCCCCTTTCCCTTCCAGTTGCAGAAGACTGGGTTAGGACTGGCGGAAGGCACATTTGGAATGGTGAAACAATGACTGCAGAATCTTTGCAGGCCTCATCTTCCTCTAAATTTTTAGAGGGGCCCAATTTCTGGATAGTCGAAATTAGGCACCCTAGTAGTATCCGAAATTAGGCACCTGTACCATTTTGCAAACATCGCTGAACTACCGAAACATATGAGTTATTTAATTAAAAAGGTACTCATAAGCTTCATTAAATATGATACATCACTAATAAATAATGCTAGAATATCAAACTACTTACCCTACAGCTCTGATGCTTACTTTGTGTCTACAAAATATTACATTCAAATGCAAGACATTAAGAAAAAATTAACTGTGAGCACAAAACATGACTGTTGTGCTTGTTGGCTAGTAGGACACTAAAATGGCAGAAGCCCTAGAAGTTCAGTTAGTTTCCGCATCGGCAGCACTGTCCAGGGAGCAAATATTCAACTGTCCGGAATTAGGGAACCATCTGAAAATAGGGCACCTTACCCTATGGGCCAATTTTTTTCTGTAATAACGTTTGAATCAGTTACCTAATGTTTTTTGTAACTTACGTCCTCCAACGTTAAGTCATATCGGACGATGAATAGAATGTCAGGTAACTCTAAGCTCCATGGACCCCGGGATCATTTCACCCATTTCATTCATCGTCCGATATGACTTTGGAGGACGTAAATTAAAAAAAATAATGCACCAAAGCATATCAAACTGAGATTTAAAGGAGAAATTTTGTTCCAACAAATCACGTAAGAAGATAACAAACACTATGGTAATTTATTTAGCAAACGGTCACTCAGTATAAATTTAGAAGGAATATATATATTATATATATGTGTACATTTAATTTTCTCACCTGTTTGCTACACGCTTGACAGAATATTGTTTGTCCATCTGTGGTGAAGTCTGGAAGTTCATGAAGCTGTTGTCGTATCAGCGAAAGCCTTTGAAATTTTAATTTTTGGCATTGCACTCTCACTAAACATACACTTTAAACACGTAAGATGGAATGTAAAATTTGCAAGGAGGGGGAAGATATGACTGACTGAAGATGCACCAAGTGGGAGGGTGGGAAGGTGCGCTTTCTCTTTTTCCGGGAATGGACTCAGTTATTGTGCTCTGCAGCCACTGATCCCAAGGTCATATAAGGGCAACCCTCAGACTGACCATGACTGACCATGAAAGTTACATGTATAGTCTAGTTAAAAATTAATACACCCAAAATACGTTTTGGAATTCAAAACATATACTTTTGGAAAAAGAATGGATAGGGGTTCAAAAAAATAATGGATATTTTAACGTAACAGAGATTAAATTTGCATAATAGGTAAAATTGGGCTTTATTCTCAAAATAGGTATTTTTAGGTGCTATTAAAACTGTAATTTTTGGTATGGTTTCGTATGAAACGTGTATTTTTCTAAAGAAGAAGGAATTATCAACTTCTTAAGTTAAGTGGAGATTGTTACAAATATTTTTATTTGTGTGTATTTGAAAGTTTTTATGAAGTTAATGTTTAAGGATTAAAAAAGGTTTTTACCTGAAATCCGAAGTCTAGTTATAACAACAATTGCATTACACCAACATGTGTTAGCTAAACATTCATGTCAAACTAACAAACCGTATTTCTAACGTTAAGTCGTTAACAATTGTAGAATTGTCAAGATGGCGGACGTGAATGCAGCTTTTGATGTGAATTTGCTATATTTAGACCATCTAAATGGCATTCATATTAGAGAACGTCCTATTAGAGAGAAATGATTTTGAGGAGCTATCAGAAGAACTTTCTTTATGGAGGTATAGACTGTCGAAACAAGTTGTTATGAAGGTTACTGAGGATGTACAAGAGAGGTTAGAATATGCATTGAATTGGAACATGCTGATGTTGCCTTTGCTTCAAGTGTTAATAACTTGATTTTATGCAACAGGTATGTTTCAACTAATGGTTGGAGATACGAGTAATAATCATGTGTCAGTGGCTTCAGTTTGCAGAATTGTTTTGAAAGTAGAGACCTAGGTATGTGGCATTTTCTGTGGGTCATGAACGAGCTCATGTAGTACTAGATTTCTATGAAAAGTTTCACTTTCTGGAACTTTAGGTTGTATAGACTGTATAAATGTGAAAATACAATCTCCTGTAGGAAACAGAGCAGAAATATACAGTAGCTGCAAGGGCTATTTCTCTGTTAATGTTCAAGTTATTACTGACAGTAACCTTCTAATCAGAAACATTGTTGCACATTGGCCCAGTTCCGTACATGATAGTACAATTTTCAGTAATTCACATATTAGAGCTCTGTACAAAATTACGAGATGTATGTCAGAACTTTATCTAGAGTGTTAATGAAATCATTAGATGGGCATGCCAATCCCTTAAAGTGCTATATGTAGATGTGGACAAATACCTGGACTGGTCTTGTTTGGGTAGGGATGCGCTGTACTTAAATCGCAAAGGCACATGGAGTTCAGGTGAAGTTATAAACAATATTGTTGGTATCATAACACAATACAGTGTGCAGAGAAACTAATCTTAGCAGCAGTAGGTGACTTGCAAAACATAACAAAAACGGTATTAAGAAATTCAAACACAAAAGAGTTCATAAAGAACTGTAAACTAGAGCAGCTAACTCACAACTCCATAACCATAGTAAATAACAACCACTTAAATTCGCATAGTTGGAAGTTAAACAGTCTCAATGTTCAGAGTGAACTAAATTGTATAGTAATACCTTCACAAACAAGTAGAATAGCAAAGGGTAATGAAAATGCTACTCATGAACAAGAAAATAACTTATATGAGGACCTCAAATTGTTTCACTTAAATATTCATTGTATTAAATCAAAGCAAACGGTTTTATCATACATCTTACTAAATGCTAATACTTGTGTAATAACTGAACATGACATGAATAAAGATGAGATTTTTAAATTACAAAACTATAAAATAGCTGGTACATATTTCAGGAATGCATATAAAGGGAGCTGGGTTATAATATTGTCGCGGGCCATTGTTGCATGGCCGGTGCACACAAAGGGGTAGATAGTGCAGTGTGGAGATAAAAAGCTTGCCGAAACAGATAAAGATAGGTAACTGGAAGGTTCATCTTTCTAGTGCCGTCTTGATTGTTACAAAACATTCGATTAATTTCTAGAAAAATGAGTCGAGGTATTAAAAGGAAGTCGGGACTCGCCAGTGTAGACAGAGTTGTAATCGGAACTTGATAAACGCACGTGTGCAGCTGTGTTTTGAAAGTGAACTCTTTGTTTGTGGTCGACGACCTTGACAATCATATTTGTGTATGTTACATAATTCTGCTACTGTAAGAGGTGTACAAAGTGTATTTCTACGGAAATAAAGAACATTTTGAATTTCTGCAAATTGGAGTTTTAATTTTATGATCCCGCAAAGTCACAATATTTGCAAAAAATGAAATTAAAATATCCCAAATTAATTTGGAAAGTTACTCTATTGAGAAACTATTTGAGGTAGCAGGAATAAAAATATGTTGGGGAAATACAATAATTTTTGGTCTCTATAGATCACCCTCCACTTCACCAAGAGAGTTCATTTTAAAACTTGAAATATTGCTTCAGAAGTATGCAAATAAAGTTACTGACATTATTTTTGCTGGTGATTTTAACATAAATGTTGATAGTGCAGACACAATTTATAATTGGCTAAACACTGCAATCAGCCACCTGAGTATTGGCGGGAAAACCATAATCTGACGTGTTTGGAAGGATATGTCCAACACAAATCCCCAGACTAACAGGAAAATGGGTCTGGACACTAGATTTGGCAATCCCAACACCAGACTCGGGTACATTAAATTTATATGATTCAGAGATATATAGAAAGGAAAACCAGTTGGATAAACAGAAGATGAATAGGCATTAAACGTAAATTGAGAATAGAAACATGGAATATAACATCTTTAACAGGAAAAGAAAGAGAAATAATCGAAGCCATGGCAAAATACAAATAACAATACTAGAATCAGTGAAATAAAGAAGAACGGAAATGGACAAGTGCAGTTAGAGGATATACCCTTATTTATGCTGGTGTAAACAAAATCCAGAGAGTAAAGGAAAGAGTGGGTATAATAACAAATGATGAAATGAGTAAAAGAATAATCGACTGGGAATTGGTAAATTCTAGAAAAGTAAGAATAGATTTGCTATTAGAGGAAACTGTCTCACTTGTTCAAATACATGCACCCACAGAAGACTAAGACATATTAGAGAAGGAAATGTTTTATACAGTGTTCCAAAATACAATAGAAACTGCAAGAGAGAAAAATAAGCATATTATAACCATGGTGGATTGGAATACATGGGTTGGAAAGAATTGGAGAAGAAGATATGGATGCATGGAAAAATATGGAGGAGATATAGTAAAGAACCAAAATGGAGACAGAATGATTGATTTCTTTATAGAAAACAAATTACTAGTAGGAAATACTCACTTCTCTCATAAACTAATACAGCAAATTACATTTACAGCAGAGGGAAGAAATATAAAAGGTATAATAGACTATATCGAAATTTAAGTAAGTGAAGCTGATGTGTAATAAATACAACTCATCTATAATATAATAATATAATAGACTATTTTAGTTAATTGATAGAAATTAATAATTACCAGGAAATTAATAACCAGGAGATCTGTGGTTCCAATCCCAGCCATGGCATTGAATTTTTCATGTTGACTCTATATAATAGACTACTTTACTTTTACCAAAAACACAAGAAATGTAGTAGAAGATGGTATTTTGGAGTGTGGAATTAAGTACACAACACAGATTATTAATTATGAAAACTAAATTCAAAAGGTCTAGAAAATGGAGAGAAATAAAGTATACATAAATAAGAATAGAAGAATTAAAAAGCTAAGACAAGAAAGAACAATACAAGACTTTAATATGGGATAGATTATTACAAGTGGAACAGGCAATAAATATGCAAAATATAGAAACAGTATGGAAGGATAGATAGAGTCAACATGAAAAACTCAATACCATGGCCGGGACCTGAACCACGGATCCCCCGGCCTCCAACTTATTGAGTTACCATGGCCTCGAATGTGAGAGCTCCCAGTGGCTCACCGGGAAAACACATGAGTCAAATGGAGAATCCAACGTCAGGACGGCACGCCGGCCATTGCACACAATGCATGCCATGGCATTGAGTTTTTCATGTTGACTCTATCAAAACCCTTAGCCTGTGTACGGCTTGTGTGAGGAAATGATTAATTTCCACCAATTAACTTAAGTATGGAAGGAATTTAAAAATATAATAATTGAAACAGCTGAAGAAATTTGTGGGAATAATAGCAGTAGGAACACCATATAAAAGAACAAAATGGTGGAATGAAACAGTTAAGGCAAAGGTAAAAGAGAAGAAAGAGGCATAGAAAAGGTACATAGGTACAAAACAAAGAGAAGATTGGAATAAAAATGTTGAAGCAAGAAATAAAGCTAAAGAAGAAGTAAGAAAATCTAAATAACAAACCTGGGAAGAATTTAGAAATGGGGGGAACAAAACTTCAAAGACAATAATAAAGAATCCTGGTTAACTATAAAAAGGTTGCAGAACAAACAAGGGAAAAGAATTAAAAGTGTTATGAATGAGAATACTACTAAACTGGCCACAAATGTGGAGGAAGTTTTAAGAGCCTGGGAATATTACTACAAGGAAATTTTTAAAGAGAATGGTATAGTTGAGTGAATGAAGATAATTTGGAATTAGAACACGAAGACGAGGAAGAAATGGAAACTGAGGGGGAAATTATTGATGAATTAGATGTTGAGATAGCAGTAGCAAAGATAAGAATGAGGAAGGCTCCAGGAGTAGATGAAATAGCACCAGAGATGATAAAGTATGGAGGAAAACAGGTCATTAAATAGCTTAATATAATATATCAAATTGCTTGGAAGCAACAAATTATACCAGTAAAGTGGGAAAACAATATTATAGTTCCAATCCACAAAAAAGGAAACACAATAAATTCTCAAAACTATAGAGCTATATGTTTATCTTCAGTAGTACTTAAAATTTACACCAGAATACTAGCAATGAAGCTAAGAAGAGAAATTTAGCATAATCTGGAGGATGAACAAGTGGCATGTTGATTAGGCCATCAAATCCAAGATCACATAAGCTGTATTAAAAATGTAATAGAAAAAGCAAACGAAGTTGGAATAGAAGTATATTTAGATTTTCTAGACCTGGCTGCTGCATTTGATACAGTTTCAAAAAAAAAAAAAAAAAAGAAATTTGGGGAGCTTTAATAAACATTGGAATTTCAAAGAAACTCTAAGGAGTTATTCAAAGTGTATATACTAATGTGTATGGAAGAGTACGATTAAATGGGAAAACAAGTGGAAATTTTAGAATGGATAAAGGAATGAAACAAGGAGGCATTAACTTTAAAGAGAGTCGAATAAAGACACTAAACAACACTTACTTTACTTAGTACATTACTTTTCATACTATTTATGGACCAAATAATCAAGCACTGTAAGAGGAGAACTAAAAAAGTTAGTGGGTAACCGAAATTTAAGACAATCACTGGTTTATGTTGACAATATATTACTAATTAGTAGTAATGTTCAAGATTTAGAACAAGGGGTAGCAAAATGGGCATGTATTTTAGAAGAAAGAGGAATGAAAATTAATACAAATAAAAGTAAAGTATTGAAGATTGAGGAAAACGAAGATATAAATAGAGAATGAAATCATGAAAAATGAGAACAGGTAGATATCATAAAATATCTAGGCAGAATAATATCCACTGACAACATAATAGTTGATGAAATAAACAATGGTGTGAATAAGGCAAAATAATGCCTATTATTAGATCTGCAACACAATTAGTGGAAAGAGAGAAATATAAAAAAAATGTGAAAATTAAAATCAAATAATATATTTACCCACTTTATTGTTTGGATCAGAAATGTGAATAATGCTAGACAAACATAAAAGCTGAATAACATCCTTAGAAATGAAATATTTGAGGAAAGTGGAAGGAAAATCAAGGAACGATAGAGTTAAAAATAAAATTATCAGGCAAAATCTAAAAATAGACCCATTAGTGTATGAAATGTCTTTATTTTTTTTTTAACAGTTTCCTGCCATTCTTTTTACTTTTTCTCTAATAAACATTTATAATCCCTTTAACTTTCCAACAGAATTTTCTTATCTAGATTGTCTTCAGTGTTCCTCCACCTTTTTAGATGCCTGCATACCATTCCTTTTGCTAATTTGCATTCTTTGTCATACCATCCTTTCTTTTAATTAATTCCTTCCATGCTTAATTTTCATTTCTCTCCCTACATTAGGTACTAGTAACTTTAATAATTCAAGTGCTTTTCTTAAATATGTTTGAAACCTTAGGAGAAAAAGACTAAACTCTCTTAGAAAATGCTGCCTCCACCACCTCCACTTCTTTCTCTTCCTCCTTTCACATTTACCTTTATTTTTTTTCTCCCTTTGTCTTGTGTTAAAATAGAAACTGGTCATTTGTCAAACATAACATTGTTTATAGTTTCCATGAGACAGATATGGGCATAATATGATGGCAGTTGTGCATGTATGAAAATTATGGAATATTCTGAATTTTATCATGTAGTATGAACTGCTTTTATTCTTTTGAAAGTAATGAGTCGGTAATTCATACACAAACATCACTTAAATTTGAGTGATGTTTGTGTTTGAATTACCGACTCATTACTTTCAAATGTAATGTAACCTTTTGCTTCAAATAATGCTTTTATTCTGTTTAGTTACTGCTTGTAATCACATGTAGTGTCTTTGGATATTGTAAAAAGCATTTGAAACATAAGTTTAATATGTTAATTTGTCTTTTTCTTATGAAATAAAAAATAACTAATGCCTTTGCTTTTTATGTTGCATAGGGCATGCATCGGTACAAGTAAAGAATTTGATACCTTGTATCCTTGAAATCCTGAGAAGTAGACATTTCAGAACTTCACTTGGAAACACATACCTCCATTTGGCTGTCACTCTTTTGAATGTGAAGAAATACATGTTTACAATTACATTTCCTTTACTGAAAGGTAAGATATTTTAGTTAACATCTACATTTCAGATTCATATAAGAATAATTTCGGACTGTTTATTCAATTACAGATTGGAAGGACTCTAATGGTTAAAAACCTCCTTAACAAAGTTTTAATTTGCTTAGTAGTCAAAAGTACCAACAATATAATTCAAGCATACTTCCAAGGAACCAAATGAGTCTGTATCAGATGGATTCATTTTAGTATATAAAATGGGACCAGAATATAAGAATCTGTGTTGCAGAAACCTGCTTAGGACACAACACAAAATATTAAACTCAAGAAAGCATATTCTATGCAGCATACAAGAATGCATATCAACAGCGTTTGGGTAAAAGGTTTTAACCCTCTAAAGTTTAAACCATTTTACCTGAACACATCAACACTCAATTGAGGGCTACGTCTATATATAAAGTGGTTTTAACATTGATTTATGCTACTGAGGTTTATTAACTTGCCCAAACAATTTCAGAGTGGTAAATAACATATTCAGCAGTAACCTAAAATTGAAAAATGAGGGTTACAACCTCTTACCTAAACACCATTACAAGTGATATAAATTACATTTAGCTGTTGTTATGCCTTCCATAGACTACAGAATCACTCATAGTATATTGAAAAAAAGGAAATAATTTACCAGTGATAGGAATTGCACAAGAGCTTTGAAAATAGCAGTGATTATGCGTGATATAGATGGCAGGTCCCTAACATTTTCCTAAGTGCTCCAGCATCTTTGCACCTCGCCCTGGTACACTGAGGTCAGGAGGCTTTACAACATCCCACTAGAAGAGGAGCACTACATGCCAATTAAAATAAGTTGGACACATACAGGAAATATGTACAAACAGTTCAAACAACAGTCAAGCAGCAGCCAGAGTAGGCTAGTTTTTTTCTTAGGTCCCTCCCAACAAACTCTGCATAAACATCTCATGTTTTCCGCCAGATCTGTGCTAGTTACCATGGTGGATGGTATAAATATTTTCCATATTGGCCTACCCAGTCATTCAGCTACTTGAGGAGGGAGAGATGCCTGCTCCCAGATCATTAGTAACTATCACCTGATCTGGCTTGAATCCTTAAAATGTCTAGAGTATATTAAATCATGACTATTATCTTAGGGAAAAACATTAGTATCATGCTTTAACTTCCTATTTTAAAAAAGACATACTTCAAACATGTTTCAGAGCCTTTTGCTGATCTGTAATAAACATTTATTGGTAAACTTCTGGTAATTGCCTGTAGATGTCTCTTTGCAGATGAGATCATTTGTATAGCAGAATTATTTATTGTCATTATTTGCATCTGTAGATTTCACAAACTATTAACTCAGTTGGATTATGAACTGATTGTAGTAGCTTAAGTTGAAAATTGCGGTTTTGGATCCAAAAATGATGTGCTACTTCTTATTTATCAGTCTCTCTGTGTTTTACATTTCTCGTAGGTTCTTTAAAGTGTTGACTGATGTTCCCTTTTGTTTTTGCTATATATATATTTTCACAGTCCTTTCAGGTAAACTTTTACATATCTGATTGTATGGCAGAGAGATTTTTATCTTTTGTATTTTTGTGGAGGTTTGTTAAACTGTTTGTTTATTGAGGCTAATGTGAAGTTCTTTACAGTTTGCAAATAATCCTCTGTACAGCTACAAAAGATAAAATCCCCAAACAAATTTTAATCCTAATGATTAGAAAAACAACCAAATTGAAGCTACTTAAATAAATAAAGTAATTAATTTATGTTATTATTTTACTGAAGGCAAATTACATTTAAAAAGGTATAATTTAAAAGGTTAAAAACTTGAAATTCCATTAACACCACTTGCTCTGTTTTATTTACTCATATTTATTATTTGTTTATTTGCTCTCACAGTTCATTTATTTGTACATGGCTATTCAAATGCTCAATATAGTGTGAATACTCCAGTGGTCAAACTATCTCTCTTGCTTATTGATTGAATGTTCTTATATCTTAACTTTTACTCCTGCCAGCCTCAATCATTTGATGGCTTCCTCAATTCTGTTTTCTTTTAGAAGTTCCTCTATGTCTGTCTCCCTTAGTCTTCCTCTCTGTGTCCCTAAACTTTTAAGATATGTTTTTAATTGATCATCTCTGCATATATACATATTCTTGAATTTTAACTTCATCCTGTTGTTAAACTTTATCTCTTCTTCATCATACTCTCTATTCAATTATGTGTTCAGTGAAGTACATGTGTAGCTGTGCTGTGTTATTATGTATGGCTTAAGATAAAGCTGAAGTATTAAAGCTTACAGGACCAAGTGAGTAATCAGCAGCTTGCAAGTTTGGGTTAATAAAGAGTTACCCTTTTTTTTATTTTTTTTTTTTAAAGTGAAGTTGAGTGTAAACATAGTGACTCAAAAATCAAACTCAAAAATGAAGAATACTTCACTGTTAATAATGCTTCTGCTTTTAATATTTAAGAGTTACCTTATTAATAATTATGCTAATGTTTAATAAGGTTCCAACTGAATTATTAATGTGCAAATGCACGCACACACACACACACACACACGCACACACGCACGCACACACGCACGCACATGCACACGCACATGCACATGCACATATTGAAGATTGAAGAAATAAATTCTTTTATCTATATAGGGTGTCCCATCTAACTCTGCGACTTCAAATATCTCCGAAATGAAACAAAATATGAAAATTTCAATTGACCAGGAATGTACCTATGTCAGGGGCTCACACAATGAGAAGATATGCGCAGTCCATAAAGTTAAATAACACTTCCAACACCAAATCGCAGTTTTTTAAATGAAAAATTTATGTTTATTCCAGCAAAATGACAACTAGAACTACAATTAGTGATAACTAGGGGGCAGGTTTAGCCCTATTTACCTATTTTATTCCTTTGTTTAGAAATGTTGGCTTTTAAGTTATAAGCAGATTTCCTACAATTATTAGCCTAATTTCTTAGTTTTATATTGCCTATAAATGCCTATTTCATACATTTGTGTCTATTCTGCTTATTAATGCCTAAAACTGCCTCTTTGGCAAATTTCTTCTGCTTGTAATTTGTGACAACAGCTTTTGCATTTGTTTCAATGGATTAGCATAATATTTTTGTGCTGGTGTAAAGGCTTATTTCTTGAGCTAATAGTAATACTTGGGGCAGGGACTATTAATTAAATTATTGATAGTGTCAATTGTTAACGATCATATCAGATCACAATCAGTACCGCTGGTAAGCAGGAATTTGCTCCCGTAAGATTTCTTTTACATGTGTATAAATCTACTGACATGAAGCTGTTGTTTTACCCAATCTTAAAATCACCAGTCTGGGACTCTGTTCAGGTTACAACTTAAACTCGTAAGGCCAGCGCTTAATTAGCTAGGCTACACAGACTAGGATTATATATATGAAAAAATTGTGATTTTCTCATGCTTACGTTTCTCTTCATGTATCTCAAGCAATCATGAAATAAATTTCTTGGAGACTTCCGGTGTTGTTTCCAACATTGAAAATGAAACTGCGACCAATAAATTTTAATGGTTTGTGTAAAATTTTACAGAAATGCCTTTATAAAAGTAGATACCAGAATTCTTTTAGATGCCGTAATTGCTGTAATTCTGTTTGAAAGAACAGAAAACGCTTACTAAAAAGCTGTGCTTTTTATTATTTGTTCTTAGTCGACAATAGGGAATGTATGGTTTTTATTACAAAATCTAGGATTCTGTAGCTTTAGCTTTTAATTAATTTTTGTTCCGTGCTTTGTATCTTTCTGACACATCGTGACATCATTTTAAGTGATATTAAGATTGCTGTGATGAACTTTTGAATTTATTTTTCCAAGAATCGTTTCTATTAAGGAGACACATCGTGCAAATTGACCTAAAACTTACAACAATTCCAAATTTATTAAATTATAGATGAGTCGTATACATCAGTTTCACTTACGTAAGTGAAGCTGATGTGTAATAAATATGACTCATCTATAATTTAATAATTATTTCGCTTCTCTGTGGTGTTCCAATACAGTTTAATGTTTTTATAAATCCCAAATTTATTTTTTTTGTCTTAAAATTAATATAGGCATACTTCAATAATATAAAGCTTTTTTTCTTTTTCTAGTGGCACTACAGAAAACATCACGTGACTATTTAAATAACCCTACACCTGTATTGTAGCTGTTATTACGTAATGTTAACCTCAGATTTCTCAGACTCCATATTTTATACATTTTCCTAACTTCAAAATTTTCCACAGGATGCAATTTTCTATTAATCTGTATGAAATTCTAAACATGCCTGTAAGGGCAACTGCATATTAAGTGTACCCATTTACATTTGTTGGGTGTTATTATTATTGTATTGAAAAGGATTATAATACTTACTGAAAACGCTTAGGAAAATGAAAATTGTTAAATAGGTATGATTATTTATTCCCTTCGTTGATATAACAAATATTTCACGTAAGTACAGATCATTAATAGGTTAAAATGGGTGCAGAAACTTAAACCCCAAGCATTAATTTTTAAAATTACAGTATGTGGGACATTTTGAGAATTGCCTATAATTTAGACATAATTCCTTAGAAACTAATGTAACCAGAAAGCTGAAACTTGGTATTATTCCATTCTTTAATCGATCACAAAATAAATGGTACAAATTTGAAACAATTCTAAAAAAAGCTTCAGATATATCAATTTTCACCCTTAAGGCCCCACCCCCCAAATTCATGTTTTTGTTTTTGACTAGTTAATTTCTTCACACCTTTCTGCACATTATGGTTCTTACTTAGTGAAGTGGATTTATACGTATTTTAATTATACGACAATATCTGTTATTTTAACTTGCTGTGGAGCCATTTATGAAATTTGGAATAAACATAGAACTATTTCGCCAAGGGAACAGCAAAATAGTATGTGTTTAGCGAATTTGTTGCAGTATATGTTGCGATGATTGTCATTTTGTTAGTGCATTTATAGTGCTTTTTGAGAGCCATTTTACCAAAATTGTGCATTTCTAACTGTTTACTTAGCAAATTTTTAGTGCCTATTTTGTTCATTTTAGTGCCTTTTTGACTACCTATTTCACACATTTCTGCTCTCTGGTGATAACACACTTGGTTCCGCTTTTCTAAACATATTTACTAGTGATCTATAGCCCTCAGAAACTTCATTGTTGTGCATTACATCTGGCATAGAAAATGCACCCATAAATCACCAGTAGCATCTTGTCCGATGAAACCGTGTCACTTCAACAGATGTTTGAAGTGCGTTCTGTTTGCATCAGTACACTTTTGGAATATGGTAGCAAGAGAGTGCTGCATGGTTTGCAGTGTTTCTACAGATATTGCTGCACATGCTGCAGTAATACAATGTTGCATATCCTCTACTGTCGTCAGCGGTTCTTGATACACTCTATCTTTCACTGTGCCCCAGAGAAAGAAGTCTAATGACATCAAATCTGAGGACCAAGCTGGCATTCACACAGGACCTCCCCATCCTATCCACTAATTTGAAAACTTAGCTTCCACAACGTCTCTGGAAACTTGTGCATAAATGTGGGACATCCATCATGCTGGAACCACATTGATAGGCACATTTCCAATCCCACATCCTCCATGAGGAGGCGTAGAGTGTGATGCAGAAATTATGCATATCACCGGTTGGTTCTGTGATAAAAATAGGGACCTAAAATATGGTTACCAATGATACTGCACCAAACGTTGACACTCCACTGTCGTTGATGAGTAACTTGGTGAATCCAGTGAGTATTTTGTACAGAGCAGTAGTGCATATTCCAGAGATTCACGTGACCATGAGTTGTAAATGAAGCTTCGACCATAAACAACGTATTACTTAGGAATGCTGGATTACCTTGCAACTGCTGAAGTGCAAAACGACAGAATACAATGTAGGATTCAAAGTCATTCCCGTACAGTTGCAAAATTCTGCTCACACTACTGTTGATTATTCCAGAACCTCATGCAATGTCACTCACCTCAGGATTGTGTGCTACAGCAGCCAGAACAGCAATTTCATTTCCAGTGCCAGTCGCTGTCTTTGTATGTTGTCGCTTTATGGGAGCCCAGCTTCCTGTTTCCCTCAGTTTAGTGCAGATGTTAGCAATGGTACGAGGCAAAGGACACCGTCGATCTGGGTAGCATTCAGCGTACAATGCTACAGCTGTGGTATTGCATTTCTGCAATATTTGCTGTAAATTAAAATAATATACAGGTTTTCTTCGTTACTTAAGGCCGGCATATCGACTAGATGACAGCAACTGTTACATGCCATATGAAAACAGAGTTTAATGTGTCAATATGGAAAGCAATATCCGAAATGTATGTGAATTATGAAGTATAACAGCAGACTGGATCAGGAGACACTAGTACACTGTACACTGAAGCTAGAATGTGCTGAGCTGATATCAATTTGTTTACAGCAGGGTAAAGGCCAGTGCAAGCAACCCCTGCTCTGAGCACAGAAGTACATGCATTACATTATGTCAGAAACAGTGGTGCCATTGCCATCCTCTAACAGATATGTATTTCAGAACGTGAGGTTTAGAAATGTGAAGCCAAGTGTGTTATCACTAATTGTAGCTCTAGTTTTCATTTTGCTGGAATAAGCAGGTATGTTCCATTTAAAAAAAAAAAAAAAAAAAAAAAAAAAAAGCAACGTGGTGTTGGAAGTATTATTTGTTAACCTTTATGGATTGTGCATACCTTCTCATTGTGTGAGCCCCTGACATATGTATATTCCTGGCCAATTGGAATTTCATTTCAGAGATACTTGAGGTCGCAGAGTTAGGTGGGACACCCTGTATGAGCTAGGACACTCTGGCACTCTGACCATTTTCATCTGCAAATATAAACTCTTCTTGTTGTTTATAAAGATAAGTTAGATTAGAAATACTAAACAGCTCTAACTAAAAACAGTTCCTGAAAACTTTTGAGGACTAAGGATTAGTTCCCATCATCAGTATATGTCCATGGTGCTGTTGATGGTCTTAGCTGGGAAATCTGAAGTGGCACCTGTTGATGAACCTCTACTAAAAGGTATCCCAGGTGACCGCAAAGTGAGATTTGTGGTGGACAACATGGCACTGGGGCGGGTTTTCTCCAGGATCTCCGGTTTCCCCCGCCATCTCATTCCACCAGTGCTCCATCTTCATCTCATGTATCAGTGTCATCGCCTGCAGTGCCGATGTAATAAAAGCGGGCGTTAAACACTACACATTTCACACATTTCTACTAAAAGGTCTTGGTCATCAGTGACATTGAGCCCCATGGACCCTGGACACATTTGAGCATCATTTCACCCCCATTTCATTCACGGTCCGATATGACTTAACGTTGGAGGACGTAAAATTACACAAAAAAAAAAAAAAAAAAAACCGGTGGCATTGAATTGGTGGTGTTTAATAAGTGTATTTTTAAGGCCAGAGCTACCACTTAACAAGTTTGAACTCCAGCTCTCTAGAATGCTAATCAAACACCTGATCATTGCTGTTTGGCCTAGGAAGGACATTGAAGATAAGATACTTTTATTTATCCTTTGAATACAATGATTTCTAGGACACGTCAATTACAATTTGATATACATATATACATACATAGTTTTATCGTTTTACATATCTCTATACTTAAATTGTTCCAAACTATAGAATGCATTTGTTACTAAGAATGTTTTTATTACCTTCAGTTTATATTCCATTTTATTAATTATTTTAATTTCTTCTGGTAACTTATTATATAGTTCTTTACCCATGCTTTTACTGCAGCGGTTGTTTAGAGTTCCCCTATACACTGATCTAAAATAGTCGTAATTATTTCTCAGAGTATATTTATGTATACCAGGATTTTTTGGTTCTTCTTTTCCTTGTAAAATAATTTTTATTGTTTCATATATATATGCATGGAACCGTTAAAATACCAAACTCTTGAAACTTGAATTTGCATGTCTATCTGCTATTTATTTTTGCCATTATTTGAATTGCTTTTTTTTTTTTTTTTTTTTTTTGTAGTTTGAATACTTTTTTTACTTCTATTGCTGTGATGTTTCCCCATAAAGTTATCCCATATTTTATATGTAATTATATAAATGCATAGTATACTTGTTTTAAAGTTTCATAATCCATATTTTTTCCTACTTGTTTCATTATAAATATACCTTTATTTAACTTTTTAGTTATATGATATATATGGCTTCCAGTTTAATTGTTTGTCTATTATTACACCTAAAATTTTAGTGTGCTGAACTTCCGGTATTGTTTCACCATATATTGTAATGTTTATATCATTTTTACTATAATTTTCTAATTCAAAATTTATCCATGCTGTTTTGTGTGCGTTTAGAATCATATTTAGGTTTAAATAGTGCTGTTTTATTATTTTAATTAATTTCATTGCTTTCTTTTCCACCTCCATTGCTGACTTGCCTCTAATTATTATTGTCATGTCATCTGCATATCCAATTCCCAAACCTCCATTTCTTAGTATTATTTCAAAAATATCATTCACATAGGCTAAAAATAAAAATGGTCCTAGTTTAGAACCCTGTGGTACTCCTTGTTTAACTGATTGAAAATATGATCTAACTTTCTTTATCATACCCGAGCCATTTCTATGGTTTATTTCCACACACCATGTTCTGTTTTTCAAATATGATACTATCCACTTTTGCGCTAATCCTCGAACCCCATGATTTTCTAATTTACTTGTAAGTATATCTATATCCACACAATCAAACGCTTTTGATAAATCTAAAAATATAGCTATTACTCGTTCATGGTTATTTAATGCATTAATTATAATACTATTTACTTTATTTATTGCATTTATTGTTGATTTCTTTTCTTGGAATCCAAATTGCCATTCTGATCTTATGTTAAGTTTTTTAAAGTACATTTGTAATTGTTTTAGGAACACACCCTCTATGATTTTTGAAAACGTGGAACATAAAGTTACAGGCCTATAATTTACTACATTTGTCTTGCTTCCCTTTTGTTTATATAGTGGTCTTACAATTACTTCCTTTAGCCTATCTGGAAAAATGCCTTGAATTAATGAAGCATTTGTAATGTGTGCCATTACTTTAGAAATCTCATGTTTAATATATTTTAGAATTTTGTTAGAGAACTCGTCCAAACCCATTGCTTTTTTAGGCTTAAGCTTATCAATTTCTTCTAAATATTTTGTTCTGATATTTCAAATACACCCATTGATTTTGTTTGACTAGGTGATGTTATTACATTAGCTACTTGATTTACTACTTGGGTATTGGATTTTGCATGATTTGTGATATTTATATAATAACTGTTAAATTTATCTCTCTAGGGTCATTTATATCTTTATCATTTTCTTTTAATATTATATTTTCCATTTGCTTTGTTTTACTTTGGTTATGCATTTTATTTACCAGACTCCATATTGTTTCCGTCTTATTTTCTGCATTTGCTACCAGTATCCTGTTATACCTCATCTTTGCACTTTCAAATACATCTCTAAAAATTCTATTATAATTTTCAATGTAATTGTATGATCTCTCCCCCATATTTGCATGCTTCAAAGAATTTAGAAATTTTACCCTCTCCCATGAAATTTTTATCCCTTTTGTCATCCATTTTGTCTGTGTTATACCTTTTGCTCTTGACTTAATTTTAACCTTTTTTATTGGCATCTCACTGTTTAACCCCTTTTGTAGTATACTATTAAACCTTTCAAACTTATCATTTACATCTACAGTTTCATATACCTGTTCCCAGCTAACCTTAGATAAATAATCTTTTAGACTCTATATATATATTTATTTTTCTTTTATATTCAAAATTATTTGGTAGTATATCATTTTTAAGATTAACTTATAATAACTGACCATAATGATCCCCTATTCCTGTGTTAATTACTTCAGTTTCCCATTTATTTTCCATTTAATTTATAAAAACATTGTCTATACAAGTTTTTGTTTGTTTAGTAATTCTTGTTGGTTCTTTTACACCAATTTTTAAATTCAGCCTAGTTAGGGTTTCAGTGAGCATAATTTTATCAAAATTTTCCTTATTAAAATCAATGTTTATGTCTCCCATGATGATTTTAATCCTATTTCCCGATATTTGATAGATAATAAATTCAGCTAGTCTGTTACATGTGATATAATTAAAAAAAATTTAAAGCAAGATTAATAGAGTTTTTTTTTAAGTTTTCCTGTGTATTAATGCCTTTCAGATTTGGCAGACATATGCATGCAGATTCTGAAGGATCGTCGTTTTCCATTTGAGGACCATTTGCTAACAGTGTTAATTGCAATTAGCCGACATTCTTGCAATGATACTCAGCTGGAGTTCGATCTGAGAATGAAGTAAGTGTAAATGTGCACAGAAATTAATGATTGTGTTGTTCACTTTCTATGACCTAAATCATTAAATATCAAATGTATTCACAAATATTAGGAATGATTTATAGCGACCTCTTTTATGTGCAAATTTCAGTCTCATTGTACAGTGTTACAGGACTTCACTGACAAACTTTGTGAAATAGTAGGTCACTTACAGTGATAATTTTTTAAGAAAAATGTACTCCTAGATTCTCCATAAGATTTTGATACAGAATAAAAAAATTTGTACACCAATTACTGTCTGATCTTTGCCTCATTACAAACCAAATAATTTCACAGCAATTGAGGTCTGACACTGTTACAAATAGCAGGATTCTGTTTTTGAAAGATTTGCCTGTCTGTTCTGTCCATTATATTGCCTGCCTCAACATAAACTGTTTTAAATGGGGCTAATTTTATCATAAGCATCAAGATTTTAAGTTGGAAGTCATATTATTTGTACTTCTTTTTGTGTTCAGCTACATGGGTTTTATTCTGAAAATAAGTGATACCAACATTTTACAGGGCTTTATGCTTACAAATCCTGCGCTGTGGCATAGAGGGCTAGTTAATGTTCTTTGGTTCCCTGCGTCAGGAATGCACCCAATATTGATCCCACCCCTTGGGGTTGCAGATTTTAAGTCCCGGGTATAGGAACGATGCCCACTCAGCATCGTGAGGAAGCTGAGGAGCTACACTAGGTAGCGAACCCTGGTCTAGAAAGCCAACTTTCCGGCTGGGGTTGCCAAAATGCTTATCTTATCTCATCCCTGTATTGGTTGATTGATCGCCCACCTGTGCCTTGCATATGTGGGCGTGAGGCTGGCAGTCGGGGTGGCAGGCAGGCTTTGGGCTATTACACCATGGGTTCTGTTTTTATACCTGCAACTTTATTATAGTTGTGGTTTCACGTTCATCTTAAATAGTGGCTGCGCAATTGCTTAGCGTTTAGACTGCTTGGCTGTCACCAAGGAGACCCAGGTTTGATCTCAGATGACTGCAAAGTGAGATTTGGGTGGACAACATGGCGCTGGGGTGGGTTTCCTCCGGGATCTGCGATTTCCTCTGCCATCTCATTCCACTGGTGCTGCATCTTCATCTCATGTATCCATCAGTATCATCGCGTACGGTGCCATATGAAGTAAAAGCTGGTGTTAAACACTACACATTTAATTTCATTAAGAATACTGCAATGACTTTAATTGCCAAATATGTATTGGTACATGTCTTAAATTTCAGGAATCTCTATTCATATTTTAAATATCAGTAGCCATATTTAGCTTTGTTATGTGGTTATAGGTGGAAGATTTTAGGATTTAAAACTAACATTTGGTGAATTAATACTATCTTAACTGTTTGTGTTTATTAATGTTGAGAGAAAAATTGAAATTAAATGGGCTATACAGTCACTGAATATTTATGTAATGATTGATCTTATTTTGTCTACTTTTTGTACAGCTAATTTAATGGTGTAGTATATCTGTACTTTTCTCATTCCATAATGTTTTGATGAATTATGCTTTTTGATCCTTAAGTAAATGTAGTCCTGAAAGTTTAATAGCAACTGGATATTGTCAAGGTGTTATGTTGAATGCAAGTTGGCTCTTATGTGTTTACCTATAATGTTACAGATTTCCCTTTCTGCTGGAATTATTTAAGAATAGAAAAAATGATGGGCCTCAAAAGCAAACATTGCTGATTGAGCTGGCAATCATATTCTGTCTCCAAGTAAGTTGTATTCCTTACATACAAAAGAATGAGCCATATATGTGTAGACAGCCTGAGAGGTTTTGTAGCAATCACTTCAGGTAGAAACAGTTTCAGACTTAATTTTATTAATTTTAATTACTTTAATTATTATGTTTAAATTGGAGGAATTTAGCAACAGTGACATCAAAATTAATTGAGAAAACTATTTGTAGTTGGTAAGTGACAAAGTATCAAAAAACCAACTAAAAATAGTTTTTTTTTTTCAGTTACTGTAATTATACTTATACTTTAAAATAAAAATTATTTTTAAGTATTCTACATTGTTCACCTTTAAAATAATTTGTTAGAAATGATTTTTGGGAAGAAAGGATGCTTGTGCATATCCTTAGAGTACAGTGAACATAGACTCCTATCTCATTGTTTTAAATATGTTTACTTTAGCTTAAATGAAGAGCATTAGTTTTATATAGTTCAGTTTATTCTCAATACATTTTTATCGTTTCAAATGCTACATAAATTACACATAATTTATAGAATCATAAATTTTGTGGACTCCAGGATTTGTTGCCTTCTTCTCTCACATCATCAGCCAACAACCCTGTTGTCAAGAGTTGTGGGCTGATGATGTGGATTTTTTCACGAAATCACAATCCTGATCAATTTATAAGAAAACTTTCATAATTTCTTATAAGATAAGTGAAGTTTTAAGTTACAAATTATTATATTTGTATAAACATTCAATCAGTTTTAACAGAAAATAAGCTAAAACAAATTAGTAACAGTTTAGACAGATCCTCTTGAAAATCATAAACTAGCTCAACAAACCAAACTGAATGCAGTTGATAATTGGCCTTCAGAGAAATCTTTGCCTTGCTATGACCTGAAAATTGTGAGTGTGGTGTGCAGTAAGGTCTAGTAAAACAATGGGATCCATTTTGTTTGTGAAACATAAGAGATATGCTGCTGGTTAGTGAGGTAAATATTATGGTTTACCTTTGTCAGCACCATTTTGCCACAACTCTCAGTTGTCTCATGTAATTGAGAGAGCCTGCGAATGGCTTATCACAAATTCTAATGACCCTTTACTTACAACTCCATGAAATCCTATAAGAAAAAGGTTAAGACAGTAATATTAAATAAAAAATTATTACCTACTTTTTAAAAATTTTTCCAAAAAGAAATAATGGCAAAATAGGACATCCAACAGCTGCTTAAAAATTTGTCTAAAATAAATGAACATTTGGAAATGTGAAATTTCAAGATGTGAAGAATACCTAGTTGATGTGCATAAAATGACTACCTTATGTAAAGCAGATCATATCGAGTGTACTGCATTAGCTGCAGTCAATCTCCTCCTGTTATTCACCACAAGAATGATCTATGAGAATGATCTATCAGTCAACATTTGAACTTAGGTGCCATATACTCTCTATGCTGCAATGGCATAGTTATGGTTGAAACTTTCAGTCCACAGAATATTTCCACAACATTTATTTTCAGACTGTTTTCCTACCAGTCGTTTTTTTGACAGACCGACACTGTGGGGTTCTAGGAATTCCTGTGATGCTAACCAGTGACGGCTGAAGGCATGAATGTACTAGTAGTGTCAACATTACTTTGTGGATTTCTTATTTTAATCATTAATGTCCTTTAATGGGTAGTAGATATCCAAATGTGAATGGAAGACATGGGGTTGAAATGATGCTCAGTTATTAATGCAGTATGTACACCACCAATAGTAATTGACTTTTTTTCACCATACATCAACTGATACTAAGCCCCAACTACAGTGACAGTGCAGAATTAATCACATGCATCAGACTCGAAAGTTTAGCCAAATATTTTCTCAAGCAAATGTAGAGTTGCTATTAAAGTTTACAAATAGATTACACTACCCAGCATTTTGAAACTATTTTCTTGCGGCAAGGGATGTGATATGTGATTTTAACTAATTTTGGGTTGCTGAACACAAATCCTTTATTCATTTCTACATATCATGTCAGGTTTTCTTGCAATAGGTACTCCAGAATAAGAGATATAAAAATAAAAGGTACTAAACTAATTAAGATAAGTTTGGAAATATCATAGAGAAAATATAGTGATACATTGTAAACAGCTCACGACATGTCTATTCCACTACTTTTTGTGAGATGGGGCCAAATAAACACTAGTTTCATCTATATAAGTGCCAATATCTAGGGTTGAACCAAAGTCTCTTGGTTCATATATTGCTGAAACGCACAAGTTTGTGATTTCTGTGCTCTAGCAATTAAATGTGACCAAAGAATTAATGAAGCAGGCAATGTATAAGTGAAACAACACCAGAAGGTGTTATTACAGGAAAAAATTGCAGTCACCTTTAGTGCGAACAGCCCTAGATGTCCCCCTTTTAATGACAACTTGGCTGCTTAGTGTCTGGCCGCAGCATGTTTGCCATCTCTTTTCAAACACCAACAGTGGTTGATCATCATTGGTACATCCCACCTCCCCTGGTATCTTCTTTCTGTTTACTTAATGTCTTGGCTAAATGTCTCTTCCATCTCTTCATTAACAGCCGCAAGGTTTTCAGGAAAGTGATCAAGAGGAGAATAAGGAAATGCAGTTTCAGTCTCATTGTACACCCCAACTCCTTCATGTGATTTAACATTGTTTTCACTATTGTGTGCTGTTCTCTCTTACCTAGGAATTTCACCATGATGTCTCTCATTGAAATCCATGTAGCAAGTTCCACAGCATCCATCATCTGTTCAAAGTTTGAATCTTTCAGCATATTTCTAATCTGTGGCCAGTCAAAAATGTCTTCTTTGACTTTTGCATCTGATAAACGTGGAACTTTGCTTGCAATATACTGAAAACAAGGGCTGCTTTTGTCCAAGCCTTAACAAACAGCTTCACGATTTCCAGTTTGACATTTACCGGTGGCAAAATAACTTTTTGTGGTCAACTAAGACAGCATTTGTAACTTTTTTACCCCTGATGTCAACACTTGTTTCTTGGGTCAGGTAGATTAGACTGTCTGGCTTATTCACACATTTTCTTCTAATTCCTGACACACTCAGCATTTTCACAGCACAGCAAAATAAAAACAACAGGTCAGATGTTCACCATACTCATGACGTAACTGATTGCCACTGGACTAGGCAGCATTAAGAATTTTGCCACTACCACAAAAAAAAAAAAAAAAAAAAAAAAACTCTGCATTTCAGCAATGCATTTCATGGGTAACATTTTAAAAATAGACTGATAGTGGAGAGTTCAATGTAATAGTGTTAGATTGACAAGCACACACAAGAATAACAAAGCAAAGCACACTTATGCTAACAGCAGCCAATTCCCTGTTATTGCAAAGTACGGAGCCACAGTGACACATTTTAAGACAGTGAATCACAATTGATGTGAAAACTAGACATGATACACAAAAACCAGTGAAATTTCTGAAATCAGGAGACCTTAATTAGTCATAGTCACTTATCAGATGGATTTGCCACAAAAATCATGCTGGGTAGTGTTATCAAACAATACATCATAGGTACTTTAATGTTTCTACATATGTGAGCTAAATCCATTATGCATTTCTTGATTATGGTTATCGCCACCAAACAAAATGCATGGAAGCAGAATAAAGCATTTTGACTGCACATCCACACAACTATTTATTTTTTCTGTAAATGTCCATTTAATTCTTATGTGGTTAACTGTCACTTCTGTATATTTAAGTGCAGATCAGGAGTATGTCTTACCAGGTCACCTGTCTTGTAGCAATGAGAAAATGGGCTACTTAGTAAAAACTTACTTTGTTCATGTTAAATAAAGAAAATATCACATCACAGTATTCATACAGACAAGACTTCCCAGTTTTTCCAGCAGAAGCAGACTTCTGTTTTATTCTTGTGCTACTAGTACAGGTAACAGAAAACAATGAGTAATTTAATTTAAGTATGAACAAGGGGAAATGATGAAAGTAATACATATTTATTCTTATTTATTTATTTATTTTTACTTATTTATTTGTACTAGCCTTCTTTCAAATAAAAAATTCGAGGAATACTAAGTGTTCAGCCCAGGCTGTTAACTTACCATATTGATTATACAACTGCTGCTAGCTGTGCATTAATTCTCTTAAAATTATACCTTGTTTACTTTTCTTTTTAATAACCAATTCCATTTCTTTTTAACTATATAAAAACTCTCCAGCTTTCATATAGTTTTTAATGCAATCTTTCTATCCATTTTGAGCAATTTGTCATTTATATATCCTTTTCTCCAAAACTCAGTCTCCTCACACTTAAATATGTGCTCTATATCTTCTTTTCTCTGCATATTGGCACTGTTTTTGAAGAAAACCTTTTTTCATTCCTTTCAATCTCCATACACCCACTACACGCTATACCACCTCTTTGTTCTTTATTTAGTTTGTCAATATATACTTCTCTTTCCCATATACATCTTATTGTATTTCTATGTCTTCAAATCATCTCATAACCCCTTTCCAAAAACCCTTTACGATGTTTTCCCTCACTCTCCAAATTTCTCCCAGAATATGAGAGTTGACAACAGCTGATAATGTTAGGAAGATCCTAACAAAACATGTTCTAATTATTAATCTCTAACCATTTTATATTCTTGGTTTCCTCTCTTCTACTTTTCAAATTTACATAATTTTGCCCCTTTCTTAAATATTAATATTTGTGTCATCCTGTTTTTTATCTTCAAATTTCATTCACTAGTATTTATCTATTTTTTGTAAGGACTGTTTTAAGCCTATATTATGATGGATCTTATTACTGAATCACTGCAAATAGTAATCCCCAAATTGTCACATTATTTACTGCTGGCAAAAAATTGTTATTCTTTCTTATTTGAGTTAGAATATCATCAATAAACAGATTGAATAACACTGGACTTAGTCCATAGTCCCTTCTTTTGAGTTATTTGCTCTGTTACCCATCCCTCCTGTACTCTCACGCAGAATGAATTATCCTTGTAGAACACTTTAAGGATGTTCACCATATAACTTATACCCTTGCTCCAAGTTTATACCACAGCAAATTTAGGTCTATTGTCATATGGTTTCCAAACGTCTGTGAATGCCATGTATAGTTTCCCTCTTTTTTCATTTAAATATTATCCACTGATGTTTTTATAATGAACAAACTATACACAGTTCTTCTCCCCCTATGAAACCCCGTTTGAAATTCAGATAAAATGCTACATTCCTCTATCCATTTCTGTAATCTATGAAATAAAATTCTTGTAAATATTTTTCCTACATTTGATAGTAGTGCAATACTTCTAGAATTATTGGAGTTGTCTGTACTACACTTGTCTTTGTTAATTGGGTGGATTATTGCTTTCTTCCATTACTCTGGTATATATTCCTTCTCTTAGTTGAATTAAACATACTAAAGGTAACTACAAAACAGGAATGAACATAAGGTGGAGCTAGGCATTGCTAGTCTATCACTGATTAGCCAGGGAGGGGAGTGCAACGTTATACAGTTAAACATACAGAGCAGCTTGCTTTGCTGAATCATACAATTTCTTTACATGCTCAAAAGACACTAATTACAGAATTCTTTTGTTTTTCCCATGTCACAGAGCTATTTTTCCTGAGGGTGATTGTCCAAACCCCATGTTTGTAGGACATCTGATTTGGAAGATAGGGTAAGATGCCTGGCCAGAAAGAAAAGAATCAGTAATGGTTTGTGAAGAAAAGCAGACATGTGGTAATGCATTTTGTAATTTGCATTCACTAAAGTGGTAATCTTTTGAGAGTGCAAATGTGCTTTTCAAAGTTGGTACATGTGTAACTTAGCAAACCAAGTGTCCCTAGTAGAAACTGCGAGGCAACTTGTAAGAAATACGTAAAATATGACGCTATTAACAGTGAAGCAAATAAATATATACAAATATAATAATTTGTAACTTAAAACTTCACTTATCTTATAAGAAATGATGAAACTTTTCTTATAAATTGAATAAATGAATTAATTAATAAATTTATTATTAATTATAATTTTTAAGTTAAAAATAATTATATTTGCATATAAAACTTGTAAGATTTTGTATAAGCAGGCTAGAAATATTATTTTCTATGTGTATTCATTATTCAAACAGTTGTCAATTAAAGAAGTTTATGAACGTACAAATTTTGATCAGTCGAGAATTAATGGCACAAGCTTAAATATTATTTTCTATGGGTATTCATTATTCAAACAGTTGTCAATTAAAGAAGTTTATGGACGTACAAATTTTGATCAGAGTCGAGAATTAATGACACAAGCTTATCGCGATGAGTGTTCATTCTGTGACAAACATTGTTAATAAAGAAGTCAAGCAGTACACTGAATTAGAAGTTCCCATATTTAGGTCTTCTGGAAAACATTGAACAATGAAAAAAACTTGCCTAGATAATTAAAAATACAACTTAGACAATTTTCAAAAGCATGTTTACATAGAACAATTTATGATTTATATGATAGGGGTGAATATCCAACTGCCAAAAGGCTGACCAATCTAATGAGGGAGGAAATAGAATATGCAGATTTTGTCTTTTCTATATATAACATTTGAAATCTCGTGGGTTCAATATGGGTGAACCAGTGATTTGAAAATTTCTGCTTGATAGAAGAGAGATTGTTGCTACAGGAATAAAATTTCGGTTCAAAGTGCAAAACTTTAAAAGTACAGATGATTCCATATTCATCTTTCATTTGAATGAAACTTGAGTTAATCAAAATTCACTCCAGGAAGAATTATGTTTGAGTATCGAGATTTAACTGTATTGGAACACCACAGTGAAGTGAAATAATTATTAATTTATAGATGAGTCGTATTTATTACACATCTGCTTCACTTTCGTACCTATTTTGAGGACATGTTTCGCAAATCATCGTTTACATCTTCGGCTCTTATGCGACTAAAGCTTGATCCAGTGGTGTGGGTAATTCTGGAGTTGCTCATCACTAAATCAACAGATGGCAGCAGCAGGGAAAGGAAGTAAAGTGAAATCAACCTTGACTTCTACACCTCACCATTGATTATGGACAACAGATGGACTAGAGAGTGCAACACGCAGTGCCACGTCACAACACAACTCTCCATACATGGATTTCACCACAACATATGTGTAAATAAGAAGTTCCATGAGCCAGAGGAAGACTGCAAGTGTATATTGTGTGGGCAGAAGTGTAGTAAATATCACATCATAACATGCGTGAAAAAAACCTGAGCAATTACAGACTATAGCAAAGACTGAAATGTGAAAATAACCTAATGCTCAAACTTGAATGTACATTTCTGTATTATATATAAGTTTCTACTATTTAAATTCTTGCTTTGTTACGTTATCTCCTATCTCCCTCTATTTTGTTAAGTATTGTTCACCACTACTTTTGCTATTTTGCATTCACTAACATACCATCCTTCCCTCTTCTTATCTCCTCACATCCCCTTCCTCATCCCTTCTCCTGCTCTCTGCATTAATGTACTCATATTTAATGCATTCTCTATTGTGCAGTTCACTATCATAAATACTAGTCCTTCTTGGCATGCTTCACTATATTTAGATTCCAATATTTTTATAAATTGATTTTTCAGTTCTTCTTTCCATTTAAAGACTATATGCTCTACAGTATTATTTTCCCTTCCCCCTACACTTCTGTCCTGTAGTTGAATTTTTATATCCACTACCAGTGGGAAGGGGCTACTGTTTGATATAAAATTTAATACCTTAAAATTATTTAATAAGTGCCCCATATTGACAGGCATGTGGTTAATATTAGCAGGCTATGTGGTCTATAATACTTTGGCCATTTTTGCTAACAAAGGTAAAATCTCCTTCTACATCTTCACAATACTTGCCATTTAAAATCTCTT
This sequence comes from Mantis religiosa, assembly GCA_030765055.1. NCBI lineage: Eukaryota > Metazoa > Arthropoda > Insecta > Mantodea > Mantidae > Mantis > Mantis religiosa. The sequence continues at coordinate 54,267,589 of CM060950.1, read as the reverse complement.
AAGTATTCATTTCACAAAATTCTGGTATGGCTGACAAGTTCACCTTTTGTTCTTATATTGTCTCCAGATACATCACTGTCTACATTCATGTCACTTTCTTGTATCCTAACATTAAACTCCTCCATTATTACAACCTCTATACTTCCGTATTTCTCTCTTAAAATTTCTAAGTCATGCTCTAAAGAGTGCATTATGCCTGGGTTATTATACTGTGAGGTTATTGGTAGGTTGTATATTAGACCTAAATACTGCCCTCAATCTGTTCATCTTCATTTATTAGCTCAAAAACCTTTCTCATTCTAGACCATTTATCTTTTATTACTTTCCTCAAGGATTTCCTCACAAAGAACCCAAACCACCGGATGCTCAACCCTTCCTTTCCATATTTTCTCCTTGTATTCCAATATTTGTAAAGTCATTTGCCTCTACATTTTCTTCCCTTAACCATGTTTCTATAACCTCCACATCTATTTTTTCCAACAGTTGTGTTAATTTTCCCATGCATATTTTATTTTTCAAACCCTCACAGTTCCAGAACCCTAATCTTTTCAGATTCTGCTTTCCTTATTGTGATCCAATCCTATTTCTAAACCTGTCAAGCACTTTCTTATTCCTCAGTTCATTTAATTCGTTCAATTCCTGTTCAAATATTTTACCCACAAGGTTTGCTTCATGGGCAAAATATTGAACATAGTTAAAGATTTCAGTTAGCCCTTAAAGCATTTTTACTTAGGCCACCATGTAATACATCAAGTCGATAATGCTGGCTATAATGTGTACATTGACTATTCCGTTCAAACAGTTAGGACCATTAGCAGTGTCCAACATAATGAAGCCAAATGTGTTCTTGTTCCATAGTTAGAATAACAGGACGAAGCAACACATTAAAAATATAATTTACATTTGTATGTGTTGTTTTGTAACAGTATACAACTGCATCTTTATTTCTGACATCTTCTTTTATTTCGTCTCTCTTCTTTTACATGGGAGGTACTTCTTTCTTATCCGGTTGGCAGATGGTAGGTCCCCTGCTCTACCTTACTGTACTTGCTCATCCAGTTTCAAAGAGCAGGACTGTCCAACTTTTCTACTGGAATATTTAGCATCACAAATTCTTAAGTAAATTGTTCCTTTATATCTTTCACATGAATTGCATTATTTAGCCAGCTACCTTCTAAGGTAGCCATTGTGGAATTATCATCTTGGGCAGCTTTTCGGTGGTTCATGTGTTTCTTTAGTATGCTGTGTTTTTTTAAGTTATCTTTATGCTTAAGTTCAAGTCTAACTTCACAAAATTTGCACATTAGCACATTACATGATACTAAGTAGCCTTTAACTTACATTCTGCTCGCCAAATGTTACATATTACACGTAATATCAAAATGAAGTACAGATTATTCAATTGAAACACAAGCAAGCATAAAAGTCTCAACTTCAAACATCAACTTATTTAATGCATTTTAAAACTAAAGCACAACTCCTTTTGTTAACAAAAAACAATGCATATGCTGCTCTTGCTATCAACATAGAAAAACATAAAATTTCCCTCACCATTCTCCCACTTCTAGTATTTTAAAGTATGGCTATGAATTACAAATCAGCATCCAGATTCCAACCAAGAAATTGACTTACCACATGAGTAAAGGGGTAAAGTATAGGTGTGCACATGCTAAGGGTGGTAACTCTAGTCAAGCCAACAGTAATGTTTACTGATGAATAAGATTTGCAGTTAATATAAAAATATGCTTGTATATCATTAAGACGTTTGCTTGTATACATCTTTCGGTGCAACAAACGAGAAAAAGATAATTTTCAGTATTTGGTGTTTACCTTTGAACTGCAGTTTTGTTTTTCGGTTCTCAGTTGCTTTTAATCAGCCATGGAGAAAAGAAAAAGGAAAAGCTATATGCTAGATCTGAAAGTTAAATTCATACAAGAGTGGCACTTTATAGACACGAAACCAAAACAAAAATTACTTTTGACTTAGGAATTGCTTATGCATGCTATGTATAATCACCAGTAACAGAAATGCTCTTTTGAGTTAGTTTTTAAAATTGGCTGCAATATGAACTAAACACAGAAATCAGCAGGCAGGTAGATATGCTGATTAGGAAATGACACTTTTCACATGGTTCCATCAGAAATGGGCTGCAGCTCTGCCAGTGGTGGTGATGTGCTGAAAGTAAAAGCAATAGATTTAGCTAAAATCACGAATATCAAATTGACTTCAAGGCTTGATCAGGATGATCGTCACAGAATCACGGGGAAAACAATTTGTGATAAGTCGAATGCTGTGGATAAGGTCACTGTACAGCACTGGAAGTAAGAGGTCCTACCAGGAATTGTAAGTGATTATCAGCCTTGAAACATTTACAACAGTTATTATTTTAGTTAATTGATGGAAATTAATAATTTCTTCACACTAGCCATATAAAGGCTACATAGCTATCAACCTAAGGTTCCACTTATCTTAAGAAATTGGTGTTAATACTTCTTTCTAATGCAGATTGATTTCACAAACAAATCTCTTGCATCCTCTGTCCACAAAAACAAACTCCGTTGTCTCAGTTACCATATTTTTCTTATGTTTTTTTTTTTTTTTTTTTTTTGTAGTATTACCAACATCTGAAAACGAAACAAACCTAAAAACAGAATCATCTGCTGGTATTTCAAAATTCATTACACAATGTTTATTTTTTAAAATAAATATCTTTTCCCAAACTATTAAATCTATCAGACCATTTAATTGTTTTAATAATTTAACTTCAGGATTTATTTCATGGTTGTTTATTCCCCAGTTATGTTTGGGGAACTACAGGATGAGGAGATAATTGCTGATGTGTGGCAAAATGTGGTGGTTATGAACAAAATGTGGACCAACTTCAAGTGACACTGTCAGTAATGGAGATCTTGATTCAGATCTATGGGCATAGTGTTAAATGCATAAAAGTGTGTATTTTTTTAAAATTACTTCCTACAACGTTAAGTCATATCAGATGATGAATGAAATAGGTGAAATGATGCTCAAATGAGCCCAGGGTCCATAGATCTTAGAGTTATCTGACCTTCATATTTCAGTATAAGGGAAAACCCCAGAAAAAACTTATGCAGATAACTCATCTGACTGAGATTCAAAATTGGGAACTTTTGAACATGGATTGTACAGCCATTAGGTGTTAAAAATTCATTAATAAGTCTTGTAAAATGAGTCATATGCATTCAATGCAAGAAAAATGAAACAAGACAAATTAACTGGATACTTTAGAGCGGGACCAATTTTTAATTAATGTTTGCTTCATACATATCTTTATTGTTTGTAATATTTTACACATGCAGACCCACTGTATTACTTTTTTAAAACAAAAATAAAGGAATGATGCATTATCAGAATCTCATTTGTAAGTAAGTCTGAGTTACAAGTAATCTTTCCTGTTCCCTTTGATGTACATATAACTCAGATTCAACTGTATCTGAAATTTAGATTAACTACATATGTACAAGAGGTCAATGCATAATTTCAGAAAGTGCTGCAGTAGAAAAAGACATGCAGAAAGAAAGTGTTCAGTTAAAACACCATCTGCATGCATTACTCAATATTTATAGCTTCACTCTAGATATAGATAATGAAATATGCTAAATATTTTCATTATTAGCACAAAAGTGAATCGAGAAGATATTGACACACTGTGAGTGTCAATATCTTCTCGATTCACTTTTGTGCTAAGTTGTGCTTCACTGTCTCTACGTTTCTTTCAATTTTATACTTTGCTTGTATTTTCATTATTGTTATTTTACCCAATTTTCATATCACATTCTCAGTTAGTTGAACAGTGGTAATTGTGATTTTACACAATGATTTCAGTTTGGAAAAGACAGAAGGGCTGAAGCATGTGAATTTGGAGAGAAAGTCATAAAGAAGGTGTTGCGTTACACATTATTCACACCAACAAGAACCAAAAAAATGGTAAGTATTAACTGTGTATCCTTACATACTGGGTGAATGATCCTTTATCCAGCAGATTTCACGGGTGCATTCTGCTGGTGATGCTGACTGCTGTGTCGGTGGTTGACAGGAAGTCTGCAATAAATATAGTACAGTTTGTTACAAGTTATGCCTAACATACACAACATAAACACTTAAAAGGAAAAATATGCTTGTATATTAAGCAAGCTGGAACTGATTTTACAAATTGCATGTGTTTGGAGGAATTAAGCAACAGTGATGTCTGAATTAATTGATAAAACTATTTGTAGTAAGTTTTATCATTGCTTTTAGAAATTTCACAAAATAACTGTTATTGTAGTTCTGAGAAGCCTAACGTAATATATGAGGAACCCCTCAATGATAAAAAAATAGAAGTTTCGTAAGCTGTAAGTGGTGGGAGAGTGACAAGGAATTTTTTTTTCCCCAGGAAATAGTTAACAATGAAAGATATGTGCAACACATTTTGTGTCCTTTGTGTGATGAACTAACTGAGAGAGAACATGCTTTTGCAACCTTTTGGCAGGGCTCTGTGATAGCACATACAGCCAACTTCTCATTACAGGAATTTCATGACATGATTCAAGATAGAGTTAAAACATTCCAGAACAATTGTAAGCAACTATAATTTAGTTATCAACTTAGCACTAACAACATTGGGCCCTGTTGTTCCCCCAATTTAACTTGCTGCAATTTTTAACCTTGGGGGCATTAAAAGAGAAAGTGTACCAATCCAGTGGAGCCACTTTAGATGAACTTAAAAATAACATTTATCAAGAATTTGACTCCAATTCTCAGAGGAAACTGCAGAATGTAATGAGCAAGTTCCTCAGCAGTAGTTAGAATTGCTTGAACAATGAAGAGAGGCAATTCCATCTCCTTGCTTTAATATGCATGAAAAATTTAATTTTCTTTTTAAGTGTCCGTGTTATGTATGTTAGAAATGGCCACAAAACTGGCTGCATGAAGAATCATTCACCCCGTGTTTGAAAACAGCACATTTAATATTAAATCCTTCCTTGCAGTTTAATTTCGTATTTAACTAAGTTAAATAAAATTTGCAGATTAAAGCAGAAATATGTTATTCCACAAGATTTCTCAAGTTTTCATTCTCTCTATGCATTCTAAAGAGACTGAACATTTATAAAATCCTACCTTCTCAAGAAACTGGGTTAAATGAATGAATGAACATTTATTTCTCATCTCTCACATCTACATAATTATATTTCATATAATTTAATTTACAGTAACTTTTGAAAACAAACTAATAAGTCTGCCTTTAGTTCTATTTTCTCTTTAGTCATTCTTACCCATTTCCCTTTAACCCTACCCAAATAATTTCCAATATATTTTATATTTTTCTATTGTTTTACAGTCAGAATCTTTTCGATTACTATTTTCCCACCCAATTTTTCCATTTTTGTTGCCATGTTTGTTTTCTTGCTAGCTTTTGACAACAGTATAATAGACAGTGAAAATCTGTATTGACTTCACCATACGTTGGACATTTTCCTATATCTTTGTCATGTCTTGTGCCGTTCAAGTTTCTGACTCCTGTTCTTGCCCATGCAAATCCTTCTCACCCAAGTTTATCACATATCTAGGCACTTTTCACTATCCCAGACTATTTTTATTTTCTATACATCCTCTAGGAACTTTTTCCTCTTGTACTGCCAAAGCTGTCCTGTCTGTCAACATATTCTAGTCTTAATTCTACTTTTTTCAAAATCCTCTGATGTGATACTCTCAATCATGTATCTTCCATAAGGGGTGTAGTGTCAGTGGTTGTGAGAGATGTATTACATACCTTGTAACTTCCCTTAAACTAATTGCAAAATTAGTGTTCAATATCATTTTGTGTTACATAATCATTTTAATTTCATTAAAAAGAAGCTCTCCTTAACACTATCATTTGAATTTGTGCCATTTTGGATAACTTGGAGGTGGTCTATTTCAAAGTAAGATTGGTTCAGTGGCAACTCTTGTCAGGAAACTGCTTGTGTGTGTGACCCATGGTATGTACTCATTTGAAGTACATCTTGTTTTAAGAATTATACTCATATTATTGAATTGGGAATAATTCACAATTAGTTTTGCTTCTTGAATGTGTGTTTTTCATTTGTAGACACTTGTTACTTAATAATAAAGCAAATGTATGTTTAGATTTTTGCAAATCCTAGGAGGAAGGTATCTACACAGGTGGTCTACAACCAAGAGGTCACAAAGCAAATAACAGCTATGCTAGCATACTAAGCTTTGTTTTACAAGTAATGTGTTATTGCAACAAAAATGGAAATAAACATTCGACAAACTAAGATAAGAAGCTGCTAGTCATTTTTCTGAAAATGAAGATCTAATTAAAACAGGTCCTCCAAAGCCATACTTAATACTATGACAAACACTAAAAATGTATAAAGCATATTATACTGTGAGAATGAATACTGATTATGTAGTTGTAAAACTTCAAACAAACAAATTTGTTCATATTTTCTGCATTTTTCAAAGAAAAAATATATCTGGAATTACAGTTCATATGGAAATTTAAATAAAATTTGTAAGACAGCCTAAATATTCTTGTAATCATATTATATGTGAAAAACAGCAAAACATTTTCAGAAAAAATGCAAGAATAAAATTTTCACTGAATAATCAGTATAAGCTTTCACTTAATCAGTATAACGATGAAATGTAAAATGATTGTGTTTTTTAAGTTAATTGATGGAAATTAATTATTTCTTCACACTAGCCATATATAGGATAAGGTGTTTGATAGATAAAGTCAACATGAAAAATTCAATGCCACGGCTGGGATTTGAACCACAGATCTCCTAGTTTCTGACCAGAGACACTAGTGGTTTACCGGGTCAATTGGAGTCAATATGAGTCAATTGGAGAATCTAATGTCACAAGGGCACGTTGGCCATGGTAGCTCAATGGGTAAGAGTGACTAGATGGAAACCAGGAAATCCGTGGTTCAAATCCCAGCCATTGCATTGAATTTTTCATGTTGACTCTATCTATGATAGAGGTTTTGTTTGACCACGAAAAGCAAGTGCCTTTTTTCTTAGAAAACCTATGCCTATACAAACTGAGAAAGTAAAGCTGTGTTTCTTTTCACTTCATTTATTTACAATATTTGTTGTATTACATGTCTGAGTCTGATAATCATGCTATGCCTCTGTTCTCATGTATAGTTCCATAACACCTGTAGTTTTGAAGACCACGACCCTTTCCACTTATTTTTGTTTTTGAATATGGAAACATTTTTTTGATATCTCCATTTCCCAGATTGGAGATTCTGTATAAATATTTCTTAGCTCTTGTGATATTTTTATCTTTGTGGAATGCCTATCAAGTTATAACTCTCCTGCAACAATCTGATGATGCTATCAGTAAACTTAAAATCAGTTTGCAAAAGGAGATATTAATTTTGTCCACCTCTTTCAAATTTTCATTTACTTTTCATACCTCAGCCCCATGTAAGATTTTATTTTCTATTGTGGCTGTGTAAATTCTTTCAAGCCATTTGACAATAATAGTGGTTTAGCTATGAAACCTGGGACTTAAGTACTTAAAATAGTAAGTCACCACAAAATGGTGCATATCTCATTGTATATGAGAACACCCAGTGGTTTATCGGGAAAAATGCGAGTCAGTTGGAGAATTAATGTCATGCTGGCATGTTGGCCATAGTAGCTCAGTGGTTAAGAGCAACCGGACGGAGACTGGGAGATCTGTGGTTCAAATCCTGGCTGTGGCATTGAATTTTTCTGATTATACTGTCACCCAATTATCGGAAAGCCCGACCAACAACAGCTGAGAAGGGACCAGAGGCAGCCGAGCCACACCCTCCCATTAATCTCAGTCACTAACTGAGGGGATGATTAGGGAAGTGTCACTTGTCGCTGGCCGCCTCTTCCCCCTTCGCCTGCCATCTGGAATCTTCGCGGTGATTCACTGAAACCAGAGACTTCTAGAAAACAGTGATATTCCTATAAAAAGGGCTGCAATGAGTGAGGTCAGGTAGTTCTTGGCGAGCAGCGAAGCAGCGCCGTGCTAGTGTACGGACGAGAAGACTGTGTACGTGTGTCGGAGGAGTTTACGTAATTGCGAGTGCAAGTGGAACTGTAACGGACGAACTGGTGAATCGTAATTGTGTGCATTACGTAATTCTGTGTAATTGGCAAGTGTTCAACTGTAAGTCGGTGGAAATAAAGAACATTTCTGAGTGGTGCAATTGGACTTTTCATTTCACAAACCCACAAAGTCACAATACCTATCCAAACGTTAGCCTACACATGGCTAGTGTGGAAGAACGATTAATTTCCATCAATTAACCCTATAACAAGGTTATTCATTCCTTTCTTGGAAGTGTTGAAAACAGTGTTGTTATGATAAATTAACTTTAAAGAGAGTCGATTAAAGACACTAGACAACACTTACATTTAAATTTTTCCGGAACATGTTTCTGAGGCTTTGCCTCTATCATCAGCCGGCTCTGGAAACCAGCCGAGAGCCGGCCGATGATAGAGGCAAAGCCTCAGAAACATGTTCCGGAAAAATTTAAATGTAAGTGTTGTCTAGTTTCTTTAATCGACTCTCTTTAAAGTTAATTTAAGGTTATTCCTGTTTGTATTCATAATGTAAATTATTAAGACATTTAGGTTTAATTCTATGTAGGAGAAATTGGCTGCAAATTAGATTTCACTAGAAATACACATGTTAAGACTCTCTTAATAAAATAAAAAAAATGTAAAATGTCTCTGTGCATATGCATGAGAAAGGGAGAGAGAATTTCAGTTGATATGTTCTTTTTTAAAGAATGTATTGTTTCAAAGTTTTTAATATTGCAATAATTTTCTTCTTTTTCAGACACTGCAGTCATTATTCCTGTATTTGCAGATGATTCTGCACCATCCATGTGGTGTAAGAATGGAAGAACATGGATTCTATGCTGAAAACTTGAATGCTTGGAAAGAGACTATTCCTTTACTTTATGAATATGTATGGTACAGAATTGAAGAGATGAGTAATGTCAAACCATACAATATGGAACCGATCTTTGTTAAATTTGCTGCCATTGTATGTAACCAGGTATGTAAATAGCTGATTTCTGTATTCATTATTAAAAAAGTGTGAAAGTTTTACATGTTCTACCAATTCCTTCAGAAATAGTATCGAATTTCATCCTTTCAAGTTTAATAAGTATTTTTATAATGTGCACTTATTGTTTGTTTGCTTAAACTATCCTTTTATAGGAAAAGTAGATTTGAAATCCTTTATGAAAGGCATTTGGCAGACATGGAATTAAAAAGTTATTTCAAGAAAATATTGCTCAGTATCTGAGTAAGGAGCATTTAAAATATAGAGAAGGTGGGCATGTGACATCACTTGAAGCCATATGCTGCCGATATCAATATAAATTATGTGTGTAACAGGGACTAGTTATTAATAATGAATAATAAAATAAAACCAAGTCTCTTCATGTCACAATATGGAAACTTCTAAATACAGTGTGGAATCTTGAATAGCTAAAGGATATGTAAACTAAAAGTATTTAGACTCCTAAGATTTTGATAATAAACAGTAAGCTCTTCATATTGACCCATTTTACTTAGCTTAATGATATTTTCCGTAAATAAGTTTCTCACCTACAGTGTTTTTCTTTTTAGGTTGATCATATCTGAATTATCTATCCAAAAATAAGCATAATTGCACTCTTTAACTTTCTTGCATGTGCATAAATAATTCTCTGATTAGGAGTAAGTGACTGATATATGTATATAGAGTCGCTACTAATTAGGTAAAAAAATGAAGCTAGCTATAGTGAAGCAACAAATACTACACTAATGTAACTATTTGTAACAGTAATTACAGAAAATTATGTAAATTCTCCTTTTAATTGCTAAGATTGATTATATAAACTCTTCTTTACATCTTCAGTCTCAAATATCTGCATTGTCTATGCTACCATGACTAGAAGTCATTACGTTTTTGCCAGTATTACAAAAATCTGAAAATGAAATAAACTTAAAAACAGAATCAACTGTCAGTATTTCAAAATTCACTACGCAATGTTTATTTTTTAAAGTAAATATTTTTTCCCAAACCATTAAATCTATCGGACCATTTAATTGTTTTAATAATTTAACTTCTGGATTTATTTTATGGTTAAATGACCACAAATGATCTACTACGGCCGATCTGCCAATCTGTTTATACTTAATGTTACGAAAATGTTCATTCATTCTAGTTTCCAAATTACGTTTAGTCTTTCCAATATAAACCTGATCACTGTCTAAACAATTAAATTGATAAATACCAGATTTTTTGATAGATAGTCACATAAAAAATTCAATGCCATGGCCGGGATTTGAACCACGGATCTCCTGGTTTCTGTCCAGTTGCTCTAACACATTGAATTTTTCATGTTGACTATCAAAAACCTTAGCCTATATATGGCTAGTGTTGAGAAATGATTAATTTCCATCAATTAACTAAAATAACCAGATTTTTTATTGTTAGGAATTTCCACTTTCTTAGAGAAATGTAGTTAATTTTTAATACTGTATTTATTTTGAGGAACTATAGTTATAACAAACTCTTTAAAAAAAAAAAAATGAAAATGTTTATTAACCCATGGATGTTACGTAAACTTTTTAAAATTGTGATCGTCTTTTTTTTAAGGATAGATATATCATTAACAGTTTTTTTATATTTAGATTTTTCAATCTTTTTGTGTATAAAGTCTTTATTAGATCCATTAATTAAAGCAGTTTGAATAATATGTTTATATTCTATAATAAATTCTTCTTTATTCAGGGGTTTGTTTATTAATCTATAAATCAAACTATTAGAAACTTAAAATTAATGTGAAAAAGGATTAAAACTTATTTTTATGTAATTATTGATATGAGTAGACTTTCTATAAATAGCAAAGCTAAATTTATTATTATTTCTGATTATCTTTAGATCTAGAAAAGGAAGAAATCCATTAATTTTAGTTTCTAATGTGAATTTTATAGCTTTATCTTGTAAATTTAGCTATTTTAAAGCATCATCTATGTTAAATAGTCAACATGAAAAATTCAATGCCATGGCCGGGATTTGAACCACGGATCTCCTGGTTTCCATCCAGTCGCTCTTACCCATTGAGCTACCATGGCCAACGTGCCATCCTGGCATTAAATTCTCCAATTGACTCTTGTATATACTTCCTGGTAAACCACTAGGGGCTCTCATATCCGAGATAACACCATTTGTAGTGACTTACTATTGTAAGTACTTGAATCCCAGGCTTCATCATTAAACTCTTATTATTCAAGTTAATTGATGGAAATTAATCATTTCTTCACACTAGCCATATATAGGCTAAGGTTTTTGATAAATAGAGTCAACATGAAAAATTCAGTGCCATGGCCAGGATTTGAACCATGGATCTCCTGATTTCCTTCCAGTTGCTCTTACTCATTGAGCTACCATGGCCAACGTGCTGTCCTGACATTAAATTCTCCAATTGACTCATAGTGAAGAAATGATTAATTTCCATCAATTAATTAACTTTAAAGAGAGTCGATTAATGACACTAAACAACACTTAATTTTAAATTTTTCCGGAACATGTTTCTGAGGCTCTGCCTCATCAGCCGGCCCTCGACTGGTTCTCATTGGTGTAGTTGACGATATTTTGTCACAGGTCTCCTCTGGTGGCGGTTCAAGGAACTTGCTGAACAAATCTTTCTGGGGGATGTCGAAATTGAATACTTTGTTACTATTTTTGAAATGAAGGTTTGTTCCCATGTGGATAGTTCTTGTTTTCCTGATGTATGTTTTAGTAGTTTTGGTTCTGGATTTATGTTGTGGTTTTTTTCCCAAAAATGTGTGGCAACTGCTGATTTTTCTAATTGTTTATATTTTATGTTTCTAAAGTGTTCCTTTGCTCTTGTTTCTAAATTTCTTTTGGTTTTTCCAATATAAATTTGACTACAGTCATTGCATTCAATTTGATATATACCAGATTTTTTGTTAGATGGAATGGCATCTTTGATGTTTGAGCAAATTAGGTTTTTTAAGGAGAAATGGTTGACTGGTGCTAGTTGAATGTTTTGTTTTTTGAAGACGTTTTTGAATTTATCATAGGCCCATGGATGGTAAGTGAATTTTTTGAAAATCATATTAGTTTCTGTAGCTGAGAGGGTTGTGGTTTCCTTTAGTAGCTTCTTTTTTGCTAAGTTCACTTTTTTGTCCACTAATGATTTGGGAAAGTTATTTTTTTGTGCTATTTCAATTATTTTGTTGTATTCTGTTTTGTATTCTTCTGCTTTGAGAGGGATGTTTACCAGTCTGTGTGCTAAACTATTGAAGCATGCCGGTTTGTGGGATCTTGGGTTGTAGCCATTAGCTTTTATGTAGTTGTCTGTCTGTGTTGGTTTTCTGTAAATGCCAAAGTTTAGTCTGTTTTTATTCCTCATTATTTTTAGATCCAAAAATGGTAAATGCTCATCTTTTTCTATTTCTACAGTGAACTTGATTGCAATAGTACCAAAAAAAACACATCAGTGATGCACTAAAACTTTTAAATATCCAAGGAAAAAGCAGCCAGCAAGAATATCAAAACGAATACCATCAAATCTTAAAAACTGCAATTAAAAATGGATATGGAAAAAACCTTGTAGATAAAAAACTAAAATCATTCAAACTTCAAAAGAGATTAAAACAGATCACAGCTCTCACACCAATAAAACAAGAAATTAGATTTGCTAAATTTACTTACCACCCCTGGGCCACAAAAAAGTTCCAAAAAATATTCAAGAAATACAATATAACATTGGCACCGAAAAACAATTACAACATTAAAAACCTACTTCACAGTAATAATACTGATAAGATAAAACCAGAGGAAAAGTCAGGCATTTACAAGATCAAGTGTAAAGACTGAAAAAATTTACATAGGGAGAACAAAAAGAAACATAGGCACTAGAAAGAAAGAACACTTCAGGCACTTAAGATACAAAAATATTGATAAGTCCGCAATAGCAGCTCATTTCTGGTCTGAAAATCATGAAATTGAAGATAGCACAGAATTACTAAAATACGTACAAAAACATAGTGAACTCGTCATATGGGAGAGAATATACATAGAAAAGCATAAAAACCAACTAATGAACTTTGAAATCCCGCCAGAAGATAATCCCACATTTAAGTTCATCACTAAATCAACAGATGGCAGCAGCAACTCCAGAATTACCCACACCACTGGATCAAGCTTTAGTCGCATAAGAGCAGAAGATGCAAACGATGATTTGTGAAACATGTCCTCAAAATAGGTACGAAAGTGAAGCAGATGTGTAATAAATACGACTCATCTAAAAATTAATAAACATTCAATGAATTTAAATGCATACTGACATAATACTGAAGAAGCAGCTGAATGAAGGAATTAGACCAAATAATCAATATGGGAGGCAAACTGGGTAGAAATACATGGAGTTCCTGAGTTCCTGAAAAAATTCACAATTTAAAGTGAAAAAATTTTGGTCCAAACAAAAATTAGTAAGTTTAACGAAATCAACTATTAAGTCCTCATGTAAATTTATTGAATTCAACCACTTTTTTAATAAATCAAAGGTTTTTCTCTAGGAACACTATGAAATAAGGCAGTTACATCAACAGAAACAGGTTTATCAGTCTTAGATAATACAATATTAATTCTTTTTTTAGTTCAAAAGAATTTTAATACTTAAACTCTCAAATATATCAAAATTATTAAATTATTTATGTAACCATTTAGCTAAATTGTAAGTTGGTGAATTTATACAATTTACAATAGGTCTCATTTTATTTCCAGGTTTATGAATTTTAGGAAGAGCATAAATTGTAGGTAAAACGGGATTACTAAATTTAACAAAATGTTTTTCTTTATTTGATATAACTTTCACTTCATTAAGCATTTTATTAAAATTTGAAATACAAGATTTTAAAGGGTCTTTATTAATTTTTATGAAATCTTCACCTTGAAGTAAAAGTTCTACTTTATTAATATAATCAGATTTATCTAAGGAGACCTATGACAAAATATCGTCAACTACACCAATGAGAACCAGTCGATGGCCGGCTGAGGATAGAGGCAAAGTCTCTGAAACATGTTCCGGAAAAATTTAAAAGTAAGTGTTGTTTAGTGTCGTTAATCGACTCCCTTTAAATGTAATGGATATCAGTTGTTGCAATCTCCACATTGAATTTTGGCAGTAATTGAAAAACTATTTGTACTCAGTTTATGGACACTTCATCACTTACATTTTTATATTATCGAGGGACTAGTTTCGGAAGTCATTGCTTCCATCCTCTACCTATCTCCAACTAGCATCTGTTGTCATCTGCTCTTTTCTCTCTGGCGGTGGAACTATGAACTTTGTCAACTATCTACTGGTGGGATTTCAAAGTTCATTACTCGGTTGGCAGTAATGTTTCGTCTTGCTTCTTGCTGTGACAATATAGAACAAAAAACTACTGGAATATACTCAAGCATCAGCACTACTTCATTAGCAGTATCATTGCTATTTCTGACATCTTTTGAATGAAGCTGTTACTCTGCTGTTATTACAGCACATGACACCACATTATAGAACCCAGTGGCATGTCAGCCTGACAATAAAATATTGTACTGGTTTAGATCTATTGCAAGCTTTATCTTAAAAGTGTTTCATTTCTCATAATTTAAGTGCTATAAAATCAGGTTTTAATGTTATTTTTTCAGAATTATATACAAACACACCAATGGTGGACTTCTCATGTCATTTAAAGGACTACCTTTCTTGCAGTGAATGGTAAAGTTTATTTTTAAAAAAATGATAGATTTTCGTTCATTTTCAGGATTTGTTTCAATGTCCAGAATTTACAGTCACTGAGTGTAAAAGGGTAGTGAAAATAATACACTGCAAAGTATAACAGAATACAGTCTCAGAGTAAATGTTAGGTGGCACACTATCTCAGCTTCAATTGTCTTCTAAGGTCAAGATTTAAAATAACAGGAATCTACATTTATTTAACCATCTTTGTTTTGCTTCACTTTCGGTATGATGGTGTCACTTTTTTGTTTAAGGTATTTCACATAGATAATGGTCAGTCCAGTTCAGAAGAGGAAATGAATGTACCAGAAAAGAGGAGCAGAACACAACATACAAGAGTATCATTCTATGATATAGCTGTGACAATGAGAGAGAAGTGGCCTTGGTAAGTTCTGGATTATTTCTGATGTAAATATATTTATTTTGGTTTACTTTACTTAATATATGTTTGTGGGATGCACTTGGATTAGGCTCTTTTTTGGAAATCTACTTTTCCACTAAAGGAGTTTTAAACTTTACCCTTTTAACCTCTCCCAAGGAAAAGCCTTATTGTACAGTTATAAAACGGAAATGACAAATGACTGGAATAATTTCCTCAGTTTTTGTCGCTGAAAGCCAATGCTCATTTAATTGTGCCATCCAAGCTGTTGAAAACCTGATAGAACACCCTAAAATGTATTTCTTTGAGCCAGTGAATTACTTTATTTATCTGTTTTTAAATCATGCCCATATCTTTCTATCAGAGTATGGAGCAGTTGTTTTAAAACCCTGCTACAGATTGCATATATTGTGACAAAAACAAGATGCAAGACATACTAAAGTTTAGCTCAGCCTTTTTACGTGTCACCAAAATTATTAGCACAATACTAACATACAATCACGTTCTCTTTTACACAACTGCACAGCTTCAGCAGGTCTCTTTGATGTTTCTTTATGTCTTTGTTGCACACATTAACTTGTGCTGCTGGTCATGCCTCTGATGTACACACAAGTTAACCTCACCATGGAGCCTCACTCGTTGACTGATACTCGAAGCTCGAAACACACACAAGGCTCTACGAGGTGCACTATTTATATTTTGAGCCTTGGCAGCCCTGAATGTTGTAGGTGCCATCTGACATTTCCAATGGAAAGTTTGACATTGTTCATTATAATCTACTTCAGACATTTTGTCAATAGAGTGTCATATGTTTTGATTACATTAACTTGAAAATTGTGTCTCAACAAAAACATGGAATTAACTTGTGAAAATGTTGTGCAATGATTTATTACAACTTTCGACATGGATTATCAAGAAAAGAATCATCGATCAACTAACTTCTACATTTGGTGACAAAGTTCCATCCTTTGCCACTGTAAAATGCTGGTATAACAAATTTAATCTTGGCTGCCGTTCGCTCAATGAAGAAGTTCGTGAAGGTCATCCAAAATCAGTTTTTGTGCCAGGAAACATTGATACTGTTCAAAAACTAATAATGCAAGCTCGTCATGTGACATGTTGTGAGAATGAGGCAACCCTAGGCATTAGTCCCACCAGCATATTGTAACTTTGGTGGGTTCGTAGAATTTAAAGTCCAATTCGCAGAAATTCAAAATGTTCTTTATTATTGTCACCGGAACGTCGGAACTCTCTATAGAACTGGCCAGCAGTAGAGCCAGACGGGAACCATTTAGGCCACGCCTATCCATTTGTCTCGTGTCACTAACTGAAGGGATGATTAGGAGAGCGGCGTGAGCCCTGTACCGTCTCTTTCCCCTCCCACCAGAGATCTCGAAACCTTGGGATAATTATGTGCGCCGTGAACCTTCCAGAAACGGCGACTATACAAGGCCTGTAGTTGGCAAGTCAGTTCAGTTCTTGGCGAGCAGCTGTGAGGAGCGCCAAGTGAGAGAACGGACTGGAAGACTGTGTACGTACATCGGAGGAGTTGACGTAATTGCGAGTGCAGAGGGGACCTGTGACAGACGAACTGGTGAATTGTAATTCTGTGCGCTACGTAATTCTATGTAATCGGCAAGTGTTCCAACTGTAATTTGGTGGAAATAAAGAACATTTTGAGTTTGTGCAATTGGACTTTTAATTTCACGAACCCACAAAGTTACAGTCGTAGAGATACACTCTGTCCTATCCTTACATAACAGAATTACATCACATGCACAATCTACCAAGGTCGATGATCACAACAACAGCGTTCTGATTACATCTGTTTACAACACTCCTGTTACTCTTTCCTTACAGCTGTTTACTACTCCACTCTGTTTATGACTTACGACTGAATCTTGACGAGTCGTCGCTTCCTTAAATACCTCATCTGATAATTCCAGACAGTTCCAGAACAATCAAGATGTCACCAGAAATTTCCATTTATTTCAGTTTGTTTGTCTTGGCAGACCGTTATCTGCATGATATCTTTATCAGTTCCTTTGTGTAAAAAGCCGCATTATCATTCCGCACGAACCTTTTATGTGCATCGCCGCGACACTGCTCCATCCTCAAGGCTGGTCGTCCCGAACAGCACCATCGTAGCGGGCCAGACGATCTAGGTCTACCACCAACATCTTCCCTCGGGGCACCTTCTGGATGCGGTAGACCACGTCGTTAATCCTCTTTACCATCCGGTACAGTCCTTGCCATGGCTGTTGAAGTTTCGGGCAGCGTCCCTTGGTCCGGATAGGACGGTACAACCAGACTGGGTCACCCTGCTGGAACTCTTGGCTGTTGCTTGCCTGTTGTATCGGGTCTTCATGTGGTCGATTGCCTTCTGGATGTTCTGACGAGCCATCTCATGCATGTCGTGGAGATGGTCCACCAGGTTCTCCACATAATCGGTAGCTGGCAGTTTTGCGTCCGGGGGCTTCCAAAAGCCAGATCACAGGGGAGGCGTAACTCTCGGCCGAACATTAAGCTGGCTGGCGTCATCCCAGTGGTGTCGTGTGTTGACGAGCGATAGGCCAGTAAGAACAGTGGCACTTTGTAGTTCCAGTCTCGCTGATGGCTGGCCACGTCCTTCCTCAGGTGCTCTTCTAAGGTCTTGACGTATCTCCACTATGCCGTCCGGCTGTGGATGTAAGGGTGTTGTGTGGGTCTTGTTCACCCCAAGTCTTTCTAGTGCCTCCTTCATCAGGTTGGATTCAAAATTGGTGCCCTGGTCGCTGTGGAGCTCTTAACGGCATCCCAAATCGTCAGAACACTTGCTCCACGAGGCAGTCTGTGATTGTCTTCGCCTCCTGGTTCGTGATGGCGTACACCTCCGGCCACTTGGTGAAGTAGTCCACAACCACCTTCAGGTACCTATTGCCTCGGTCGGACACTGAGAGTGGTCCAGCGATGTCGATGGCGATCCGTTCGAATGGCGCTCCGACGTTGTACTGCTGCATGCGAGCCCGGCTCCTAGTCTGGGGGCCGCAACTCGCTGCGCACACGTGATATTGACGACACCATCTCTGAGCGTCTGCTCAGAGCCTCAGCCAGTAATATTGCTGTCGGAATTTGTCGATCGTCCGGTTGAAGTACCGGCGTGCACTTCATCTTAGACTTCCGGGATCTTACTTCGGGGAAGTAGCAACTGTTCTCTCTGCGTCTTCCCATCCAGCGATTCCCATACCCGGAGCAGCACGCCCTCTCTTGTCTTCAGTGAGTCCCATTGGGCCCAGTACGACTTGTAGGTGGCGCTCCTCGGTGTGATGTCCTCCTAGGTTGGTCTTGTCCCTGCCTCCACTTCTCTCAAGAGTGGCCCCAAGTTGGCGTCTGCCAGCTGCTCTCTCCTCAGGCCTGCGTTATCCCAGCCATCCGCATGCACTGCCGTGATCACTCTGACAGCTGCGGCACGCTCCTTCTCTTCCACTCTTGTGCACTGGCCGCACTCCTCTGGGCAGGGTCTTCGGGACATGGCGCCTGGGTTACCGTGGCTCTTCCCTCTACGATGTTCCGAGGTGAAGTCGTACTCCTGCAGCCTCTGGACCCAATGGGCTGTCTGGCCTTCCAAGTTCCTAAAGTTCAATAGCCAGGTGAGGGCGGAGTGGTCAGTCAGGTGGAATGGCTGATCGTACAGATACTTATGGAAGTGCTCCGAATGTCTTTACTACTGCCAGTAACGCTCGCCGGGTGACGCAGTAGTTCTTCTCTGCCTTGGATAGCGTCTTGCTGTAGCAGGCTATCACCCACTCGTGGCCATCCTGGACTTGCGATAGGACACCTCCAATGCAATGGTCGCTGGCGTCGGTGTCCACAATGAAGGCGCCACCTGGTTGTTGGAATCCCAGAATAGGAGCACTGCAAAGTGTCTTCTTTAGGTGTTCTGTGGTCAGGTAGTCGCCCATCCTCTGCAGTAAGTCTTCCAGCTTGGGCCCCAGATGGGCCCCGGCACCGGCTCCTGTGTCTTGTCGATAGCTGTCACGCTGACCACGGGCTCACACGTCTCCAGTTCGTCCCGGCCTGGATGTCGTTATCGGTGTCTGACAGGTTGAGCAGCCTCACTGGCTCCTCCTCTCGGCACGGCAACAATGTCCTGGCCACACATATACTGTGCACCGGCGTCTTCTGGTCCAGCATCATGTTCTTCGTCCGCTGGCCTTCCAGTCGGGCCGTCACCACCACCTTGCTTCTCGCGTGGACAACCACGTCTTCGTTCAAGATGACCCTGCGGATTCCAAGGCGCTCTTCGGATTGCCGGAGTATGATCTCTTCTCCATTGAGCCGCAGGATCTTCCTGCCGACGTCGACCGTTGCCTCGTGGCTCCTGTGGCATCCAATCCCAGTATCACCTCAGCCACTTTCGCGACGAACAACCACATACGCACGGCACTCCGTCCCAAGGTCAACTTCATCAGGGCCTCCTCCGCAGGCAAGGTGTTGCCCGATGCCGTCACAAGCTGGTATGGTCGGCTCGGCTTTCTCGTCGGCAAACCCTTGGCCACGTCAGGTCTGATGACTGTCACGGCTGCCCCGGTGTCTACGAGCACGCGGCACGGCTTCCCTCTCACCCAATCGTCCGCGATGAGGCTGTCATTAGGCCACGCCATGGCTCAGTGGTTAGACTGCTTGGCTCTCACCAAGGCGGCCCGGGTTCAATCCCAGGGGACCACAAAGTGAGATTTGTGGTGGACAACACAGCGTTGGGGCGGGTTTTCTCTGGGACCTCCGGTTTCCCCCGCCATCTCATTCCACCGGTGCTCCATCTTCATCTCATGCATCATCAGTGTCACCTTCTGCGGTGCCGTATGTAGTAAAAGTGGGTGTTAAACACTACACATTTCATTTGAGGCTGTCATCCATCCGTCAGCTGACGGCGTGCAGCTTCACTCGGGATAATGATGATGACGGTGCCGACGTGCTCCTCGCCTCGCCCAACCTTACTCATTCTTCCGGCTGCTCTTCCTGGTGTCGGTCATTGTCGCGGCCAAGTTGTTATTTGCAGCTTCCATCTTCGTTGTTAATTCGGCCTTCATTTCTTCCATCTTCTCGGTGATGTTGTCGTTATCCCACTCCTGACACCAATTGTGACTTTGGTGGTTTCGTAGAATTAAAAGCCCAATTTGCAGAAATTCAAAATGTTCTTTATTTTGCGTAGAGATACACTCTGTCCAATCCTTACATAACAGAATTATGTCACATTCACAGTAGCCAAGGTCGATGATCACAACAGCATTCTGATTACATCTGTTTACAACACTCCTGTTATGTCTGTCCTTACAGCTGTTTTATTCTTCACTCTGTTTACGACTTACGACTGACTCTTGGCGAGTCGTCGCTTCCTTAAATACCTCGTCTGATAATTCCAGACTGTTCCAGTACAATCAAGAAACCGAATAATCTCTATCAATCAAGATGTCACCAGAAATTTCCATTTATCTGCGTTTGTTTTATTCGGCGGACCTTTATCTGCGTGCTATCTTTATCAGTTGCTTTGTATAAACAAGCCGCGTTATCGCTCTGCGCAAACCTTTTTGTGCATCGCTGCGACAATATACAAAATATTTCATGATTATCTAGCCATGAAAAAGTTTTGCTCTCGTAGGATCCCATATAATTTAATGCAATTTCAAAAAGATGCTCATGTTGATTGGTGTACAAAAAAGCAATAGAATGGTGGTGCCTCATAAGACTTATAAGATTTTAAGAGGTCGATCTCTGCATATGAGCCGGAATATAAACAGCAGTCGACTGTGTGGGTGTTTCAAGATGAAGCAAATCCAACTAAAGTTGTTCGCACTCGAATTACTTCAAAGCAAATGGTCGTGTGTTTTTTCAGCCAAACAGGCCTTGTGACAACAATGCCTTTAGAGGAATGTAAAACGGTCAGTGCTGAATGTTACACAACCAGTTGTTTGTTGAAAGTCTTCAGTGAAGTAAGGAAAACCAACAAGAACCGTAGGATCGTTCTTCAGCAAGAAAATGCGAGTGCACACACATCTCATCTAACAACAGAGTATTTGAAGGTTCAAAAAATCAGTGTAGGCATCAGTGTTTACAAAGCTTATGGGAAACCTGAGATTGGCGCACAGCAGAGGGCAAACTTAAGCACCTGAAATGCACCCTCGGCCTATTCCATCCACATGTAAGACCGCTGTTCTTCCATCAGATGGGAAAGTCGTTTTTCGATGTTGGATAAGCGCCTGACGAACCGTCTGTAATAACTGCACAGATCCAGAAAACTATGCAATTCCCCCTTATCCTTAGGGCAATGCTAATCCCTCACATCTTGAGACTTGAGATGCCATCATTAGCTGCTATAGCCGAATGGGTTTACTTGGCAGCTATACTTTGCCAAATCAAGTGTGATCATGGTCATAGTTGTTCTCGTGTCCACCATCACCCAGTACAGCTTCTTTTATACCCCTCCATCCACAGTGATGCTTTCCTCCAATTCCTGTCCAAGGCACACAGTGTTACTCAAGTACAAAAGAAGTGGGAGTTTTGGAAATGCATAGTGGCTGCGATGAGGAACTGGCAGAGATTGTTTAAAAAGTGATTCATTCCATCATTGTTTCTTAAATTGCAAGCTGTAAGGTTTCCATTAGATATGAATAAAATGTTTTTTTACATCACTCTTAGTTTTATTGAACTGTTCCAATATTCCTGTTTTTTGTGTTATCCTGTATATGTCTCCCCATGTTCTGTATGCCATGCCGACTCCTACTCGTTTCCTCCCAGATCATCCACTTGGCCATTGGCAGTCCTCTTCCACATGTTCCATGTGGTTGCTACCTCAACACCTGACTCCAGAGAATCACTGGATCTCCGAGCTGATCCTCTGCTCCCAACATACCAAATACTCCTGTTACTCAAGGTGGGGGGCAGCTATCATCTTGTCCACCAGCTGCTCCTTCCTCAGGCCAGAACTACCTTTTCCATCTGCTGTAAGCACCACCCATTCCTCGATTCTATCTTCTGGAACATTAGTTGTTTTTTTTTTTTTAATGTAATTTATGTCCACCAACGTTAAGTCACATTGGGTGAACTGGAACATTAGGATTTCTGCTCATGTCCTCCATGATGTTAATGTGTTGGCCGAGATCCTCTTTTCTGCCAAGTGCTTAACAGGCTTCTTCACACTGGATAGTAGCTTATCCATTTTAATTGATAGCTTGAGTATCATCCTGGACATTTCTGTTTTCATTTCTTCCTTTACACCTTTCATTTGTGCCTTCATTTCTTCCATTGAGGAAGTAACTGTCATTTCATGCTACATTTTGTCTGTTTCAGAATTCATGGTATTGAAATCAAATTTCATTTCTGTGTCCATCTTCTGCATTTTGGATTTAATTTCCTCCTTTCTGGATTACATCTTTGATTCCATTTGGTCCATGCAGGTTTTCACTTCACTCTTCATATCTGTCCTTCTGTCTTCCTTTCCGAGTTTCAGATTTTTAGCATTTCCTTTACCAAGGATTCCATCTTGTCAAATGCAGCCTATACTTTTGCAAATGGTTCTTATCCCACTTCTGACACCATGGTGGCAAAGATTACAACAAAATGAGAAGTTCATCTCACACTTCTTTATTTGTCACCAAAATCATTGGCGCAGTTCTGACAATCATCTTCTCTTTTACATAGGTTCTCCAATGACTTGCATTTTTCCAGAAAACTACTAGGAGATCCCATATACTGAGATACATATCTTAATGGCAAATTAATGTCCCAAGCTTCATGGTTTGAAGCTTCATAGTTTAGACCACTATAGTTCAATTTAGCACCATGCTGGTTTGTTGCCATGGTAGCTCAATGGTTAGGAGCAACTGGATGAAAACTGGGAGATCTGTGGTTCAAATGCTGGCTATGACATTAAATTTTTCATTCTGGCTCTACCATTCCAAATCTTGTCCTATTACACTATGTAAAGGAATAATTAATGTTCATCAATTGTCCTAATAGTGGTCATATCTCTTTAATGTTTCTTGATGTGTTTTTGCACAAACCAGCTTGTACTGTTGGTAATTCCTCTGACATACGTATACACAGGTTCACCTTACCATGGAGCAGCTTTTTTCAACTAATACTCGGAGTTTGAAACACACAGAAAATTCTAAACACTAAGCACTGCCCTCTCAGGCCTTACATCAGCTTCTTTATTGTCTCACTGGGTGCAGGAGATTCTTCCAATTGTTAGATATTCTCAAATTACATTTTAGAATGGTCTTGGAGCAGTATCTGTGTAGTAATAATATGACTCGCTTCATGACATCAGCTAGTGCCTGTGCTTGGAAGTGTGTTAATCTCTAATGGCAGACTTGCTTCCAACTTCGTGATTTCAACTAATGACTGTCCTTGAAAACCGTATTAATTTTTACATCCATTTCACACAATCACTGTGACAATAGGCATACTCTGCACGCTAACTATACTATTAAAGGGGTTGTCCATTCTTAACTTCCATATTATTCACTCATGAGTAACAGTAACAGTGTTATAGCATTAATATAAATGATATCCCTATACATTGAGACATTTCTGGTATTCTCTAATAAAATTTCCATTCACACTCATTTCTTTCTGCATAATTTTCCTTATATCTGTTCTAATATTACCTTTAAGTTCATCTGTCATGTGAGAATTATCCCTGTTACATAACTTTATCCCTTAGGGTTTCCCACAAACAGACATCATGAACGGCATTAACCATGGAATGGGTTGGGAGATATAACCCTTTAGAAATTACCCTCTCATTAAACAAGGCCTTTATATCTTCCAATAAGCTTTGGGTCTAATGGGCTTTGGCAGAATACTGTTGAAAATATTCATTTTCTCTTATCCGACAACATTTCATATAATAGTGCAACCATATTTCTACAGTACCTATTGGAATTTATGGTATTGCTAAAAAATTAGGGCCATATTATCTCTTTTACTGTTACACCACACAAAACACCAACTTTTACATCATATTATGGAACTTCATAAATTAAATGAGAATTCTCTATGCTCCAATACCTGTTATTTTGTGAGGTGACACAACCATTTAAATGAAACCATGCCTCACCTGAGAAGTGGATCAAAAGTACTGTAAACAACAATAATGTTTTATTATTATTATTATTATTATTATTATTATTATTATTATTATTATTATTATTATTATTATTATTATTATTATTATTATTATTATTATTATTATTATTATTATTATTATTATTATTATTATTATTATTATTATTATTATTATTTGTACTTCCATATCTTACAATCTCAATTACAAGTTTTAGAATTCTAATCTAGGTACAAATTTGTCAGCTGCTTATATTACGAGCTGATAGTGGTGTTGACTCCCTTTCCATTTACATCTGTCCTAGCTCTTGTATGACCTTGACCTAATGTTCTGATTTTGTCTTCTATTTCTCTACCTCTTGCTTCCTTACCCTTCTAAACCATTTCTCTTTGATTTTGTCAGCAAATTTCCCCACCTCCCTTAATCTTTCTCTCTTTTCAACGTAAGCACTTTTATTACCATGTAAGCCCCTTTATTATCCCAGTTCTTATCCCATATTAATTTCCTCCAGTTTTCAATTTCTTTACACTCCACTACATAACGTTCTAAGCTTATTTTCTTTCCACATAGAATGCACTCCTTTGGTGAACCCCGTCCCAATATGGCTCCTGTCCTTAACCAAGCTAAACCCTCCCTTTCATATCTATCACATATGTCTATACATGTTTCCCTTCCCCATTCTGTCTTTATTTTCAGGTATACATTTAGTGATTTCTTACTTATCAGATTTCCCTACGTCACTTGTCTGTCAATGTCCTCTATCCTATGCTTAATAATTGGCCAAAAATCTTTTACATTTCTTTCTCTCTCATGCCAGATATCCCCCATCCCGTTTTTGACCAGTGTTCTCTCTAGCTCTGCCCACCAGCTGTAAACAATATGTTATTACAGAAAGGGGCTTGATTTTGTCATCACAAGGTGATTGGTACTGGGAGACGTCACATACTGATTCTACCTATCCCAATTGCCCAGAACAATTTATTTTCATCAATTAATTTAATAGTGGTTAAACTATGAAGCCTAAGTACTTACAGAGGTTAAATTAATTAGGGGTCGACTCCTAATTAATTTAATTTATACAACAACACTGTTTTCAACACTTCCATGAAAGGACTTACAGAGGTATTTTTTAGAGCTGGTGCATGACCTTGTTCGGATGTGTGCAAGTGACATCATGCAAATCGATGGTGGGGCTAAGACCTGTGCTTCCACCAGCAGACTATTGATAAAGCTAGTGGGTTATATGACAGATGCTAACCTGACACCCCTTTTGTCTTACAATAGACAAGTGGACTTATAAACTGCTACTTATAAACTACGGGTAAAATATGAGTCAATTGGAGAATATAATGTTATGCTGACATGTTGCCATGGTAGCTCAATGATTAAGAGCAACTGGACATAGACTGGGAGATCCGTGGTTCAAATCCAAGCTATGGCATTGTATTTTTCAGTCTGACTCTACCTGTCATTATCTTGTTCTAACATTGATAAGCACAAGACCTGTGACATGATCTTCAGTGATTGTCTTTTTCATTCAACTGAGTGTTGTAAATGTCTGTTCTGCTATAGGTGTTAAAAGCAGAATACATTTGTAATGAAGACAATATATAACAGGAATAAATTAACTCATTAATTGTAGTGATGGAAAGCTATATTTCACAGTTTAAATTTTAACAATAAATTAAGCAAAAATGATATTAGTTATTAAAAATGAGCAAAAAGAAATATGGGTAGCAAAATCACAAGACTGACAGGATAAATATTCTTCATTTATAAGGATAATCAATTATAATTTATTGTTGTAACATACACAAACCGTGTGTAGGCTTCAAATATTACAAAATTTTAACCCAAAATAAATTTAATTTTATTACATGTTAGCAAGTAGCAGCACCTCCGTGTGTTGCAAATAAGCGTCTTTGACAACGTTATGCAGGGGATGAAGGTTATGAAAGTTCTTGTCCGGACCAAGAGAACACAAGATTTTTTCAGTAGCTTGGTTCACCATGTAAGTCTTTAAATATAGTCTAAGGATTTTCCAACTTCTAGTACCCTAAGTAAAATAAAATTTATCCAAAGTGCAGAGTAAGTATCTGTCAGCTACAGCTTCATCATTAGATTTGAATTAGCCAGCTTTTTTTTTTTTCTTTTTTCTTTTAGTTTGGGAGCAAAAAGTAACAGGAGCCAAAACTGTCAAATATGATGAATGTGAAAGTACCTGGTTTTTACAGCAGATATTCCAGACCTATGTGAAGATGCATTATCTTGATGAAAAAGAATCTTCTGTTTTGCACCTGTGAACATTTACCCTGAATTTATCCTGAACATTTATCCTTCAATTTCTTTTTGTAGTGAATCGTAAGACTCTCTGCTAATGGTTCTACACTTCTGGAAGTGGTCTATGACCACCACATTTGGAGAATCCCAGAAAACAGTAGCCACGACCTTTTCTGCAGATGGAACCATTTTTGGCTTCTTTGGTGCATTTTCAATTCTTACCACCCACTATTTGGACTGCTGCTACATTTGTGGTATGTGGTGGTGAATCCTGTTTCATCTGCTTTTACAAAACTGTGGAGAAATTCAATGGCATTGTATTTAAACGAGTCTAAACATTTAAAAACTTTCTAATAGAATATGTTTTTGGTCCATTGTTAAGTGTAGCACAAGGAAAGCCTATTCTGTAAATTTAACGTGAAGAACTGGTCATAGTGATTTTGGAATACCTGGAGTACTCATCATTTTGAATGGATGAATGACCGACCACACCTTAATTTAGTAGCCCACTTTTTAACCATTGAAAATAAAGGGGAAGAATCCTTTAATGTTGAATCTAAATCCTGTTGTATTTGTGTTGGGTTTAAACCCTCTAAAACAGGGCTTTGCCATAATTCATATTTGAGTTTTAGCCATTTTAGAATATATTAACACTAGTTTATATGCATGAACATCACAAACAAGTAACTACTCTTCTATGTATATGTTTGAAACATTACATGTATGATATTTAAAGTATGATGTTTAACAACTATTATGCTAATTTGGTCATCATGAAGACATCTCTGAGTCAGACAGAGAACTTCAAGTGCATCTCTTACAGTTAACCAATTTCATTATTGACTGTTACTTCATTTGCAGGATACAGGTCCTTTCAAATGTTCTGACCTTATCCCAAGATGTTTTGAGAAAAGAAGAATATTTGCCTCTATTGAAACTGCTTTTAGAACTGCAGAGTACATCTAAGGAAGATATTATAATGAATCATCTTTGTGGGTGAGTGGACATATATGCAAATTAGTGTTTTTATATTAAATGTTTGAAATGTAATATTTTAATTTTTAATATTAAAAATAGATGTGAGAACTTCCCCAGTTAATGAGAATGTAAAGCATGTTTATGATCTGAATATTTAATTAGAAAATTAAAACAAAATTGAATGGATGCCAAAAATAATCAGAAATATAGGGGTAAGAATCTTGTTTAAATACAGCTTCTTTGAGCTTAATTGATTATATTTCAAAGAAAAGTGTTAGAAAAAAAGTGATTGAAGTGAATTGACTTTCTTAATTTAGAAATTGGTTTGATAGAATAGATATTGAATTAATAAAATACTAACTGTGGTACACTCAAATTGTTAAAAGAAGGGCAAGCTAATTGATAAAGATACTACCAGCAGTAAGTAAGATATACAGATGCTGAGTTTCAGAGAGGACTGATATGCTTGAATTTTTTATTAATGGCCTCTTAAATTTGATTAGATATGCTTAATAATGAGGTTGTGCACTTGAAGCCATTGTTAGTTTTCAAATATTTCTTTCTATTCCATTTCAAATTACTGTTAAACAACTTAATCTGTTATGCAGAAAAGGAAACTTAGTTCTCTAAATATATGCTAGATAGATGTGAGTGCACTCCATGGTAACATGTGAGATAACATTTGTAAGGTCGTAAGTTCAATTTGCATTGACCATCCAGATTGCTAGTTTTGCAGAAGAAATGTATAAGATGTGTATATAAGGTAAATAGAAGAGAGTCATGTAGAAATGTCTTTGTAGAAAACAAAATCCTAACAGTAGTATCTTTATACATTTTTAAAGTAGGCATGTTTGTAGTTAGCAAGGAGGAAATGGGTAACTTAATTAAACATTGTCACAAACACGAAACAAGGACACAAAATAATTATAGAATAACTTTAAATAAGAAGGCAACAGATAACGATCCCTTAATAATGGAAAAAATATTACTTAATAAACTACCAATTTCAGTATAATAAAAAAAAAGGTAAATTATTTAAAAATGAACTAAATAAGTTTCTAATACAAAAATGTTTGTATAGACTGGACGAATTGTAATTAAATGTGTATAATTGTTTATTTTTGATGCATCCAACAACATGTAAGTGTTGTTATGAATGAAATAATTTGATTTGATCCATTTGGCTTTGTGTATTTTTGGTTTTCCTAAGTTGGTAGGCAAATGCAGGGGTGTTTTCTCATGTAGCATGATTTCCTTTCCATCATTTTCCTTTGATTCCATTTCCTTCCCATCTTTTAATCTGCTTCCTAGGTTTGTAGCATATGGCAGTGGCGAGCAGATGGTGCAAATGCATGCTCAAAGGAGACTAGAGGGCTGCTTTGTTGAAGGGTCACTCATTACCAAAGCCCAGATTTGTATGCAAAATCAAATGCCCAAATATGAACTAAACACTCGTAAAATATGCATAAACAACATGCAAAATAAAAATGGTATATTTGATAGCTATTCTCATAGATTCACCACTTAATTATTGTTTAAAGTATTAATTATTAGAAATTGATTCTTTAATTCTTTAAGTTACTAATTATTATTTTAATTAATTATTTAATTCTTTAAGTTATTCTTATTAATTAATAATAACTGTTATAGCATTATATTTTACTTATTTGTGTTGTGCTGTTTAAATCTTAAGAAAGAATGAAAAAATATTTTATATTAGTAACTCATCCTATTATACATGTCACAAGTGACTGTTTAATTTAAATAATACATTAAGATTTTCTTTTGACTGGTTATGTGTGTGACATCATGTCACGTGACCTCTCCTTCCTCTTCATGGTAGTAAAGTTTGTGTAAGCTAGTTTCTCGCCCTCTCTGTTAGCAACTGTCATCCAGAATGGACATGTGTACCCGCACTGTGTGAGGGGCAGGTAACCGGCTGGTGCGGCCAACTACGTATCTTTCTTTATACCTATAGTAAACCTTTTCATGTCTAGAATTGTAGTTTTTGGTATGTTGTTATTTAATTACACCTGATAGAAAGCCCCAACCTCCTCGCAAAGTATGTGAATCCTACCTAATGAGCTATTCCCCGTGTACGATCTGGCCATGTGCTAATTATCCATTACCATCTTTGGTTAGATCGTTACAACCCTATTATCCAATACTTCTGTTGCAGTAGACGAGAAATGTCATCTTGAGTTTCTCTGCACTGAAACTTCGTTTGTTACTAAAGAAGGTTCTGTAGGGTGAAAAAGACCTCTATATCACCGGTGTATTGGAGAAACTCCAAAAATCTTCTTTAGTGATTTCTTCTTGTATATCACATGTTTCCCCGGCCAGCTGTTTTGGAATTTCACAAATTGTTTTATAGCCTGTATTTTTTACCAAGGTAAAACTCATCAAAAGCAATTTTTGCAACTCTGTTTGCTTCGAAGCACAGTGCACAGTGCTGATTCTCTAGGGACATTGGATGTTGCAATGAATTATTCCTAGCCTGCAGTTCCTTTATAATTTCTGGTAGCACTGAAAAGCAGTTACATTGTACTGTAATTTATTTTACTATATTGTTACCCGATCATCAGAGTAAAAACAAGCCAGTGGGGGGAGTGAAAGGGACAGATAGTGCCCAAGCCACACCCGCAGAGCAATGAGCGCTTGGCACTTGCCGAGAAAGAGAGAGAGCAGCAGAGGGAGAAAGAGACAGTTCCATGGTGTTCTCACTACATCATGAAAGATCGTGTGGCTTCGGCAACTTTCGAGAAACAGTGGTCTGTGTATAAATGCGGCTGTGGGAGCTCTTGCCAGTCAGTCGGCAGGGAGCTGCTAGAAGTGAACAGAGTCGCTAGTGAGCTGTTTATTGTGTGTGTGGACATTTGAACTCTACCGAGTTGCAAGTTGAGAACTGATAATCGTGTAGTGATTTGAAAGGGAATTCTTTTGTTTCTTTACGTGTGTTGAAGCCACGAGAGTCTGTGTTGGTGTATTGTCACCCGAACGTCGGAACTCCAATAGAACTGGCCGGCAGCAGCAGGAGATGGTAGGCGTTCGCCACGCCCCCTCATTTGTCTTATAGCGGTAACGAGGGTTGGCTGGAAAAACATCACTGTGCCATCTCTTTCCGTTCCACCTGAGTTCTCGAACTTACGGGATATTTAATCTAATCCAGAACCTTCTAGATTGGCCAGTTGACCCTATATAAGCAACACGTCGGGCTGTAGGAAAGTCAGTTCTTTGCATTCGGACTTTTAATTTCACAAACCCACAAAGTCACAGTATGTTACTTCATCCTGCTACAAAGGGTTGTACAAACTCTCTTTCTACGAAAATAAAGAGCATTTTTTATTTCTGCAAACTTATAATAAAATTAAGTTAAACTTAATTTAAATTATTTTAAAGAATTTACTTACCATCCTTGGGTTAATAAACATTTTCAAATTTTTTTTAAAGACTTTGATATAACTTTGGTTCCTCAAAATAAATATAGTATTAAAAATTTACTGTATTTCTCTAAAATAGATAAAATTCCTGATAGTAAAAAATAAAGTATTTATCAATTTAATTGTTTCGATTGTGATAAAGTTTATATTGGAAAGACAAAATGTAATTTGGAAACCAGAACAAAAGAGCATTTTCATAACATTAAGTATAAACAAATTGATAAATCAGCCATAGCAGATCATTTTTGGTCATTTAACCATGAAGTAAATCCAGAAGTTAAATTATTAAAACAATTGAATGGTCCGATAGATTTAATGGTTTGGGTAAAGATATTTATTTTAAAAAATAAACATCACGTAATGAATTTCGAAATTCCGGCAGTCGATTCTGTTTTTAAATTTGTTTCATTTTTAGATGTTGATAGTACTAAAATAAACATGGTGATATCTAGTGACGGTGGCATTAACAATGAGTTTGTTGAAGTTTCAAGCTGATGACGTGAATGAGGTATTCACGAAATCGTGATCCTTGCCAATTTGTAAGAAAATGGTCATCATTTCTTATAAGATAAGTGAAGTTTTTAGTTACAAGTTATTATATTTGTATATAGACTTTTAATTTGACGAACCCACAAGGTCACAATATCAATTGAGTTGAGTTTGATCTATCTTTAATGAAGCTGCATCTTCTGGATCTGAACTTTCTACTATTCTTTTCACATCATTCAAATATTTAACCCAGTAACATTCAGGCTCCAACCTCGAACTCCACCATGTTAAAATAAGCTGACGGAATGCTAACTTTGGAGCCAATTCCCAAACTGAAACTCTAGCAGGTGCTTTAGTGAAAATTTTCTTGACATTGGAAACACGATGATCAACTTCTGTGTTTGCTAGGCAGTATAGCCCATGGGTTAAACAGGTAAAATGTACTAGTTTGGGATAGAGAACTTTTAATTCATTTGCTTATTTTATTTTATGGAGCGGCATCTGTAAGGTATAACAGGACACTGTCATATTTTATATAATCTGACCGCAAAAGGTTGGAAATTGAATAATTTTGCAATTGTAGAATGGTTTATTCTTTCTAATATTTGAACATTTAACAGGTAAGTTTTACATCCCAGTTTCCTTGCATTGACTACTGCACTACATAGATACTAGCCTGCAACATCTGTGGTCTCATCCTCCAAAGTCCAAATATTTTCATGTTTTAACGCTTCAGGAATTTCTCGAATAACTTTGTTGAATCACTCAAGCAAACATGTTTTGCAAAGGGTGGAATGTTCAGGCACTATTTTATTGGTGTGCTATTCTAAAGAAATTTTAATATGGTTATTATTTATTTTTCAAAGAGGAATGTTTGCAATTATAAATGCTGAACACAGTTCCTCGGTAAATGGGTCACATGAACCTCCAGGGACAGTGACATGCTCTCTAAATGTTTTACTTACCAATTTTTGAGATTAAGCATTTTTTCTGGTTGATTTTTTTGCGATTCACAGTTTTCATATGCTATAGTGTACGTGGAACTTTTTTTCAGAAGCAATACTTTGTTCACATGATAAACAAAATAATATCTTCCATCCTCGCTGAAATTATTTACTACCAAACTCTGTAACATATTTATGTAACTTAGATGAATGACAGTTCTACCAGTGGCACAATGAAGCAAAGTGTTTTTCATTTTGTACTCTTACTTCTGAATAGTGATTACAACTGCAAATAAACATAACCAAGCACATCCAAATATATGATCTTAAGTCACACCTCAGATGACATCATCACACTATGAAGAAGGGAATGCCAGCTCCTCTTGCAACATTAGTAAACAGTTAGCTCATACAAGGAAATCGCACAGCTACAGTAACTATTCATCATTTCAAGAAAATAAAAACTATTACATGTGTGAACCAACTAGAATATTTATTTAGGCTAGAAATAGAAAGAATTTGCCATTACCTGTTAAAATTTTAATAAATATGCATGCAAATTCAGTTTTCCTCAAAATATGCAATTATATACATTTTAAATGTGCATTAGTGACCTCTAGAAGGTGAGAATGGTAAAGAATACTGCCAGTGCATACATTTAGACTATTCAAAAACTCTGCATTTTACATACAAATCTGAGCTCTGTTCATCACCCTCTCAAGGCAGCTCCAACAGTAGTACAGGTCCTTTCTTGGAAGTATTGAAAACAGTGTTGTTGTAATAAATTAAATTTAAGGTAGTACAGGTCTTTGGGTATGAATGTTAGGAACTTCCATGTGAGTCTATGGTTTATTTGCGGTTTGTAGCATCCTGTGATTCCTTTACTTCATCCCCTCCTCCCTGGGGGTTAGTAACCACAATAGTTCAATCTGGTTGCTCGATGTGGGATGCCCTTTTCTACTGCATAACTTATAAGCAGCCAGTGAAACTTGAACACCGATTAGAGAGAGAGAGAGAGAGAGAGAGAGAGAGAGAGAGAGAGAGAGAAGTGATTTCAGGTTTTAACAGTGTTCGAGAGTGCGTGTAGTGTGCACTGTTTACAATGTGAGAATGGTTCGTGTCCCATTAAAGTTCTGCATAAAAATCATATGTAAACAAAGATCTATTGAAAGTAAGCAGTCCACCTGAGAATGACCAAGTACGTGAATTGCACCTCAAGAATTTACATTTGCCCTCTTCACATTAGTCTTAATAAAGATAGTGTCTAAGTGAAAATAACAAATTTTTACTTTTGAGACTTTTACAGAATATATTGTCAATGTACTACTGATTTCTTTCTTGGAAGTGTTGAAAACAGTGTTGTTATAATAAATTAAATTTAAAGGGAGTCGATTAATGACACTAAACAACACTTTTAAATTTTTCCGGAACATGTTTCAGAGACTTTGCCTCCATCCTTGAGTCGATAGCTGGTTGAGGATGGAGGCAAAGTCTCTGAAACATGTTCCGGAAAAATGTGAAAGTAAGTGTTGTTTAGTGTCATTAATCGACTCCCTTTAAATTTAATGTACTACTGATTCTTTTTCTTTCTTTTCTCTCTTTCTTTTTTTTTTATTCTCAGTATCTCCATCATTAAGTCATATCGGATGATGAATGAAATGGGTGAAATGATGTTCATATGAACCCAGGGTTTATGAATCTTAGTTTTCCTGACATTTTCTTGCACGATAAGAGAAAAGCCCATAAAAACCTTATCCAGGTAACTCACCCTGACTGAGATTCAAACTCAGAACCTGCCTATACAAGAGGCAGACACACTACTGTCTACACTACTGAGGCAGGCACTACTGATTCTCCTCACATAAAAGCATATGATGAAGAAGAAACAGACCAATAAAAAAAGCTTGTGTCTATGAACATACTGTATTTTAAAATGAATATACTGTATTTCACAACGAATGTTAAGTATTTCCGTTATGAATACCGTAGATGAAAATGTGTTGTAAATCTGTCACATAAATTGAAAGTATTTTGATTTAAAATATACATTCATAATTTTTAAGTGTAAATTTATTTTTCATTTATAAATGTCTCTGGATGTATGAAATATCCATCTAAAGTAAGTGTGCCACCAAAATTACAAACTTTATGTTTGTAACATTTCACAGCATGAATATTGGATTAGTATTTAGAGTGTTGTTGCATTCCATTCATATCAGTTTGTTTTAACTTGCTGCTCCCTCTCCACTGCTGACCATTACAATTCAAGCACAGTAAATATATCCATATCTATGACGTGTTTCAACAGTACCTAAGTTTTCTTTTGCCTGCTCATAAGCATATATGTGATCTAAAGAAACTGAAGCTGCTGACAGTGAAGTAAACTAAGTATCAAGAATAACTAAACACTTTAGCAACACAACTTCACTATTCTTTCCTTATTTACAATCATTTGGGACCAGTTTCGAAGCAACTCTGCCTGTCAACTTGAGACTGACACACTGACTGGCTGACCTTCTCCACTTCCAGAATTTGAAGAATAACTCCCTATCTTACTGCCATCTACCAGGGAGAGCACAAACTTATTGATGACATCTACTTGTGGGATATGAAAATTTATCACACAATCTTTATTTTTCAAAATAAATATTTTCTCCCAAACCATTATATCTATCGGTTCATTCAATTATTTCAATAATTTAACTTTTGGGTTTAATTCATGTTTAGATGATCAAAAATGATCAGCCACTGATTTATCTGTCTGCTTATATTTAATATTTCTGAAATGTTCCTTTGCTCTGGATTTCATGATTCAAGCACCCTGGACTGGAGTGTTCAAAACTTTCTTGTTCCCACGAGTAACTAGCGATTACTGTGGTCTTCACAGGCAGAACCCTGCAGTTCTTGAGTAAGACTTTATACTCTGAAAGGTCATCATGTATTGAAGCTCCATTAACAACATATCTTCTATGTGTCATGCACCCCTTCAGCACAGGTTGCTTAACATCTTGGGTTTGGGTAGTATATTTGTGGTCTTCTATTTGATATTGAAAGACAAACCAACCTGGTGAGCTGGTAGTCAGCTGACATCGCTCAGCATATCCCAGCAATGTCACCTGCTGATGTGTCCACTACCCACGTTTTTAGAGCTTGTGGCCTGATAGAATAGAATACTTTATTCCTCACATTGCACTTACATAGTTGAGCAATGCTTATAAGTTGGTGACTCGTCAAGGTTTAAGTTTAAGATTAAAATTAAAAACCTATAAACTAAACTACAGTATTTACTAAGTATAGTAAAGCAAAGAAATATCAAGTATGTACAATATATAGATTTCCAGACAGGTTATCCATAGGTCTATCTACAGCTGCAAAAATATTAGGACTGAATTTTACACTGAATGCAAATCATGAACAAAAATGAAGCATCCTGTTGATGTAAATGCTCTGTAACAATATTGTATGAATTCTGTGAACAATTATTGTCTCCATTTATGCAGATTGTAGTATATGTTTGATGTCTGTCACAGATTCTTCAAGTGCTTGCTGAAAATGGAACACCTGATAAATGCATATGATAAGCCTGAAGTTAATGAAACCTGGGCAGCTGTTAGTGCAACAACAATAAGGTAGGAAGAATTAGAAAAGATCTAAATAAATGTGCTAATTATTCATGTATAGATTCTGTTGAAAGTGATGAATATCCTGTTGTACAGTTTGTGTTCATTTTATGAAATAGCATTATTACAGTCACAATTTTCAGTTAAATACTATCATCACTTGGCAAGGTGATAAAGATGTTTTTATAATGGGATAGATTTTGTTTAATAGACTGACAACTGCAGGTAAGTCACTAAATGGTATAAAACAATTTCAAAACAAATTAAAATATTTCTTAATAGATAAATGTCTATATAAAGTCTATATGTACTTCGAAATATGCATATGTTTGATTATACTGTATTTCGTGACAATGTCATAAGCTTGTAAAAGTACATTGACTGCTATTAAAGTTAGATAGAAGGAGGGAAAATACTATAGATTCAAATACATTGTTATTGAGTTTAAAAGTGGTGCAGTCTATGACATTTCAGAAAAGTGCTAAAACATTTTTTGATCAAACCTTTTTATTACCTCCAATAATTTTTTCTTGATGTATTCATCCTGCTGTAAATATAACTCTAGTAATGTGGAGCAGAAGAAACAATTGTTTTAATGTTCTGATGTTTGTTAGAATTAACTTCTACTTATGTGGTAGAACAGTTGAAATATATGTAGATTGTGCATATTGGGGTGTCCCTACTTTAGTGAGAGTACAAATACATTATTAAATAAGCTTCACCACATGCAGACATTAACTTGCTTGTATGAGAACCGGGATGTTTGGGTTGATTTGTTTTGAATAAAACAAGAATTACCTATTTAATCTTATTTCACATATTTATTAACCCGGAAGTCACATTACCTTACATGTAGCTTATATACTTGGCGCCTAAATGTGGTAGGTGGAAGTCTGCCTCCTCACAGCACACAACACGTCTGTCTCTCACCACGTTCAATGCATGCCTTTCTTGACCACCTACCCTATCTTTGTCCAAAATCCACACCAAAGACAGAAGCGACATCACAGTTACATTGTTGCTTGCCAGCGTCTGTAACCTTCTTGACTATTCTGGCGAAGTCAAGAAAAAACAAGCCACCGGAAACAACTCACTAGTTCAACTTGTTCACACTACTCACACCATCAATCGGGAGTAGCCATGACTATCCTCCTATAACCGAAAGTTACAGCCCCCTCACGGTCACACTATAAAGTAAATGCTTAATCAACCCTTCCATCTACCACAATATATCAGTTTTACACTAATACTATATAATAATATCTCACATTTTCTATATGAGATAATGTTTCCTTTATGTTTTAAGTCTACATATTTTTTATCATAAGCCTATAGCAATTATATATTCATTAGTTTTGAATACGGATATCTGATTACTACTTCCTTGGATTTTTGAGTGCACTACATATCACACTACATATTTTTGAGAGTACTACGTTACAAATGGGAATTATTTGAATAGAATCCAATGATCAGATGGTTCTAATCTTGCATGTTTTGAACTGTCCTTGACCTTGTGACCCTGCTCTTTTGTCTTGGACAGTCCACTGCAATACATTGTTTACATTCATATTTTGTCTTTGGACATGTTTACATCCTACCCAACTTTGTTATTGTTGTTTACTTATAGCCTATCTTTTACTTCCATTTGCTCTACATCCCATTACACTTTACCTGCCTATATCCTACTCTCATTTATTTCCCTTTCCCTCTTGACACTTCAAAAATTTGTACATGATATCCATTTCTCTGTCCTCCCATATACACTCTTCTACGAGGGCTATCCAGAAAGTAGATTACGTTTTGGAATAAAAAGTAAACAAAGTATAGGAAACAAATTTTATTATATACAGATGAAAGCCACACTCAAATACTACTTTTCGACATAGTCACCATTCAAATTAAGGCATTTATCGTAGCGATGTATGAGCTTGGAAATTCCTTCGTCGAAAAATTCGGCCGCCTGCGCCTTCAACCACTTCGTTACCTCTTCTTGCAGCTGTGCGTCGTCATCAAAATGCTGCATAGCCAGCCACTTCTTCATTGCTGGGAATAGGTGGAAGTCGCTCGGTGCCAGGTCGGGACTGTACGGCGGATGAGGAAACAACTCCCACTTAAAAGATTCAAGAACTTCACGAGTGACATTTGCCGTGTGGGGCCGGGCGTTGTCGTGAATCAACAAGATCTTAGAGCTCAACATTCCTCTGCGCTTGTTTTGAATGGCTCTTCTGAGTTTTTGGAGAGTTTGGCAATACCTTTGAGAGTTTATTGTAGTGCCTCTTTCCAGGAAGTCCACCAAAATCACACCTTTTCTGTCCCAAAAAACAGTCGCCATCATCTTCCTTGCCGACATTGTTTGCATGCATTTCTTGGGTTTTTGGGGAGAACTTGTGTGCCCCCACTGCATTGATTGCAATTTCGTTTCACAGTTCACGTGTTTCACCCATGTTTCGTCACCAGTAACGATGCGATCGAGTAAAGAGTCACCATCCTTATGGTAAACGTCCAAAAAGTTCAACGCTGCAGCCATTCGCTGATTTTTGTGGTCCTCTGTCAAGATTTTTGGAATCCATCTTGCACAAAACTTGTGGTAACCAAGCTTTTCGCTGATGATTTCGTGCAACAAACTTCGCGAAATTTGTGGAAAACTCAAAGAAAGTTCCGTTATTGTGAACCTTCGATTTTCACGGACTTTAGCATCGACTTTTTCGACAAGTTCGGCAGTCACTATGCTGGGTCTCCCACTTCGATCTTCGTCGTGAACATTGGTTCGGTCATTTTTAAATCTGATGACCCACTGACGCACTCCACCTTCAGTGATAATGTTGTCCCCATACACTTCACAAAGCTGCCGATAGATTTCTATCGGTTTACAGTTTTTTGCAGTCAGAAACCTTATTACTGCACGCACCTCGCAGCTCGCGGGATTTTCAATTAACGCAGACATTTCAAACCGTCACAGTATCTGAACGGAGCACAGCACGAACCTCTCACTAGCACGGCTAGATGCCGACTGAGCTGCGCAACGCTCTGA
The DNA here is from genome assembly GCA_030765055.1 of Mantis religiosa. Taxonomy (NCBI): domain Eukaryota; kingdom Metazoa; phylum Arthropoda; class Insecta; order Mantodea; family Mantidae; genus Mantis; species Mantis religiosa. Next base: position 54,228,491 of record CM060950.1, on the reverse strand, counting down.
CCCCAAGATGGCCGCGCTAGCCCCGCCCCTAGCGGAAACAGACGAAAACGTAATCTACTTTCTGGATAGCCCTCGTAATACTGCTTCATCTTCAACTTTCCTTTGTAATTGCTCCCAACTCACTACCTTAATAACCTCATTTATGCTTAAATGGGAATTACTGTGTGTACTTCATTCTTTTGCAATGTAGCTTATTTCATTTCAAAATAACATTTGTTGTTAGATAAGTATTCTTCATAGTTTCTGGCTGTGCCGTGGCTGAGTGGTTAGAGTGCTTGACCCTCACCAAGGCAGCCCGGATTCGATCTCAAGTGACTGCAAAGTGAGATTGGTGGTGGACAATGTGGCACTGGGGCGGGTTTTCTCCGGACTCTCCGGTTTCCCCCATCATCTCATTCCACCGATACTCGAATTTCAGCTCATGTATCATCTGTGTCACTACTCATGTATCATCAGTGTCACTGCCTGTGGTACTGTATGTAGTAAAAGTGGGTGTTAAACACTACACACGCATCTTCATAGCTGCATATGTGTAACTGCATTACCTCCCATGCTATACTAAAACCCTTTTTTGATATTGCTGGTTTTGTTTGTATTAATGCTTTTCACTGAACTCATTATACTTGTACACATATGCAGCAGCTACATGTGGCTGTGTGGCAACTGCAAAGTGAGATTTGTGGTGGACAACACGACGCTGGGGTAGATTTTCTCCAGGATCTCCGGTTTCCCTCGCCATCTCATCCCAGCAGTGCTCCATCTTCATCTCATGTATCATCAGAGTCAGTGTCTGCAGTGCCATATGTAGTAAAAGTGGGCATTAAACACTACACATTTCTTTCATTTCATGTGGCTGTGTTTACATACTAAACAATTTCCAAGACAAGTTTTGTATTACACTTAAAAACTGATTGCTGTCAGTGTTTTAACACTTTTCAGCTAGATGGTGCCTGTTTCTGTGTTTAGTCTGCAGCTGGTGATCAGCTATGTTTATCTCATAATGGTACCTATTACTTATCATCTACTGTACTTTGTTTAATTTGTTACATTGGATCATATGCTTGATGTTACGACTGAATGGATTTACTGTACTGTGATAATTGTTTTTGACAATTTGAACTAGAATAGGGATACATGCACACGCACACCATCACCCATATGTGCATACCAAGTTTTAAGGTGTATAAATTAAAATAATCTCAAGAAACAGATATTCCATTTTCTGGTGGAAACTATTTCACAAAAGTTATATCAAAACTTAGTTATTCATCTTTCCAATCACATTGTATTGGTAGTTTTGCATAAAAATGAGTGTTTCCCAATTCTTAATTTGAAAATCATGTTAAACTGAACTAAACGGATTGAAATAATACTTTTTGTCACTAATTTAGTTATAATATAATAATTACAATTGATATAAATACTGTATGATTACAATTTGATGGACACCACTGAACTCTTGCTATGCATATTGATGCCTGCAGAAGGAGTGATATAGTTGTAACTCCTTGCATTCCTGTGGAATATTTCTTATTCTGGGATGCTTTTATCAGGATACATTAAGCTTAATAAAGAACTAGCAGCTTTTAACCACAAAAATTGGGCTCAAGCAGTTGAAGACCTTAGCACACTGATAACGTATCACTTGTAATATTGCCTTTGCTTATACTATACTGCTTGAGTGGAAATAAGAGAACACAGCATGCAGTTAACCTTGATTCCCTTATATGTGCAGTAATAATGAGATTTACTTTGTGTGTTTCTTATTTTTCAAAGTTTCTTTCAACCTGAATAGCACTCATTAGATGCCACAGTGCATTAAGTATTAGTCTTGAAGTCTTTTCTGTTTCAGAATCGTGGGTCTCAATCAGCATGAAGTAGCAAGTCACAGTTTACTGCAGCAACTTCTCATTCATAGGAAAGTGCCTAAACCTGGCGAGTTAATGGTATTGTTTTTACAAGGCATAAGGCATTCAGAGGCAAGTCTGAAGACATGGATAACACTGTTCTCCAAGTTCAATTTGTTTGACAAATATGACCCTCAAGGAAGATGCAACAAGGCTTATTTTGTTTGCCTGTTGCAGTGGCTTTCACCTCTTGTAATAAATATGAAAATGCGTACAGTTGCTCCAGAAACTATAGCTAATGCTTATTTGTCACTGACATGTAATGGAGTAGTTGATAGACATACTAATATTGAAAGTAATGAACAAGCACATTCAGTAACATATTTGGAGGAAGTGTTGATGTGGTCATCCTTAGAAATGGGGTCCTTAATGAAAGATGAAGATTCAAGAGACACTCTATCCTTAAAAACACATTTTATAAAAGACTGTGATCCAAATAACAGAACTTTGTTGGTTGAAACTCTGGAAAAAAATGCACAAGCATCAATAGAATTCCTGTGCAGCACCTGTGATAATGAATTAGAAAATTTCAAAACTTTTATACATCGAATGTTGATATTGTCTACCACTTTATCAGGCATGGTGGAATGTCATGTATTGAAGATTGATGATGATGAGGATAACAGTTTTGCAAGGTAAGCTTACATTGCTTTTATTTCCAAATGTAGAAATGTTTACCAAATAGCTTAAATTTTATACAGGACTTTGTAGGTTGGAATCAGAACTGAAAAATTCAGCGCCATTAGCTGAGATTTGAGCCACAGATCTTCCGCTCTGTATGCAGTTGCTCTACTATGAGCTACCATGGCAACATGTGGCAGACATTAAAGTCTCCAGCTGATTCAATCTTCCCAGCAGATCAATGAGGAAATCTCATTTGAGATCACTTACCCCAATGGCGACTTACAAGCACATTTCTTTTCTATCATTAATTTGTCTTCATATCTCTGCTTTGTCCTATCATTGAAGCAGAAGCATGTGAAACATTTGATAACCTTTCTTACATTACAGTAAGTAACATTTAGTAAATATTACTTCAGTCCTAATAGTTTCATATTTAATATTATAGGTAAGCAAAAACTGTCATAATGTGAATTAACATCCTAAAAATAGCATAAATTTATTAACTGTCATAGTTTACTTCTCAGCATAAATTAGTCTCTCATAGTGTACTGCAGCAATTTCTTATTTATGAAAAAGTAGTTTCTGGATGAAATGAATAGTCTTAGAAGGAGTCTGTTGAACTGAGAAGTTCTAATAAGCTCAAACCCTAAAATTCTCTCTACTGTACTGTACCCTAGGCCTCACATTGGCTTTATATACCTGTCAGGAATAGCCAGTAACTTCTTGTGATAAATCCTTCTTGAATTACCTTCTGGAATGTATTGGAACGGTCTCAAATGGTATCTATGTAGTAATAGCATAGCTCATTCCTGCCTTGTGAAGCCTGCTTGGGTTTTTCCTTGAAGGCAAAATAATCTCTCATAGCAGATTTACTTCCTCCTTTGTGACATCATCTAGTACCAACGGTAGGCCATGGAAATGCTGATGTAGCATTAAGATTAGAAGAAGGCTTTGTAGCTTCAAGTGTAAATGAAGTTTGGTAGAAGAGTTCCATCCATGTGTTGAACAGCAGTTTGAGTTATCTGTCCATAATTGTGAATCGGGTAAACGTAGGCTACCTATGAAAAATATTTTAGTGGTGTTTTGAGATCAAAATTCTGTTTTGATACTTAGAAATGGAATACAGTAGAACCCCAAAATAGCGCGGTCTGAAATACAGCATATTTAGTTTTAAAGGGGGGGAAGTATACCCCCCCCCCTCCCCCCGAAAAATAAAACCATATCTTTTAAATTTGTGTTCATTATTTTACTTTTGAAAGTTGAGTTTATTAACATCTTCAAAGAGCGGCTCTTCAGTACAATTTTCGCTCTCATCACACCCCTAGCATTGCCTTGGCCACTTTATTGCTGTAACGGGACATGGAAACAATAGGTTTTCTGTATGGCTAAAACATCTATGTCTGCAGGAATTCTAAGACCTGGGAAAGTTAAAATATTATTTTGGTCTGAATCTTGCCTTTTGAGTGTAAAGTCACGTGTTGAGAATGCCAATAGTGTAAAGTGCGATCGATTTCAGGACTGGAGTACACCTACTGGTGAGTAATTGTATTTAAAAGTGCTGTACTGTATATTGCATACCTTTTTATGTACCTACGTATTGTAATTTATTATTGTGCGAATGTTTCCTTACACCTCCGCAGGATCGACTTTTGTCACATCTAAGCTCACATTTCGATATACCCCAGAATCATTATAATGTGGGCGTAAAGCATGTCCCCCAACAACTACGTTATTTTGGGCTTCTACTGTATTTGTGCTTAATATAATTCAACTGGGAATTGTGTTATCTTAATGGACCTGTGCAATTTTGTGCTGGAGGGCATTCTTTTAACATTACTGAAATCGTAACTTAATTATTTATTTACTTACTGCAATGTAACTATATTGAATTCAGAGCAGCCAAATTATCCTCGTTTCTCCAGTGAATGGAATGCTGCCAACAGTCTTATTTGTCCCTATATTACACTATCTAGCAAACTAACTACAAAGTGCAATCTGTCAGACACTCACCTCTAGATTATGCATTACAGCACCCAGAACAGCAATTTCATTTTCAATGCCAGTAGCTGTTTTTGTATTTTGTTGCTTTGTGGTAGCCCAGCTTCCTGTTTCCGTGAGTTTCGTGCAGATGTTGGCTATGGTACAAGGCAAAGGACACCATCAATCTGGGTAGCATTCAGCATACAATGCCACAGCTGCTGTTGCATTTCTGTGACATTTGCCATAAATTGAAATAATATCCAGATTTTCTTCATTACTGAAGACCAGCATATCGACTAGATGACGACACTGTTACACACCACATGAAAACACAGTTTAATGCGTCAATGTGGAAAGCAATATCCGAAACGTATGTGAATTACATTACAGTATGACAGCAGACCAGATCAGGAGACACTAGTACACTGAAGCTAGAATGTGCTGAGCTGATGTCGGTTTGTTTACAGCAGGCTACAGGCCAGTGCAAGCAGCCCCTGCTCCGAGTACAGCCTGACAGCCTCTAGCAGCCATGTATTTCAGAACGAATGAGGTTCAGAAATGTGAAACCAAGTGTGTTATCACTATTGGAGCTCTAGTTTTCATTTTGATAGAATAAGCATACATGTTCCATTTAAAAAAAATGCAACTTGGTGTTGGAAGTGTTATTTGTTTACCTTTATGAATTGTGCATATCTTTTCATTGTGTGAGCTACTCACATATGTATATTCCTGGCCAATTGGAATTTTCATATTTTGTTTCATTTCAGAGATATTTAGGTTGCAGAATTTGGTGGGACATCCTGTATTGTGCCATGTGAAGGACAAAATATCACTTTCAGATGGTATACCACAAAATATTTGCTGTAAGCCTTCAGTGAACTGAGAACAAGGAGTTCTAAGACTGCTCATATGAAATCTTGTTACATCTCACCTATGCCATTGTCCAAACTGTAGTAGAAATAAAATCCAATTTTTGCAGGAGTCAGTAATTTGTCTCATTCCCCCTACAGTTCAAATCTAGCCTCATGATATTTTCTTCTATTCCCCAAAATAAAGCAAGTATTTGTGTCAGTGATTTTAATCACTTGAAGCCATAGAATTTGATTATATAGAAAGTATTTCCTCTGCCTCTAAAGAGAGTAGTGTTCAGCTTTTGCACAATGCTTTGAATAGAATGCAGTTGACAATAATTTGGAATGTTGCATTGATAAAATCTATATTTCTTTAATTTTATTGCATTTGTTCTCAAAACTGTCAGACTGATCTTTGTAAAATGGAATGCTGATATAGATAGATTTTCAGTAAATATACACCTTGAATATTGAACATCTTGGAAGTAAAAATGTAATAAAGAACCTTTCACAAACAAATATGGCATATTTGTTTTTTCTCACGGTTAATTTTTTATCATTTTGTTATTATTTCTAAGGATAAAGCTTAACTTTTCTTATTTAGAATTCTTATATCTAATTAAGAAATAAAGTGTCAGGATCATTTTAAACAGAGACATTTTTTAAAAAAGAAAAT